>PVNU02000595.1:0-555076 GCA_003013855.2 Liriodendron chinense | reverse complement strand
CTCGTCCAGTCCTGAGTGATCTGTTCGAGCGACTGGTGCCTCTTGGAGTAAGGCACGTTCTTCTTCGGCATAGTGGTCGATGTCTTCGACCTTATGGGCTTGCTGACAAGCAACCGCGGGTTGCTGAAGTTGATTTGATGATTGGACTGGATTCTGATGAACTTGTGCTTGAAATGATGGTAACTGAACTGGAGACTGTACTGAAGGTTGAACTGGAACTTGCAGGAAATTGACTGAATTTTGCTGAATTGAAGATTGCTGAAAATTAACTGGATTTTGCTAAATTGAAGATTGCTGGAAATTAAATGGAATCCCATCGGCGGGGATGTGCTGGAATTGAAAAGTGCTCCTGTTTGTAGGAGGCTGAGATGTTGGGAAGTGACCCCCTTGTTGGGTATTCGCCACTGTCCGCTGATTGACGTGGGCTTGACACTGACCCCCATTGTGGGCATTCGCCAGTGCTATCCCTGTTGCTGGAGATTGAATTGAAATCCCATCGGCGGGGATGTGCTGAAATTGAAAAGGTGTCCCATCGGAGGGGACGTGCTGAGATCTACTGAGATTGTTGTTTGCAAGATTGACTGGAAGCTGACTGGATGTTCCTGCAACGGAAGTGCTCTGAGATGGCCTTGTCTTCACAGGAAGATATTGAGAAGGATGCCCTATAGCGAAGGGCTGAGATGGCTGCTGTCGGTAGTCTTGGTGTAGACACCCCACCTTCGGCTACACTGTTGGTAGAGATAGCTGGATGAATGGAGGACCATACCCCCAAATCCCAAGTCCAAACTCAGCCAAACTCACCCTTGTAAGCCCCATTCCATAGCCCAGTTCAAGCCTGAACCCAGTCAACCCAGTCCTAAACACCACCCTGAAAAACACCCCATAAAAAAGGCCAGTCAAAAAAATCCTAAAAAAGTCAAACTCACTGAGTCAACTCGCTGAGTTAACCCGCTGAGTCAACCCGTCGAGTCAACCCGTCGAGTCAAAACACCGAGTCAACCCGTCGAGTCAAACCACCGAGTTGACCCGCTGAGTCAACTCACTGAGTCGACCAGCGAGTCAAACAGCAGCCCCGAGGGAGCGACCGTACTCGCTGGAAACCGAGGAGCGGCCCATGGCAGGCCGCCCGGACAAAATTACACAAACTGCCACTCCTCGCTGCTATAAATACCCCCCATCCCCTTCTCATTTCAACATCCCTTCAAGTCCATTTCAGCCCGAGAGCTCCGAGTCCTCATCCACCCCTTAGCCCATTTTTCCACCAAGGAGAGCCCGAGTGAGGAGAGTCTAGCCCTGGTCCAGCCCAGCCTGACCACTGGTCCAAGCCTCCCAAGCCATCCAAGTCTTGATCCAGCCACTCGAAGCCAACCCTTGCGACACCTCCGTCCACTCAGCTACTCTTTTCCGGCATCATCTCATTTGCATCTAGCATAAGTGCAACATTTACTTTCCTTCCAACCCCCCTGCTTCACTGCAAACACTTTGATTATTCAAACACACCGCATGCATCTCGCATAAAGCACCTGTCAGTTCGAGCGTATGCTCTGGGCTTGCCCGTTGTTGGAACCTGCCCATCAGAAACTCTTACTGTTCAGACCTGCATTCACGTACATATCACTATAGACACTTTGAATATTCAAGCACACAGCATGCATCATCTCGCATAAAGCACCTGTCAGTTCGAGCGTATGCTCTGGGCTTGCCCGTTGTTGGAACCCGCCCATCAGAAACTCTTACTGTTCAGACCCGCATTCATGCATCATGTCATCCATGAGAATATACGAGGATTAAACTAGACTTTCAAGTATCCGATCGATTCTGTGAAGTAGAGACCGTACTTTGGTACGGGCAGTGTGTGGGGTGCTTAACCTCTTCCCACCCTGTAACCGTGATCCCTTACCTTGAATCTCTGGCCGCAGATCAACAAGAGTCATTTTAGAGGAAGGAATCTTCGGATTCCCTTCTCTAACGTTTCTACAGGGTCTAGCCGACTGTAGATTCGAAGTAACTGGCTAGTGGCGACTCTGGTCTTATATAAACTCATTTAAACATATCCAGCTTAACACGACAACCAAACAAAGCCCTCGAGAACGAGGCAAGCCAGTGGCACAAACGGCGATTTCGCACTCACGCATCCTCATCTCCTTCTTTTCCGAAAGGAAAGGGGAAGGGAGAAGAACGTCGTGTGGGAGCGCGGAAAAATCGGCGAGGGTCCACAGAATGGCGACTCCGCTAGGGATAAGTTAGTCCCACTAGTCGTGATCCGACTTGAAAACAGAATCCTTCCCGTACTTGAAAGTCATTAATCCTCATACAATCTCATCTGCATAGCATTCTACCCAAACCCAAACAAAAAAAATAGAAAATCCCAAAACCCAAAAAGAGTAGAGTATAGTCCTCACCATTGCGCCACCTCGGGCTCAATGTGTTCGGAGACAGCTTCCCCTCCGCAGCATAATCCGCACTCGGGCTCAGCAAGCCATGTCCGACCACGAAGAAGAAACTCATCACTTCCCTGCTCTTGAAATGACCGAAGCGCAACCTCCAGCGCAACAGCCCATTGATAATACGCCAATCATACAAGAATTGGCACAAGGAGTGAGAGCAATGCAAGAAATGCTCTTGCAATTCATGCAAGCACAAGCCACCGCAGCAGCCAACAATCAAGTTGGCCCAGTTCAGCAATCTCAGCAACCATGCCGGGTCCTCCCGGCCTCCAGTTCAAATCAAGCACAACCATCGGAGTCTGCCCAAGACTACCGACAGCAGCCATCTCAGCCCTTCGCTATGGGGCATCCTTCTCAATATCTTCCTGCGACGACAAGGCCATCTCAGAGCACTTCCGTTGCAGGAACATCCAGTCAGCTTCCAGTCAATCTTGCAAACAACAATCTCAGTAGATCTCAGCATGTCCCCGCCGATGGGACACCTTTTCAATTCCAGCACATCCCCGCCGATGGGATTTCAATTCAATTTCCAGCAACAGGGACAGCACTGGCGAATGCCCACAACGGGGGTCAGTGTCAAGCCCACATCAATCAGCGGACAGTGGCGAATACCCAACAAGGGGGTCACTTCCCAGCATCTCAGCCTCCTGCAAATAGGAGCACTTTTCAATTTCAGCACATCCCCGCCGATGGGATTCCAGTTAATTTCCAACAATCTTCAATTCAGTAAAATCCAGTTAATTTTCAGCAATCTTCAATTCAGCAAAATTCAGTCAATTTCCAGCAAGTTCCAGTTCAACCTTCAGTACAGTCTCCAGTTCAGTTACCATCATTTCAAGCACAAGTTCATCAGAATCCAGTTCAGTCATCAAATCAATTTCAGCAACCCGCGGTTGCTTTTCAGCAAGCCCATAGGGTCGAAGACATCGACCACTATGCCGAAGAAGAACGTGCCTTACTCTAGGAGGCACCAGTCGCTCGAACAGATCACTCAGGACTGGAAGAGTTGCGGGAGCAGTTCCAGATCTTGCAAAATCAGCTTCAGCTACAGCAAGGAATCGACTTACCTTCGACCAAGTTCAGAGACTTGTGTCCTTTCCCAGATGCTCAAGTACCTCAAAACTTTGAGGTACCAAAATTCAAGAGATACGATGGCAGCGGTTGTCCCACAGCACATCTCAAGGCTTTCTGCGGGGAGCTGAGTGCAATCGCAGGAAATGAAGGGGCCCTTATTCGTTTGTTCCAAAAATCTCTGAAGGGCGATGCCCTAGATTGGTACACTTCATTGGACTGCCACCGCATCAGAACATGGGAACAGCTTTCCTAGGCTTTCGTCGACAGATTCGCGTACAATCTCAACATGGCACCCAGAAGAGCCAATCTCGCAGCTCTCAGGCAAAGGAGTGATGAAACTCTATCAGCTTATGTGGGTCGTTGGTGAGCTATGGCAGCTTGAATGCGAACGCCTATCGACGACGAAGAACAAATCTCCATGATTGTTCATTCAACATATCCAGGCATATCCGGGTATCTCATCTCGCATCCATATGCGAATTTCTCGCAGTTGATCCGTGCTGGAGAGCAAGTTGAAGCAGGGATCCGGGCCGGGACGATCTCCCCATGGCCTCATCAAGCCACTCCAATCAAGAGGAACAGAGTGGAGGGAAGACCTATCGGGCACGGGAATGGAAACCGCAGTGGTTCTCCTCCCCGCCCAACAGAGGTAAACAACATCAATACCACTGCTCAAGGAAATCAACATGCTCCCCCACAGGGACGTCAACAGTATCAGCAGAATCAAGTTCAGCATCAGCCTCAGCGGTATCAGCCACAACTGAATCCTCAGCCACAACCACCTCGACAACAGCAGCAGTTCAGGGGAAATGGCCAATACTCATACCAGAACAGGCAGAATTACAGGGAGTTCAGGAAGTTCACTCCACTCAGTCAACCACTTAGTCAAATCATGAATACGCTGGTACAAAAGCAGTTACTCACTCTGATGACACCTAGGCCTCCGCCTCATCCTCTGCCTCCAAACTACCGAGAAAATGAGTACTGTGCCTACCATCAAGGACGTGGCCACGCCACTGATCGATGCTATACTTTGAAAAATGCTATACAAGACCTAATTGATGACCGCAAGATCGTCATCTCGGTCCCTAGAACTTCTCCAGCAGCTTCCACCAACATCCTTCAGAATCCTCTGCCTCAACATCCGACGGACCCCAGTTCGTCTCGTGGCCCTGCAGTCAATAGTATAGAAGAAGGGGATCATCTCGATCGCTTCTTCTCCCCCATCCAATCCATTCACGCCTACACTTATGAGCCAACAAATCTTCCTCCAGTCTTGCAAGGGGCAAGTCCCTTTCTTCCTTCAATCTCCGAGCCAGTAGTGCTTGAAGGAGCACCTCCATATGATATACCAGTTGTTCAAGGGGCACCTTACAACCATTCAAGCTGGGAACCAGTCGTCTTGGAAGGAGCACAATCATACATTGAGCCCACATACGAACCTGTCATCTTGCAAGGGGCAACTCCAGAACAATCCAATCCGCAACGGAAGGATTACACTCATCAGCAGCAAGAGCCCGTTGTCTTGGAAGGAGCTCTTCCAGTCAAGCCTGTCATATTGCAAGGGGCAAGTCCCGGAGGCGTATCAATCACGCTACGGCAGCTCGGACGAACAGAGAAACCTCCTGCCATATCAAGAGGACCAGTATTCATTCCATGGGAGCCTCCCACCCCAGGAACAGTCAAGCCAGGACCACGACCTTATGTGGTCTATGAAGACAAGCCTCGATATTACCCCTTCAGCATAGGCAACAATGTAGTCCTCAAGGCAAAAGCTCCATACGAGGAAGATCTGGTACCCACAACAGCACCGTTGCAAGAACCGGTGGTCCTAGAAGGCAAAAGGGAGGAAAACTACAAAGAGGTTCCATGGCACTATCCAGAATGTGCGGAAGTGGGGAACATGAATCCCAATGGGCGTTGCATCCGAAGAGATAATCAGAATAGAGGAGATACCAAAGGCGCTCTCTCAGGCCTCGGCAACAAAAATGAAGCCGCATACGATGTGGCAACTCAGCTCAAGTCAATCCCTGCACAAATCTCAGTATGGGAGCTACTCTGCACATCTCGCATACACCGAGAAATGTTTGCCAAAACCTTGAACGATGCTCATGTCTCCTCCGATACGGCACCAGAAATGATAGCTTTGATGATTGGACAACTCCTGGCTCCGCGCGCCATCACCTTCACAGATAATGAGTTGCCACCAGAGGGACGTGATCATGGGCGATCCCTCAACATAGCCTTACGATACAAAGACCTCTGTGTTCTGCTGGTCCTTATCGATAATGGCTCAAGCTTAAATGTTTGCCCACTCAAGACTGCAGAACGTCTGGGAATCAGTCCTTCTTCATTCCGACCCAGCACCATATGAGTCAGAGCATTCGACAACACCCGCCGATCAGTGGAAGGGGAGGTCGACATAGAGGTACAGATAGGTCCGGAAGTCTCCACCATCACATTCCAAGTCCTGGATATATCAGCCTCTTTCAACATGTTGCTCGGACGACCGTGGCTGCACAAGGTTGGAGCTGTGCCATCAACCCTGCATCAACGAGTGAAGTATATCTGTGGAAATCAAGTGATCTCTATCCATGCAGAGAAGGAGCTCATCATTCCTTCCAATGCTGCTGCCACTGAACCAGACATCCCGGTCATCGATATCCAGCACTCTGAAGAAGACATCCCGTTTCATAGTTTCGAATTCGAGACTGTGAACTCTATCGCCAATCCAGAACCGATAAGGGTGGAACGTGTCTTTTCACCGGCAGAGCGTCTGAGCCTCAAATACTGAATGAAGAATCACTTCAAATCCAGAAAGGTACCGCTGGTATATAACCAATGCAAGTGGGGACTCGGATATAGGGCAACCTTCATGGACAAAAGGAGGAAGAAATTTCGATGCTCGCCCATCCGATTCGTCAAGCCAGGAGAACCTTACAAAGATCCAGGAGGGAATCAACCGACTGCACTACACAAAGGCCTCCCGATGAGCCTAGTTTGGGCCACATGGCCTCCCATTCGATGGGATCAAATTCTCGAACCATCTAAGCCTCCAGAAGAAGAAGAAAAGGATGAAGACGAAAAAGGAAGTCAAATACAGCAGCTTCAGGACCAGGTTACTCTGACACCTGCTCCCAACCAGGGGCACAACTTGCCCACTTCTCTCAACCAGGGGCACAACTTGCCCACTTCTCTCAACCAGGGGCACAACCTGCCCACTTCAATCAGCAAGGGGCACAACTCGCCCATCTCAGCACCAATTAGCAAGGGGCATGACTTGCCCATCTCTGCAAAGTCAACATCATCAATCATCAGCCAGGGGCAGAAGCAGCCCATCCATTGGACCAAGAAAGGGAAGTGGCCAGCCCTAGATTGGTCTGATGTCCAGGTTCCAAACTTGTGTCTCACTATGAAACCAGACGAACTGCAATGTGAGGTAAGTGATCCGGGAGGGACTGAGTGCGACTCAGATCTCGAACCCGACCAGCGAGAAGTCATGGTCATTGGGCCAGACCATGATTCTTCGCCCAAATCATCAACCCCCACCTCTTCAGGGGAGGAAGTGTGGGGTCCTGAATGGTCATCTGTTCCCCTCACTTTTGAATCAGCCAAAGAGCCATCTGAGGGCTCTGGCTTCAAAAAAAAAATGCCTGTTTAAGCAGCGACCGGAACTTTGGAACAAGTTGGGATCAATCATGGTCTGCAATGCCCGCTTGTTCAAAGTCCCGTGAATTTCGAAAATCCAAAAAAATCAAAAACTTTCAAAAGCCAAAAACATCTAGTATTTCCATTTCAGAAAAATCTCAAAAACCAAAAAATATTTCTTTTCCTGCATCCAATAGTGTGCCAAGTTCGTCTAATGAGTCGCATGAGTTTGAAGTCGAATCATATGATTTCGACATCGAATTAGACTTCGAACTCATGGGTCTGGACGAAGCTCGGGACGACGAAGATGATGATCCATCTCCCGAACTAGAGGATCTCCTCAAAAAGTTCGAATCTAAAGCCAATGTTGTAGCCGATGATTCCGAGATAGTAAACTTGGGGACGCCTGAGATCCCTAGGGAAGTACGCATTGGAAAATCGTTGCCACCTGAGATGAAACAGAAAATGATAGAGTTCCTAGCTCTAAGATTGTCCAACTTCGCGTTCTCATATGAAGACATGCCGGGGCTCGATGAAGAGCTCGTTGTACACCATCTGTCAACCAAGGCAGATATGAAGCCAGTGAAGCAGAAACTTCGAAGAATGAAGCCAGAGTGGGCCCTGAAAGTCCGAGATGAAGTCATCAAACAATACAATGCGGGATTCTTGGTAGTCTCCAATTACCCTGAATGGCTCGCCAACATCGTACCAGTACCGAAGAAGGATGGCAAGGTTCGAATGTGCATCGACTTCCGAGATCTCAACAAAGCCAGTCCAAAAGATGACTTCCCTTTGCCACATATCGACACTCTGGTCAACAACACTGCTGGATACAAGATCTTCTCATTCATGGACGGGTTCTCAGGTTACAATCAGATTAAGATGGCCGTCGAAGATCGTGAGAAGACAGCATTTATCACTCCCTGGGGAACCTTCTGTTACAGGGTGATGCCGTTCGGTCTGAAGAACGCAGGAGCAACATATCAGGGAGCAATGACAGCACTATTCCACGACATGATGAACAAAGAGCTCGAAGTATATGTGGACGACATGATCGTCAAATCTCGCACAATTGAAGGACACTTTGAAGATCTGAAGAAATTATTTAACAGATTAGAAAAGTACAAGCTCCGTCTCAACCCTCAGAAATGTGTCTTCGGTGCAATGGGAGGCAAACTCCTCGGCTTTATGGTGAGTGAGGACGGCATCAGGGTCGACGAGACCAAAACCAGAGCAATCATCGAGATGCCCCCTCCTAGAACAGAGAAAGAAATTCGTGGCTTCCTCGGCAGAATTCAATACATCAGTCGCTTCATCGCACAGCTCACACCTATCTGTGAGCCCATATTCAAGCTCCTTCGGAAGAACGTCCCAAAAGAATGGAATGATGATTGCCAAGTCGCTTTCGATCGCATCAAGAAATATCTCATGAATCCTCCAGTCCTAGTGCCACCCACTCCTTGACGACCACTATTGCTATACATCTCAGTAGCAGCAGAAGCCATTGGCTGTGTCCTCGGCCAACACGACGAGACCGGGAAGAAGGAACAAGCAATATATTATTTGAGCCGAAAGTTCACCGACTACGAGACCAGGTATTCCCCGATCGAGAAGACTTGCCTCGCCCTAGTCTGGGCAACTCAGCGACTCCGTCAATACATGATTGCATTCCCTATTCTCCTCCTCGCTCACATGGATCCGCTCAAGTACCTGTTCGAGAAGTCGGCACTCACTGGAAGGATAGCTAAATGGCAGCTACTCTTGTCTGAGTTTGACATCACCTATGTCACTCAAAAGGCAATCAAGGGGCAGGCCCTCGCCAATCATCTTGCGGCTCACTCTCTCCTGGACTATCAGCCGCTCAAGACGTTCTTTCCTGATGAAGATCTCTTGCTCATTGAAGAGGATGAAAAGAAGAAGAAAGATGAATGGACATTATTCTTCGACGGCACAGCAAATTCTAAAGGGAGTGGTATTGGAGCAATCCTCTACTCTCCAGATGATGTCCCTATTCCTATCTCGAGGCGTATCGCATTCGAGTGCACCAACAACATGGCAGAGTATGAAGCATGCATCGCTGGCTTAAGGGAAGCCATAATCTTGGGCGTCAAGAAGCTACGAGTGTTTGGAGACTCACAGCTTATCATCAATCAGACCAATGGCGAATGGAAGACCAAAGACGAGAAGTTGATACCATATCATGTGTATCTTGACAATCTGATCGAAGAATTCAAGGAAATCACCTTCTCATACATGCCCAGAGCCAAGAACCAGTTCGCAGATGCTCTCGCCACGCTCGCATCAATGCTCGAGATCCCAAAAGGAGTTTCAGAATGGGAGCTCACAGTCGAAATTTAAGAAGAACCTGCTTTTTGCCTACAAATAGAAGAAGCCGAAGCTGTCCCTGACAAACCCTGGTATGCCGACATCAAGCAATATCTCGAAACCCAGGAGTATCCAGAGTCAGCAACAGCAACAGATCGCCGAACCATCCAGCGTTTGGCCGGCCAATTCACCATCAGTGGCGAAGTTCTCTACAAGCGGTCCTATAATCACATCCTCCTCCGATGCGTCGATGAAACAGAAGCTGCAAAGATCATGAAAGAAATACACGAAGGAATCTGTGGCCCTCACATGAATGGGCACATGATGGCAAAGAAGATTCTACGACTCGGCTACTATTGGCTCACCATGGAGACAGACTGTTGCCAGCACGTCAGAAAATGCTTCAAGTGTCAGAAGCATGCAAATCAAATCCATGCCCCATCATCAGAGTTATACAACCTGACCACCCCCTGGCCCTTCTCCATGTGGGGACTCGACATCATCGGCAAGATCAGTCCCAAAGCATCAAATGGTCACGAGTACATACTTGTGGCAGTCGACTACTTCACCAAGTGGGTAGAGGCAGCCTCCTACACCATGATTGCAGCATCTCAAGTGATCAAATTCATGAAGAACAACATCATATGCCGGTATGGAATCCCTAATGCTATCATCATAGATAATGGGACCCCGTTCGTCAATAAGAAGATGGATGACTTCCTCCGCAAGTTCAAGATCCAACGTCATCGATCAAGCCCCTACCGTCCCCAGATGAATGGTGGGGTAGAAGCCGCAAACAAGACAATCGTCAGGATACTCGAGAAGACGGTTGTGACCTATCGAGATTGGTCAGATATGCTCCCATATGCACTTTGGGCCTATCGAACGTCTGTACGGTCTGCTACGGGCGTTACTCCTTTCGAGCTTACCTATGGAATGGAGGCAGTTCTACCAGTCGAAGTGGAAATACCATCACTACGGGTGTTATTAGAAAGCGAAATTGAAGAAGGAGAATGGCAACGGGCCAGATTCGATCAGTTGCAGCTAGCAGATGAAAAGCGCATGCGTGCACTAAGTCATTCACAGTGTTATCAGAAAAGGATCGCTCGGGCTTACAACAAGAGAGTCCGAAAAAGAAGTTTCAAGGTAGGCGACATGGTCATGAAGAAGATTCTACCGTCGCACCTTCCAGATCCCAGAGGAAAGTTCAAACCCTCGTGGGACGGGCCACTGATCGTCAGAGAAGTACTTCCCGGAGGCGCCCTCAGACTCACCAGCATGAGAGGGGTGGATCTTCCTGAGCCAACCAACGCCGACAACGTGAAGATCTTTCACTGGTAAGCCATTCTGACCTTATCAAAAGTCACTTTAATAAAGCTGAAGTCAAGAGGTTGAAGCTAAGACCTCTGAGAAATCATTTCCGTCCACCAACAAGTGTTTCAAACAAGGGGATTCAAAAAGAGAAACATACAAAAAAAGGGGGGGGATTCAAAAGGAAAAGAAAAAAAAAGGGGAGAGAAAAAGAATATAAAAAAAAAGAGAAAAAAAGAGAAAGAAAAGGGGAAGCCAAAGAAAGGCACTCAAGAAAAAAAAATCAATCCAAGAAACACAGTCATCCATCCATTCATCTCAGAGGGGTCTTTAGCAAAGACCGACAGCTCTATTATCGTAACTCAGGATAAGGGCTGAAAGACTGCCATCGGCCGGCAACGACGGATTCCCGACCTCTAGCCGCCGCAGTTATCCAAGGATGCAGGAAAAGAAAAAAAAAGAGAAAAAGAAAATGTGTGCCTAAACAAAGAGGGCGGAGTGAAAACCCGAAAGGGCGCTTCGAGTAAAAACAGTGGGCATACAGCGGACTTGGTGAAAACCTGAAAGGGCGCCAAGGGTAAAAACAGCGTAGCTGCCAAGGGGCAGGCAAGACCAAATACCCGGGACGTGGTGAAAACCCGAAAGGGCGCCACGGGCAAAAATGACGGGAAAAAGCCGGCTGTGGTGAAAACTCGAAAGAGCACTGCAGGCAAAAATAGCTCAAATGAAAAAAAAGAAAAAAATAAAAGTGCAGGTACCAAGAAATCAGACAGTCCAGATCGGTTCAAGCAGTGAAAGTGCAAGAACAAGAGGAAGTACAGTCAGGAGTGAAGAACTCTACAAACTCTGACAATCTCAGGAAGCAAGAGTTTCCATTGCCTACATCTCTAGGGAACCAAAGGATCAAGCAAGTCAAATCTCGAGACATCGGTCAAATCATTGACCGAGCCCCAGTTCTGATTCCTATATCCTGACACAAAGTCCAGAAACACTCACAAGACAACTCATGGCACAGTAGATTTTCAAACAGTTTTCTCTTTTTTTAATTAGATGCATCATATTTCTTTTACACATATCATATCATCTTTTTCAAAAAATACAAAAAAATACATCATCATCAATCATACATGCAAAAAAGAATGTGCAGGTGGCCAACACAATCAATCTCTACCCTCCTCCTCGGCCACATCAGGTGAGTCCTCTGACTCATAAAAAGATAGTCTCGCTCTCAACCTGCTCACCTCCATACGCAGGTAATGCGCCTCATCGCGCTCAAGGGTACGGATCGCTGTCTCCTCATCAGTCAACCTCTGATCGGTAACCAATCTCCTCGACATCATCTCACAATGATACCGAAGTGCAGAGATCTCAGACAGCAGATGGCCATGAGTGGCCAAAAGGAAGCCAGGATCGATAAATGGGCGCTCCTCAAAGGGTTCATATGAACCAGATGAAGAGCCAGCATCTCCAAGGATATCCTGCTCATCCTTGTCAACAGTCTGGTGCCAACAAGGGATACGTCGATACAACGACTGCTCAGCAACCCAGTACTGGTATGGGGCGGTCGCCATCGGAAAAGTCCGCAGCTCAAAACCCAGCAAATCAGCAGTCAAGTGACTCGCCCAAGAACAATCAATCCGGGTCCTAAAGTCAGAGTATCTGGATGGAAGTGTTCGACGCCCGATACCCGTGAAAGCGAAAAGAGGAACATCCTGCTCATATCCAAACTGCCGCAGGAACCGAATGGGATGATAAGAAAAGTAGGATCGAAAGCCTACCAACATCAGAGGATGGCGGTGAGCATCGCAAAGCACTGGAGAAAGTGAAAGCCAAGATGACTCCCAACGAACGTTCCAGTCACGAAGTTCAGCAAACATCCAGCGATACAAGGGCTCGCTCATCCTAGCTGTATGCGGAAGAAACTCCATAATGTACCACATAAGGTCTGGGCGACGGGTGTCAGGAAATGATACAGGAATAGTCAAAGAAAGACGCTCCCATAGCCAGACCTGATCACAGAGAGGAAAAGAAGTTCAGCTAAAGCAAAGTAATCCCCAACAAAGCAAGAAGGAAAAAAAGGTGTAGGAGAAATACCTGAAGAAATGCACAGCAGCCGCGAAGGACACGAGTGCGGCCTAAGGCGCAGTCGGTCAGCCCATCGAATAGCTCGGCCAAGATGAGAGAAATGATCCCCTGCCGACGGATAGCTCGGCTCATCACCTCAAAAAGCAAAGGAGTCTGGGATCTGCGCCATCCCGAGAACAGCACCTCAGCAATCAAGCAGAACATCAGTGCGTTCCGAGCAAAGGTAGAGCCGGCCGTACTCTAAAGACCCGAAAAAAGATCATACAGCAAGTCCAAGGAGAACACCATAGCATCCTGGCCACCGGCTGCAGGCCGAACAAGATAGGGGATCCCGAACCAGTTCTGCGGTGTAGCAGTCTTCGACGATGTCTTCGGCGAGAAGTACTGAGTATAATCCAAGGGTAAGCCTGTCAAGCGTGCAAGCTCCTCCAAAGAAGGCCCCATCTCCATATCGTTGAACGCAAACAAGTTCAACGAAGGGACCCAGTCAATCAAGGCAGCTCCGAGCATCCTCCAGTCAATATCAACTCTGGCCATATGGATCAGACTGCCGAAGCCATAAGACTCCAAATCTCGAATCTCATAAGCCGACAAGCTGTCAAGCCAAGCAAGCAGTCGTGGTGAGCAAGAAGGACGAGGAAGCAGCTGACAAGTCCTCACTGGTACCCCCTCCAGCACAAAAGGACCAGAAGTCAATAATGGCTCATCAAGGATCGGAAGGTCAACGGGTGAAGGAGAAGGAAAAGCTGGAACCTCTGCAGACTCGACAGCCCCTGACCTGCCCTCAGTAACGGCTATGTCTGATATAGTCGCATCACTATCTGAAACTGTCATAACCTCAGCCGCATGGGAAGACTCGCCCACCTCATGAACAGAGTGCGCAAAAGACCGACGATCAGGAGAAAGACGATACTCCCCATCAAAAGGGCTACCAGTAAAGATCACACCGCACATCATGACATCCTGGCTAATCTGACCGTCAAAGAATACATCTGAACCATAAAAAAGGGTCCCGGCAACCCCGATCGAAGAATCAACGGTCAGATCTGGACCTGCGGCCCCCTCCAACAGGAAATCATGAATCCAATCATCATCCTGGCCGATCAAAGGGATCATCGAGGCATCCACACCGTCCATCATCAGGGGGACATCATCAATGATCACATCAAGTCCACCCAAAGAAGTATACCGCACATCCTGGCCCTCATCCAGAGCATCCAAACCGTCAAAGGTATCATCTGAACCATCCATCCCATCCAAGCATGAGATCAGCCCATCTATGTCCTTTGTGGTCCCATCACCACCATCCATCACATCATCCATGTGGCCCACATTCAAGGAATGCATAGCCTCACCTATGTCCCACCCCATCATCCTATCCATACCATTCATTCCTCCCATAATGAAGGTCCCATTCAAATCTGGAATTTCAGCATGGCTGCCACTAATGGGGCCATTCAAAGCTCCACCAACAACCATCTCTAGCCCCTCATCAATGCCCCCATTCAATGCCCCATCTCCACCATCCATTAAAGAAATCCCTCCATCATTAAAGCCTTCAATACTTTCTGAAGTGTGGGACCCACCATGGACAGCCCCCACAACCCTTAAATCTCCACCATCCATTGCCCAAGAAAGGACAAAGCAAGATGAGGACAAGATGAGAAGGAAAGAGGAGACAAAGGGAAGATTCATGGTCGAAATCGAACCTGGACGTATAGAGCAGGTGGAGACAAAGACAATGGACAACAGAGAATGTCCGAACCAGAGCCAGCCCAGGCCGCTCAAGAGGCGAGCCTTGGGCGGCCTGCTCTGGGCCGCCCGTACGGACGCAGTTCCTCTCTCTCCGCGGGATTGGTTCCAAGGTTCTTGGTAGGTGAGGCTGACAGTCCACGTCAGCAGATGGCACTCCGTGGGCCGCCCAAGGCTCCGGTCCACTCCAGATTTCGATTGAGGCTGATGAAGATCATATAAAAGGTGCCTCACCGGTCCAATTATGAAGTAATGCGGCCAGAACATGGCTGATCAAGTCAAAGAGAAGGAAAGGTGATCAAGTGGGGGCCACAAGCAATCCAAGTCATTCAAAGACTAGATCACCATGATCTAAACCATTGAAGAACCTACATGAGCCATCAAACAACAAGATCAAAGGTTTGATCATCAAAAGAAGGGCCAGAATCCAAAGATCTAACCATCAAGTGGGCCCACAAAGCCAAGTCAAGCGATCTGAGATGTTCAAGTCATCATCCACGCCATGAGAAGCCTTCTTAGCCTCACAAATCATCAAAAGAGGTGCTCCAAAGTAAACCCAAGGTCTCAAGTGGGCCCACAAGGCCGAAACTATCAATCTGAACCATTCAAGGGCTAAATCATCAGGATCCAAACTATTGGAAGGCCTACACAAGTCAGGAAGCAGCAAGATCAAAGGCATGATCATCAAGAGAGAAGGCCGGAATCCAAGATCCGATCATCAAATGGCCCGCAGGGCCAAATCAAGCAATTCGGACCACTCAAATCACAGTCAGCCCCGTCAGAAGCCAAATAAAGCAAGGTAAGTATGCCCAACCTCAAAAACTGGTCCGAAGACCTTAAACTACGTCGGGATCGACATCCCGAGAGATTTTCAATAAAAGCCGGTATCGGTCTTGATCGCTCGAATTAAGATCCGACGACACCGAGTACTTTCAAAAAAATAAAAAAATAAAAAAAAATGTCTTTCCTGTTTTGTGCAATATTGGTCCGAAGACCTTAAACTACGTCGGGATCAGGATCCCGAGGGATTTTCAATAAAAGCCGACATCGGTTTGGATCGAATCAAGACCTGACGATCTCGGACATTTTCAGAAAACCAAAAAATATATACATCACATGTACAGTTTCTGGTCCGAAGACCTTAAACTACGTCGGGATTAACATCCCGAGGGATTTTCAATAAAAGCCGGGATCGGCCGTGACTGCTCGAAATCAAGATCCGCTGATACCGGATATTTTCCAAAAAAAAGAACAAAAAAAAAATATGTTTGCCCCCCTTTTGTACAGTTTCTGGTCCGAAGACCTTAAACTACGTCGGGATCAAAATCCCGAGAGATTTCCAATAAAAACCAGTGTCTATCTTGACCGTTCAAAATTGAAATTTTATGACCTGGAACAGTTTTCGAAAAATCACAAAAAAAAAATGTATTTTCAGCATGTACATATTTGCGGTCCGAAGACCTTAAACTACACTGGGATTAGTTTCTCGGGGGACCTTTCTCGCTTTCAACAAAAACCGGCATCGATCCCAGCCATTCGAGCTAGGATCTGATGACACGGATCATTTCCAAAATACTAAAAAAAAAAATTCTAAGCTTTCCATAAAAACCAGTGTCAATCTCGATTACTCGAGTTGAAGTCTGGAACTTTTTCAAAACAAAAAAAAAATATATACAATATAAAACAAAAAAGTTTTCACCACCAGTTTCAACCCACCAATTTATCCCCAGTGGTCCGAAGACCTAAAACTACACTGGGATTAACTTCTCGGGGGCTTTCTTTCCTAACCTGTTCCGGACATGGCTGACACTTGATCGTACGGGTGTCTTGAATCTTTTAAACAGGTAAGAGCTGAGGCGGGCAGAACTCCGTAACCCTGTTCGTGTTGAACGCACCGTGATGGACAACCTTGATTTGGAAGTCGCTGTTGAATCTAACGGATGTTCCCTGTTCCTAAAACTCATGAAGGGGATTAAGGCTGTTGGGAGGTAGAGCGCACCCTCACGGAATTGTGAGCAACGTAAGGCCCCAAACTGGATTGACTAAGGGAAATGTGAGGATGTGGCTCATTTTGTGGCCGAAGGAGTCCGTCGGACGATACGTGGTCTATGTGCATTGCACATGAGGAACAGGCAACTTTGTGGGTGTGTTGACTGAAAACCCTCAAAATCTCCTCATCCGAAGATGTAAAACTACGGCACTTAATTGTGTGAGACTCGTCTTGCTCGCTGACGTAAAATGGATCGGGTGCCTTACTAGCAGTAGAAGCTGGAAATGGATGAAAATTCCATACTTTTCCCTGCATTTCATAAAAATCACAAAAATACAAAAACATTGCAAAATCACCTTTTCAAAAATCACAAAAAATATTTCCCTTGCTTTCAACAAAATATTTTCAAAAATCACAAAAAATATTTCCCTTGCTTTCAACAAAATATTTTCAAAAATCACAAAAATATTTCCCTTGCTTTCAATCAAAATATTTCGAAAATCACAAAAAATATTTCCTGTGTTTTCAATAAACTGATCTCTACCCTGACCGCTCAGGTAAAGATTCGGATCCACATATTTACAAAAAATCACAAAAATTAGCATCCCCAGCACTACAATTCAGGAGTCTTGAACTCCGCTCACTTCACAGTATGGGATGACGGATCCAATCGCCCGCAAATTGGAATCTTGACCAAAACGGGCAACCAAACACCATCTCAATCACATGTATGCCCAGAAGAACATCTTGAAGTTGAATAGTATCCTCGTACATTCTCATTAGCAAAGAAACAACATCTTGGGACGATGGACCTGATCGACCACGGGTCGGGATCTTGACCAACCCGCTGACCAAACACCCGTGTAGAAAAGAAAAACCCCAGGGAGCACAACCCTGCAAGCAATAAGCTCAAAGTTCTCTGCACCCATAGCAAAAGCAAAATCATCAAACTGAAAGAGAATGAGCCAAAGCCATGCATTCATCATGCATCTCCATGCATCAGCATCCATCGCATCAATCATCATGTTTACCTGCTTTCAAAATAAAAGTCGGTTAATCAAAGACCCCACAGGCATCCCTAGTGGAGGCACGCGCAGACCCGATTTCCATTTCAAAAGACAAAAAATATTTCTGTTTGCAAATAAAAACCCCACGGAGTATCACTCCCCAGAGTGGGTGCCTTTTCAAAAACCCAAAAAATATTTTCCCAATAGAGCGTTCTGTCTCCAAAACACCAAGAGATCTTCCATATCTCTGGGTAGGAGCCAACGCAAAAATCAAATAAGATCCGATGTCTCGCGGTTTCCCCGAAGACCATCGGATCCAATGCACTCAAAGTACGATCGATGAACTCCAGTGTCAGTGCGGTCGTGCCACATGCCAAGATACAAAAAAGATGAAAGCCAAAAAGCTCGGTCACAGAAACCATTTGAACAGGTGGAAATGATGAATTGTAACCCAAGTATCGAAACCAGCAGATTGGGTGGAAAGAGTTCACCCGCACATACCTAGGCATGGATGCCTGAAGTACCTTGACTGAGTCCAAGTCGGTGTAGTAGAATCCCGTAAGACTATCTGACGCAGGGCGTCTAACCACTTTGACAGTCAAGCGAAACAAGTACTCCTGGAGTGATCTGGGAAAACATCAAACATCACACAATCAGTCTCAGGGACAGCATCCTCGTAAGACTGTCGACGCAGAGGCTCTGCTGTACCTTTCCGATGTTAGTACCGATCGGGAATAAAGGGTTGAGATTGGGTACCCAGGTTGCAGCGAACTGCAGGGACAATCGCAACGTTTTCTCCAAACTCTCGCGGTATGTGCGAGTTATCAATTTTCAGACAATCAACTGACTCAGATACAAAGGATGACAAAGACTCCAGACCATAATCAAGGAAAGAATGAATTGCAAACCAAGCATCGAAGCCAGCAGATCGGGTGGAAAAAGCCCACCCGCACATACCTAGGCGTGGATGCCTGAAGTACCTTGACTGAGTCCAAGTCGGCGTAGTAGAATCCCGTAAGACTATCTGACGCAGGGCGTCTAACCACTTTGATAGTCAAGCGAAACAAGTACTCCTGGGGTGATTTGGGAAAACATCAAACATCACACAATCAGTCTCAGGGTCAGCATCCTCGTAAGACTGTCGACACAGAGGCTCTGCTGTACCTTTCCGATGTTAGTACCGATCGGGAATGGAAGGGTTGCGATTGGGTACCCAGGTTGCAGCGCATGCAGGGACAATCGCAACGTTTTCTCCAAACTCCCGCGGTATGTGCGAGTGATCGGTTTCCAAACGATCAACTAACACAGATGCAAAAGCAAGCAAAGATTTCATAACATGATCTATGAATGACCGGGTCAGAAGTGGGGTGTCCACTCGCTTTGGCATTCGGTTGCATGCAACCTCTGCCAAAGAGGGGCATCTGTAGACACCCCACCTTCGGCTACACTGTTGGTAGAGATAGCTGGATGAATGGAGGACCATACCCCCAAATCCCAAGTCCAAACTCAGCCAAACTCACCCTTGTAAGCCCCATTTCATAGCCCAGTTCAAGCCTGAACCCAGTCAACCCAGTCCTAAACACCACCCTGAAAAACCCCCCATAAAAAAGGCCAGTCAAAAAAATCCTTAAAAAGTCAAACTCACTGAGTCAACTCGCTGAGTTAACCCGCTGAGTCAACCCGTCGAGTCAACCCGTCGAGTCAAAACACCGAGTCAACCCGTCGAGTCAAACCACCGAGTCGACCCGCTGAGTCAACTCACTGAGTCGACCAACGAGTCAAACAGCAGCCCCGAGGGAGCGACCGTACTCGCTGGAAACCGAGGAGCGGCCATACGGGCGGCCCATGGCAGGCCGCCCGGACAAAATTACACAAACTGCCACTCCTCGCTGCTATAAATACCCCCCTCCCCTTCTCATTTCAACATCCCTTCAAGTCCATTTCAGCCCGAGAGCTCCGAGTCCTCATCCACCCCTTAGCCCATTTTTCCACCAAGGAGAGCCCGAGTGAGGAGAGTCTAGCCCTGGTCCAGCCCAGCCTGACCACTGGTCCAAGCCTCCCAAGCCATCCAAGTCTTGATCCAGCCACTCGAAGCCAACCCTTGCGACACCTCCGTCCACTCAGCTACTCTTTTCCGGCATCATCTCATTTGCATCTAGCATAAGTGCAACATTTACTTTTCTTCCAACCCCCCTGCTTCACTGCAAACACTTTGATTATTCAAACACACCGCATGCATCTCGCATAAAGCACCTGTCAGTTCGAGCGTATGCTCTGGGCTTGCCCGTTGTTGGAACCTGCCCATCAGAAACTCTTACTGTTCAGACCTGCATTCACTTACATATCACTATAGACACTTTGAATATTCAAGCACATAGCATGCATCATCTCGCATAAAGCACCTGTCAGTTCGAGCGTATGTTCTGGGCTTGCCCGTTGTTGGAACTTACCCATCAGAAACTCTTACTGTTCAGACCCGCATTCATGCATCATGTCATCCATGAGAATATACGAGGATTAAACTAGACTTTCAAGTATCCGATCGATTCTGTGAAGTAGAGACCGTACTTTGGTACGGGCAGTGTGTGGGGTGCTTAACCTCTTCCCACCCTGTAACCGTGATCCCTTACCTTGAATCTCTGTCCGCAGATCAACAGGAGTCATTTTAGAGGAAGGAATCTTCGGATTCCCTTCTCTAACGTTTCTACAGGGTCTAGCCGACTGTAGATTCGAAGTAACTGGCTAGTGGCGACTCTGGTCTTATATAAACTCATTTAAACATATCCAGCTTAACACGACAACCAAACAAAGCCCTCGAGAACGAGGCAAGCCAGTGGCACAAACGGCGATTTCGCACTCACGCATCCTCATCTCCTTCTTTTCCGAAAGGAAAGGGGAAGGGAGAAGAACGTCGTGTGGGAGCGCGGAAAAATCAACGAGGGTCCACACTTGGGCAGACTCCGATGGTTGTGCTTGATTTGAACTGGAGGCCGGAGGGATCCGGCATGGTTGTTGAGATTGTTGAACTGGGCCAACCTGATTGTTGGCTGTTGCGGCGGTTTGTGCTTGCATGAATTGCAAGAGCATTTCTTGTATTGCTCTCATTCCTTGTGCCAATTCTTGTATGATTGGTGTATTATCAATAGGCCGTTGCGCTGGAGGTTGCGCTTCGGTCATCTCCAGAGCAGGGAAGAGACGTGTTTCTTCTTCGTGGTCGGACATGTCTTGCTGAGCCCGAGTGCGGATTATGCTGCGGAAGGGAAGTTGTCTCCCCGTACTTTGAGCCCGAGGAGGCGCAATGGTGAGGACTGTACTCTACTCTTTTTGGGTTTTGGGATTTTCTATTTTTTCTGGTTTTGGGATTTTCTATTTTTTTGTTTGTTTTGGGTAGAATGCTATGCAGATGAGATTGTATGAGGATTAGTGACTTTCAAGTACGGGAAGGATTCTGTTTTTCAAGTCGGATCACGACTAGTGGGACTAATTCATCCCCAGCAGAGTCGCCATTCTGTGGACCCTCGCCGATTTTCCGCGCTCCTCACACGACGTTCTTCTCCCTTCCCCTTTCCTTTCGGAAAAGAAGGAGATGAGGATGCGTGAGTGCGAAATCGCCGTTTGTGCCACTGGCTTGCCTCGTTCTCGAGGGCTTCGTTTGGTTGTCGTGTTAAGCTGGATATGTTTAAGTGTGTTTATATAAGACCAGAGTCGCCACTAGCCAGTTACTTCAAATCTACAGTCGGCTAGACCCTATAGAAACGTTAGAGAAGGGAATCCGAAGATTCCTTCCTCTAAAATGACTCCTGTTGATCTGCGGCCAGAGATTCAAGGTAAGGGATCACGGTTACAGGGTGGGAAGAGGTTAAGCACCCCACACACTGCCCGTACCGAAGTACGGTCTCTACTTCACAGAATCGATCGAATACTTGAAAGTCTAGTTTAATCCTCGTACATTCTCATAGATGACATGATGCATGAATGCGGGTCTGAACAGTAAGAGTTTCTGATGGGCAGGTTCCAACAACAGGCAAGCCCAGAGCGTACGCTCGAACTGACAGGTGCTTAATGTAAGACGTATGCAGTGTGCTTGAATAATCAAGATGCTTTTAGTGAAGCATGAATGCAGGTCTGAACAGTAAGAGTTTCTGATGGGCAGGTTCCAACAATGGGCAAGCCCAGAGCATACGCTCGAACTGACAGGTGCTTAATATAAAGACATATGTAGTGTATTTGACAAATCAAAGTGCTTGCAGTGAAGCAGGGGGGTTGGAAGAAAAGTAAATGTTGCACTTATGCTAGATGCAAATGAGATGATGCTGGAAAAAGAGTAGCTGGATGGACGGAGGTGTCGCAAGGGTTGGCTTCGAGTGGCTGGATCAAGACTTGGATGGCTTGGGAGACTTGGACCAGTGGTCAGGCTGGGCTGGACCAGGGCTAGACTCTCCTCACTCGGGCTCTCCTTGGTGGAAAAATGGGCTAAGGGGTGGAGAAGGGCACTCGAACGGACAGGCTTTCTTTAGACTCGAAGGGATGCTGTTATGAGAAGAGGCTAGGGGTATTTATAGCGTTGGAGAGTGGCAGCTCTCGTAATTTTTTCCGGGCGGCTTGCTATGGGCCGCCCGTACGGCCGCTCCTCGGTTTCCAGCGAGTACGGTCGCTCCCTCGGGGCTGCTGTTTGACTCGCTGGTCGACTCAGTGAGTTGACTCAGCGGGTCGACTCGGTGGTTTGACTCGACGGGTTGACTCGGTGTTTTGACTCGACGGGTTGACTCGACGGGTTGACTCAGCGGGTTAACTCAGCGGGTTAACTCAGCGAGTTGACTCAGTGATTTTGACTTTTGTAAGGATTTTTTTACTGGCCTTTTTTATGGGGGGTTTTTCAGGCTGATGTTTAAGACTGGGTGGACTGGGTTCAGGCTTGATCTGGGCTATGGAATGGGGCTTAGAAGGGTGAGTTTGGCTGAGTTTGGACTTGGGATTTGGGGGTATGGTCCTCCATTCATCCAGCTATCTCTACCAACAGTGTAGCCGAAGGTGGGGTGTCTACAATAAGCTTCCTACGAAGCTCAGTAGAGTGCGTGTGTGCGCGTGTGATGCATATGACAAGTATACAGATATCAGAGTAAGCAAAAATGATAGAGAGCTAAGTTACCAAGTTCATGAATGCTATCGACCATCCCAAGGCTATGCGATGCAAAGGCCTACATGGCCGAGTGTTACATCTAGACATGCAATGCAAACACGTCAATCCTCAACTAATCCACATATCAAAATGATTCTCATCTGGGACATCACCGGGGTTTAATACACTCTGATACTGGCCACCGCACATCGCGCGCATAACCAAACGAGTAGAAAAGACCTCACTATCCGCCTCGTCAGTGGTATGTTAATGCCCACCCGGCTCGCCGATAGCGGACCCATTCCACGAGCTGGTCAGACTCGACCTAGCTTATAGCCCACTACACCTGGGCGGATAAGGTCACACCATTTCCAACTGACCTCGACACAGTGGGAGACGCGGCCTACTGGTATTTGGCACTCGAGCGCTCATGTTATCCACTCGGTCTCGACGTTGGAGCATCCTAGTGGTACCACAGGGTTTAAGGACTTTCACCCAAGGACATCCATAGCGCCTACGTACTAGAACAAGTTTTCGGTGTCCATTACTGCCAACCACGATGTGACTATGGTGGCTACTACCCTGATGCTACTAGGGTGTTAAAGCGATCGTGACATACACAATGCGAAATGCATAAGTCACATAATTCAAGTCATGCACCAAATTTACGCATACTGCGCAATCATGTGGGGCGACCCTGTCTCGTACAGGTCCCCTAAGTATAACAAGCCAACTAGCATATGCTATGATTAATCGTGGTCCATAACAGGCATACAGATGATGCATATGGGCATATGAATGAGTATGGTATTCATTATACTAAGCATTTTATCAGGGTGAAGTATAAAGCTAAGTATACTAGCATGTTACCAAACATATCGTGTAATGTTGGCCTTAAATGGCCCAATATATATATACAGAGAGTGGGACCCGGACTGTGGGCCCCATTGGAAATGTAAAGGTCTTCGTGGCATAGCCCACTTGAGACCACATCGGCCCCATACTTGGGCCTGCACATACAAGATAGGCCGACAAAAATAGGTGTACGGCATGGATAAAACATATATATCAAAGGAAGGACCATGGCGGGCCCCACCCACTGGTCGGATAACAAATATACATCATCGGTCTTACGAAGTTTCAGTGGTAGGTATTCAATCACCACAATTTCCTAAGTGAAACCCATTCAAATCGGGCCGCACGCGTCGATCAAGAAAGGTGGCATGATACACAATACATCCATCAAGGTGGAACCCAAAGATAGGCCCACAACCTCTATTTGGCTGAAAAATAAACACTAAAGTGGCCCCAAGGAAGCTTTCAATGGTGGGCATCAATGACCACTATTCCCTGCGGGTGTGGTCCATCTGACGTTTGGATCTGCCTCATTGTTGGGGCCATATCCTAAAATGGCATGGAAAAATAGATGGGCAGCATGAATAAAACAGATACATCATGGTGGGACTAAACAGATACATCACGTTGGAACCCACAAGGTAGGCCACCTGCTGGGCAGCGTGCCAAAGCACGCTGCTTGGAGTGTGGCACCCAAATGGGCCCCAAGAGTTTTGAATCAAACTGATATTTTTGTTTTCTCCTCCACCCATATCCATGTGATCTTATGAACAGGTTGAATGACAAATAAACATCACTGTAGGGCCTGGGAAGGTTTCAACGGTGGAAATCATTATTCCCACTGTTTCCCGTGGCATGGTCCACTTGACATTTGGATATGCTTAAATTTTGGGCTCAGCCACTAAAATGAGCTAGAAAAACTTATGGACAGAATAAATAAAGCACATACATTCTAGGTGGGCCCAACTGAGTTTACTCCGCATGATAAGAGCGTGCAAATCCGATTCCTGGAAAAAGGGGTGGGCGGCGTAGATAAAACATATACATCCAGGTGGGTCCCACGAGTGGACCACCTGCTGGGCAGCCCAACCAGCCCACGGCACTGGTTGCTGCCAGCGTCCTGTTCTTTTTTTTTTTCTCATCAAGTGGGGTCCACAGAAGTTTTCGACCATGCTGATATTTTTGTTTTCCCCTCTTCACATGTGTGTGAACTTATGAACATGTTGGATCTCAAATAAACATCATGGTGGGCCGTAGGAAGGTTTCAACGGTAGGGTCACTGTCCCCACTATTTTCTATGTTGGGGCCCTCTTGAGATTTGGATCTGTCTCAAGATCATGCCCTAAAATGATCTCTCCAAATGGATGGACGGTGTGGATATAACACATACAACACGGTGGGGCCCATAGGGGTTGGTGACGTCACTCCAGTAGCTAGATAGCTACTCAACATGTCAGTGCTCCCAGCGTCTCTGACGCTGGGAGCCTTGCCCTTTTTTTCTCCTTTTTTTTTTGTTTTCATCAGGTAGGGGCCCACATGAGGATGATCCACTCTGTTCATCGGATTTTTCAGCTCATGGGGGACCCAAAGAGCCCTATATTGGGTATGTGATTCAGTCTAGAAACCTCAAGGTGGGCCAAAGAAGTTTCAGTAGTGCACATCATTATCTTCACTGTTTCATGTCGTGCGGTTCGCTTAAGATTTGGATCTGTTTCATAATTGGGCCCTGGCCCTAATATGATCTGGAAAAACAAATGGACGGTGTGGATTCAACATAATCATCAAGGTGGGTCCCACGAGTGGGGACCCCACTCAAGCCGTTCTGACGCTGGACAGTTCCAGCGTCCCTGACGCTGTGAACGTCCAACGTCTGGACGTTCTCCTTTTTTTTGTTTTTTTTTCTTCTTTTGTTTATTTCAAGTGGGGCCCACTTGGGGACGATCCACTCCGTCTATTAGGTTCCCCAGCTCATGAGGAACCCTTAGAGTCCAATATTGGACAGGTGATTCAGCTTAGAAACATCAAGGCGGGCCAAGGAAGTTCTGACAGTGGGCATCATTATCTCCACTGTTTTCTATAGTGTGGTCCACCTGAGATCTGAATCTGCTTCATTTTTAGTGTACAACTCTAAAATGGACTGGAGAAACAGATGGACGGCGAGGATTAAACACAAGCCTCAAGGTGGGTCCCACGAGTGGGGCCCATGGTCAATGCCCAAGAGGGCTTTCAGCCCAGGCGCTGTTGGGCAGCAGCGTTCCCTGGACGCTGACTGTCCAGCGGGCGAGCTTTCTCTATCCCTTTTTTTTCTTTTAATTTTATTATAATAATAATAATTATTATTATTATTATTTCTAGGTTGTGGGGCCCATCCATGGATGATCCAGCCCATCCATCTGATTGCCCATCACAAGATGGGCCCAAAAAAAGAAAATGAAAGGTAAATAAGGAAAATGGGAAGTTTATGTCCCCCTTGCACTCACAATGATGGTTAAACGGTTGGGTTGGGTCGGGTTGACGTTTGGACGGTCGGGCCCTCCAAGCTTGATCTCCACCTTTTAATTCTTAATCTCCCTCCAAATCTCTCTCTCTCTCTCTCTCTCTCTCTCTCTCTCTCTCTTTCTCTTTCTCTCTCGTCAATCTTTTTTTGCAAATTTTGAAAATGAGAAGGCCAAACGTATGGAGCCTTATTATTGTAGAGAAATTAGGACATGAAGGGAATTTTAAGAAATGAGGGGGTGGGATGGTATGCGAGGTATGGCTTGAGTTGACTTTGAGGTGAGAGAGGGATGGGGTGGGTATGGCTTGTGTAGATTAGGGTGATGAGAGGGGTATGAGTGAGGGTGATTGATTGATTTGACCTTTCCTTGGGATTTGTGCAAGTGGGGCCCGCGCCACATGTGCGTTGCGTGGCCCACCTCGGATTGCACAAATGATGGCAACTTTCACACCAGGTATCGCAATGGGGCGTGCCGCGTGGCATTGAAATCGCAGCGCCTACGCGGTCGTCGGGTATAGGTCTTGGGTCGATGCGGTACTAAAATAGGGTTGTTATCAAGGCTCGCTAATGTGGTCCATCTGGGACGTACCGGCACCAGAAACTAAGCGTAGGGAGGGCAATACAGGATACGGGTCTTACACTGGTTCTGCGGTTTGGTGCATTTCGACCATGCACCTTTACTTGGATTTTCATGAGCGCTCTAGAGAATAGCCTAATATCTCATAGGAAGCGGCCTCATCTTCCACACTCTTATAGGTGAATTCCATCAAGTGTACACAGCAAATGGATACACCACCAATCTTGGTTATGGATTCATTAAGAGTTCAAACTCATCCTTCCAAACATTACTGTTTGCACTGCGTACATCTCAGGAAGGGTAACTCACTATAGTGCTTCCCAGTCTCCTAGTATCTTGTTGTTTACCCATTGAACCTATCACATGGGATCTCCACTTGTATAAGTTGAGTTGCCGACACTGGTAGTTCATAATATTAGGCTCAACCCCATTCCCTTCGATGTTTCTATGATTAACCCTTTAGATAGTCCTTTGGTCAGAGGATCTGTCAGATTTTTTTCTGATCGTACGAAATCAATAGTAATAACACTATCAGTCAGCAGGTATCTAACAATATTATGTCGAAGTCTGATATGTCTACTTTTACCGTTGTAAATCTTACTATTAGCCCTGGTTATAGCTGACTGGCAATCACAATGAATAGATATAGCTGATAGAGGCTTTGGCCAAATAGGTATATCTGACAAGAGATTTCTTAGCTATTCAGCTTCTAAACCTGCCATTTCCAGTGCAATGAATTCCGATTCCATTGTCGATCTAGCAATGCACGTTTGTTTTGTAGATTTCCAAGATACTGCTCCTCCACCAATTGTAAATACATATCCACTTGTGGATTTAGTTTCATCAAAGTCAGTTATCCAATTGACATCAGTATAACATTCTAATACTGTGGATAACCTGTATAATATATACCATATGTAGCAGTACCTTTTGAATATCTTAATATTTTATTTAGAGTATTCCAGTAATCATAACTAGGGTTATGTGTATATCTACTCAGTCTATTTATAGCAAAAGCAATATTTGGTCTTGTATAGTTCATCAAATACATTAAACTACCAATTACTTGAGAATAAGCATGTTGAGATACACTACTTCCTGTATTCTTCTTGAGTTGCACAGAATAATCATATGGTGTACTAGCAGGTAAGCAATAGAAGTGTTCAAACTTCTTTAATATCTTTTCAACATAATGTGACTGAAATAATGTAATATTATCATCTTTCCTGATTACCTGAATACCTAAGATCATACTTGCTTCTCCTAAATCTTTCATGTCAAAGTTAGAAGACAAGAGTTGTTTAGTATTATTCACAAGTTTTACGTTGGTTCCAAAGATTAGCATATCATCTACATATAAACAAATAATGACACCTTCATTATCAGAAAATTTACTGTAAACACATCTATCTACATCATTTACAATATAACCATTTGATTTTAAGACATTATCAAACTTTTCATTCCACTGTTTATGGGCTTGTTTTAAACCATACAAGAACTTAACAAGTTTACATACTTTGTTTTTTTGTCCTATGATTTTATATCCCTCAGGTTATTCCATGTAGATTTCTTCTTCTAACTCACCGTTTAGAAATTCTATCTTAACATCCATTTGGTGAACCACTAACTTATAAATAGATGTAATAGCTATTAATACTCTAATTGATGTAATTTTGGTTACAGGTGAATATGTGTCAAAATAATCGTATCCTTCCTTCTGTTTAAAACTCTTTGCTACTAACCTGGCTTTGAACTTATCTATAGTTCCATCAGGTCTAAGTTTCTTTTTAAAAACCCATTTACAACCTATATGTTTGCTTTCGAAGGAAGATCTACTAATTTTCATGTGTCATTAAATACTATTGAATGTAATTAATTTTTTATAGCTTCCTCCCAAAAGGTAGCGTCTGAAGAATTTATAGCTTCTGAGTATGTTATAGGGTCATCTTCTAATAGGAATGTAAAAAACTCATCTCCCATATTAGTTTCTTTTCTAGCCCTTTTACTTCTTCTTGGTTCTTGATTTATTTTATTAAAAGCATTAGGTTCTTCCTCTATTTCATTAGTAGTGTCTATAGTTCTACTAGTTAAATTCATATACAAAGCATTATCATCTTTTGTTTCTTCCAAACGTGATTTTAAAGGAAAAATAAGTTCAAAAAACTCTGCATCCCTGGCTTCTATAATAGTGTTTGGATCTAAAACATTATTCTTTGATTTTAGAACCAAGAATCTATATGCAGCACTATGTTGAGCATAACCTATGAATATACAGTCTGATGTTTTTGGACCTATCTTGGTTTTCTTATTTTCAGGTAATCCTATCTTAGCAAAACACCCCCATACTTTTAGATATTTGTAGCTAGGAGTATGACTTTTCCATTGTTCATATGGTGTCTTTCTTGACTCATTATGAGGTATTCTATTTTGGACATAACAGGCTAACAGGATAGCTTCCCCCCCACATGTTGAGAGGCAAACATGAACTATTCAACATTGCGTTCATCATATCTTTTAGAGTTCTATTCTTACGTTCTGCTATTCCATTTTGTTCTGGTGTATACGGTGCAGTAATTTCATGAATTATGCCATACTTTTCACAAAACTCCTTGAACTGTGTTGACTCATATTCTCCACCTCTGTCTGATCTAAGCCTTTTAATTTTCCTACTTAGTTGGTTTTCAACTTCAGTCTTATATTTGATAAAGGCTTCAAATGCATCATCTTTATTTTTAAGAAAGTAAATTATAATATACATAGAACAATTATCTACAAAAGTTATATAATATTTTTTACCACCTCTAGACATGTGATTTTTTAAATCACTTAGGTCACTATGAATTAACTCTAGTAATTCAAAATTTCTAACTATAGATTTAGAGGATTCTTATGAAATTTTGATTCTACACAAACATCATATTTTTCTATGTCTTCTTCTGATATATTAGGTAATAAACCTAACCTATTCATTCTTTTTATAGATGTTACATTAACATGACCTAATCTACTATGCCATAAAGAAGTAGACTCAACAATATAAGTAGAACTGGATGACATCTTATTATTATCAACGTTTACAATATAAAGACCATCATTACAATAACCCTACCCAATGAAGGTACCATTCCTAGTCATTACAAACTTTTTAGAATCAAATATAAGTTTAACACCAGCTTTGTTGAGGAGCAAACCAGAGATCAAGTTTCGTCGAATATCAGGCACATGTAGGACATTGTTCAACATTAACGTCTTTCCTGACGTAAGCTTTAGAACTATCTTTCCTTTTCTAGCAACCGGAGAGGTCCGAGCATTTCCCATAAAGACTTGTTCATCATCCATTATTTCTTGATATGAGGTAAACATGTTACGGTCCTTACACACATGCCGAGTTATCCCGGTATCCAGTATCCATTCCAGGTTGTGTACAAGGAAGACTTCAGCCAACTAGCTGGTGTCAAAACTCTATAAGCCTACCATGATGTATCTGTTTTATCTACTTCTTCCATCCATTTAGTTTGCTAGCTCATTTTAGTGCACGAGGGAGATCCAAATCTCCCAAGTAGACCACACCATAGAGAGACGGTGTTGATTGAATGTCCACCATTAAAAGCATCCTAAGACCCACTGTAATGTTTATTTTCCATCCAACCTATTGATAAGGTCACACACACTGTATGAAGGGAGAACATAAATATCAGCTTGATCGAAAACTTCTGTGGCCCTCAAAAAGTTTTTAAGGTAAGTGTTTAATTCCCCTATGACCTGTGGTGTTGGATCTGCCTCTTTTTTGGGCTCATGCCCTAAAATGAACCAGCAAAATGGATGGATGGTGAGTATGAAACAGATACATCATAGTGGAGCCCATGGAGCTTTAACACTAGCTTGATGGTGTTGGGGACACTAACCAAATGGTGTCCATTAAATCTATGTGAGTGGTCTCTCTCTCTCTCTCTCTCTCTCACATACACACGAGTTGTCCGCACACTTATGGCTCAACCATCCATTTATGAACTCCAACACCCCTCTACTACCTAAATCAATCATAGAAAAGCTTTGTGGGCCTCACCAAAATGTATGTGTTTTATCAACACCATCCATCATATCCAAAGCTCAAGTGGACCATACCACAGGAAACAGTAGGGAATGAATGCCAACTATTGAAAACCTTTATGGGGACCCCATAAAGGTTTTCAATAGTTTTTCAATAGTTGGCATTGGGTCCCCATAAAGGTTTTCAATAGTTGGCATTCATTCCCTGCTGTGTTTCCGTGGTATTGTCCAGTTGAGCTTTGGATCTGCCTCATGTTTTTTTATCATGCTTTAAAATGTGTTGGCAAAATGAATGGACTCCATCGTCGTAGCCCAGTGAGCTTTTCTTCGGCTACTGCTGACTCGGTTAGCGGAGGGGTCAATACCCAATCGGAGTTCTCTATCTATTACGTCCACGTGGCTGGCATTCGTTTCGAAAGATTACATCCAACCGATTTGCACATCTTATCCAGACCATATATGTGGTGGAGATGCGGACAGCCCGTAGACGCCAAAGTTGAATAGTAAAGAGAGATGCTGATGCGCGTATGACTTTGCCTGCTGCCCCATCCATTTAGGCGTCAGTGCACGCGGTAAGATGGCATACGTTTGCCAGTATGCGGATTACATGCTGCAAGTAGCGCCTCGCTACTGAGGACGCGGATTAGCTACTGAACTTGACAGTAGCGAAATCGCTACTGAAGTGACGTCACCACGTTATGTGGGCCCCACCATGATGTATGTGTTGTATCCACACCGTCCATTCATTGGGAGAGATCATTTTAGGGTGTGAGCCAAAGAATTAGTCAGATCCAAATCTCAAGTGGACCCCACTACAAAAAACAGTGGGGATTGAGTAACTACCATTAAAAACTTATTTTGGCCACAGAAGCTTTTGATCAAGCTGATATTTGTGCTTTCCCTTATTCCATGTCCCTGTTAACTTATAAACAGGTTAGATCTCAAATTAACGTCATAGTGGGCCCTAGGAAAGTTTCAACGGTGGGTGTCACTGTCCCCATTGTTTTCTGTGGTAGGGTCCACTAGAACTTTGGACCTACCTCATTCTTCGTAGAGTACCCCAAAATGATCGCTTAAAATGAATGGACGGTGTGGATACAACACATAAATCATGATGGGCCCATAGAACGTGGTGACGTCACTTCAGTAGTGAAACTCGCTACTGTCGAGTTCAGTAGCTAATCCGCGTCCCGCTACTGAACGGTGCTCTGTGGCCCAGCCATGATGTATGTGTTTTATCCACACCGTCCATTCATTTTTCCAGCTCTTTTCAAGGCACGATGATAAAAATGTAGTAGATCCAAATTTCAGGTGAACCACAGCGCATGAAAAAGTGGTGGCTGAATGCCTACCATTAAAAACTTCTAGGAGGCTATAAATATTTTGTATCCAGCTGATATTTTTGTTTTCCCTTCTTCCAGGTATGTGTGACCTAATCAACAGGTTGGATGGAAGATTAAAATTACAGTGAGCCTTGAGAGGTTTTTAAAGGGTCAATATTCAAATCCCTTGATTTTGTGTTCCACCTGAGAACTAAATCTGCTTCATATTTTGGATCATGATTTAAAATAATGATCCAAAATGGATGAACGGTTGGATAAAATACATACAATATGCTGGGGCCACAAAGTACCGTCCAGTAGACACGTCTCTCCCGGGCAGTGCCGGTGTGGAATCTGCGCCCCCTCCGTCACACGCGGCGCGGACTGGTATTGCTTAATGCAGCACACACCACCAACCGTGGTGTATTGATGTCGCAAAACTCTTCGAGCTCTACCATAACGTATGTGTTATATCTACACCGTTTATCCATTTTTGCATATCATATTAATATATTATCCCAAAAATTAGGTAGATCCAAAGCTCAAGTGGATCACACATAAGAAATAAGTGGGACAATGCCATCCACTGTTGAAACCTTCCTAATGCTCACTATGATGTTTATTTGTCATCCAACCTTATATATATATATATATATAGGAATGCTCTCCTACTAATCATTTTGCGGAATTTTGAGAACTCATCACACGTGATGTATCACTAAAATCTGAGTCGTTCACGTGATGCAGCACCCGAAAAAATCTCCAATGCCCAACTTTCAACCTGATCCATAACTCTTGTGGCTACAAAAGAGAGTGAGAGGCAAGTCAAGGGACGAAACTGTTTCTTTTTCCACGGCCGACTAGACTTGTGAACCAGGTTGAAAGTTGGGCCCTAGAAGTTTTTCGAAGTGCTGCATCACATGGACGACTCAGATTTTAGGTACGACTCAGATGGTTTCGTAGTTTATATATATATATATATATATATATATATATATATATATATATATACTTGATCCAAAAACTTCAGGGGCCAAGTTTTTAATGGTTGGTGTTAATCCCTACTCTTCTCCATGTTGCGGTATACTTGTGCTTTGGATCTGCCTCAATTTCATTCTTATATCCTAAAATAATATGGAAAAATGGGTGGACCGTGTGGATATGATAGATACATCACAGTGGGGCCATGGAACTTTGGCACGTCAACACACTGTGTGTGCTCCACTTGGCAATCCGAGTCCGTCATCGCATATCATAATTCATATCCAACCCATCCGCCATTTCTTTTTCTTGTCTTTTTTTATTTTCTTTTTGAAAAGGCTTAAAAAGAAAACAAGAAAAGAAAAAAAAATACTGTCAATGCTAGCTAAGGCCATTTCCAAACTCTTTTGTGACGCCGACTGATTGCAGAAGCCATCTTGGTTCTTCTTCCTCTCGCAAAGCTCTACATTCATTCCTGTACGCTTCTTTCCACCACTTTATTTTCACTTACAAGGGAAGGGATATTATACAAAGGTAACGTCTCTGCTGCAACTATCTTTGTATGATAAAACTGTACAACTAGCTGCCTGCTGTGGCATACTTGTTGTAATTAAGCTAATCCAACCCACACAGAAGGGTTATCCCGCTCTGAAAACGGGATGCCTCTAAAATTAACCGTTCCATTTATCAGGTGGTCCACACTCTACACTAAAGAAAACAATAGACAACCGCCCGTAAACCTCCAAATTCAGGTGGTGGTCTTGCCTGATGGTCGGATGAGGATGATTTTTTGGTATTCTCATTTTTATGAGGGGGCAATATGATAAACGGGTTAAATGCCATAAACATACAACGGTACCTAGTTTTATTGTGAGCTCACAGTGCAACTAGTTGCTTTGTACACTTGTCAATCCAAACATGGACTTGGAGAGTGGATTCGTGTGAATCCGTTGTTGGCAGGCTACGTACCAAACAAGAATTACGGCTATCAGATGATCCTACCCTGTTGATCGCTGGATTTTTTTTATTCTTTTTCTTTGTTATGACGGTCCGTTTTACAATTCATGGATTGAGTGGCTAGCATCGTATGACCAAAGTATTAGTTTGGAAACATAAACAATCCTAGGCGGCTCCCCATCAGTAGATGCATCAAGTTTATGATTGAACCTAGTTATTTTTCTCATCTTGGATGTATTCTTCTCTGCTCGATCTTGACCTTCCAATCTTGCATGCTATTGATCTTGACCTTCTAATCTTATGCAGACCACACCATAGGAAACAGACGCGATTGAATCCCCACAATTAAAAACTTCATGGATTCCACCGGAATATTTATTTGTCATCCAACCTGTTGATAAGGTCACATACACACCTAGATGAAGAGACCACATAAATATCATCTTGATCCAAGGCTTTTGTGGCCCACCAGAACTTTTTAATGGTCCATCACCACTGCTAGGACCATGCCCTATACTATGGTCCATCTAGGATTTGGAACTGTTTGGACCATGCCCTAAAATGAGCTTTGATCAGTATGAATGAATGGCGTGGATGTAGTCACATACATCACAGTGGGCCCTAAAGTTAGGGTCCTGCCAACTGCAGTGGATCTGAGGTCTCACCTAATCTGCTCCTTGGCCCATAGAACTTTTCTTCTACCACTTGCTTGACTCGGGTAGCAGAGGGGTCTAGGGCTCTAAATGGGTCAGCAGGCCCATTGGGGTACCCAGACCAATGGGTACCCAGACCCAGCACATTTAGACCCGAGCCAGACCTGACCCGTTTGTTAAATGGTATAGGTCTGGGTCCAAGAACTGACCTAGATGCTAAATGGGTCTAGATCTGGTTTCCTTTATATTAGGCCCAACTTGACCCAACCCAAACCCATTTAGTAAATGGGTGGGTTTGGTCTATGTTGCAAGGGACACATCTAGGCCCGGACCTATCCCCAGACCTATCCAAAATCGGTTTTAAACTTGTTAAAAATGCTTGAATAACAGATTTAGACCCAGACCAAGTAGACCCGACCCATTTATAAATGAGTCTGGGTGGATCTTCCTCTACCAAACCCAGACCCATTTATAAATGGGTCCAATGGGGTGACTTAGACCTGACCTAGACCCGCCCATTTAGTAAAAGGGTTTGGGTCTGAGTCTAAAATTTGGACTCATACCTATTTAGTAAATGGGCGAGTCTGGTTTTGGCTAAACCCGACCATTTATGGCCCTAGAGGGGTTAATACCCAATCCAGTCCTATATCCGTTGGGCACAACATCAGTGGATCCGTGGGGCCCTCCATAATGTATGTGCCTTATATCCACGTGGTCCATCCGTTTTGAAAAATCATTTTAGGCATGATCCCACAGATGAAGCATATCCAAATATTGGGTGGACCATAATACAGGAAATAGTGGTAATCGACCATTAAAAACTTCTCATGGGCCACAAAAGTTTTCGATCAAGCTGATATGTGTGTGGTATCTTCATCTAGTCTTTATGACCTTAACAATAGGTTGGATGGCAAATGAATTCTAGTGGCCTCCATGAAGTTTTAATGGTGGGCATTCAATCATAACTGTTTCCTATGGTATGGTCCATCTAAGATTTAGATTTGATTCAATTTTGGGATCATGCTCTAAAACATGTTATCAAAATAGATGGATGGTGTGGATGTAAAGAAAATATATCACAATGGGCCCCACAGTTAGGGGTCTACCGACCTTAGAGGATCTCGAGATCCACCCAAACCACTCTTATTCGTAGTCTTTTTCAGAAGATTAATTAAAATAGCCCCCCAGTATGATGTAACTAAGGCACTGGCCTTTAGCCACTATTTGGCATAGCCGCCTTGTACTACAATGGCTTTTCGTAGAATTCAAGAGTACCTTTTAAGAATGGGGTGTGGGCCCCTCGAAATCAACGGTTAAGGTCGCTCCTTGACTGATTTGATCTGTTCACTTTAATCGGCCATTTAGCCTTTTTCTTTTTATTTCTTCATTTTTTTTCATAGGAGAGGCTTACCACCTCCATAGGAGCCACTTCGGCAAGCTTCTAGCATCATTTCCTCCATTATAGCAAGCTTCTGAATTTTTTTTTTAATAAGATTTTTAGCCACACACTCCGACGTAGAAGTTATGTAGATTTAAGTTCGGATAATAATGACTTTTGTGTATTAGTTTTTTTTTTTTGTTTTCTGGTGGGTGGTATCAATGATGGGAATTTGTGAAATGGGGGAGGGTGTGGTGGTTCCCTTTTATAATTTTTTTTTTTTTTTAATGGATATGACTAATGAGAGTTGGTGAAAGGGATGAATTTTGAATTAGAAGAATGTTGTAATGGATAAATGTGATGGATGTTGAAATGGATGAATGTTAAATGGAGGAATGTTGAAATGGTGAACAGTCATAACTGTCATAACTTCCTATGGGTTGCAGACTCCACGGAAATGGTCATAACTCTCTCGTTATATGTCCAATTTGGGTGATCTTATACTCGTTGGAAAGGTAATTTAATGAACTTTTAAATGAATTTGTATTAAGCTCATTTGGACACCATTGGATAACCCAAAAGTGGGCTCAAAGTCACCATGGATCGTCAATACTCACTGTGGATCGCTAGTACTCATTTTTTATCACTAATCCCACGAAAATGATCATAACTCGCTTGTTACATGTTCGATTTGGGTGATATTGTACTCGTTGGAAATTAAGTAATTTGATGAACTTTCAAATGGATTTAGAATCACCTCATTTGGACACCATTTGATAGCTCATAAGTAGGCCCAAAGTCATTGTAGACTGTCGATACTCACTGTGGATCACCGGTACTATGAAAATATCATAACTCCCTCGTTACATGTCCGATTTGGGTGATCTTGTACTTTTTGAAAAGTTAATTTGATGACTTTCAAATGGCTTTAGAATCACCTCATTTGGACACCATTTGATAGCTCATAAGCAGGCCCAAAGTCATTGTAGACTGTCGATACTCACTGTGGATCACCGGTACTATGAAAATATCATAACTCCCTCGTTACATGTCCAATTTGGGTGATCTTGTAATTTTTGAAAAGGTAATTCGATGGCTTTCAAATGGCTTTAGAATCACCTCATTTGGACACCATATTCTTGCCCAAATAGATGTCTGTGAAGCCGGACATGTAACTCCCTCGTTACATGTCTGGCTTCCTTTTTTTTTTTTTTTTTTTTTTTTTTTTTTTTTTTTTTTTTTTTTTTTTTTTTTTTTTTTTTCAAACAAAAGGCGCTTTGTGTGCTGCCTTCAAGTCCATTTCCAATCTTGCGTCTCGACTGACCACAGAAGCCATCTCCCATCTTCCTCTTTTTACAAGCTCTTCATTCATTCGGTATGCTTATTTCCACCATTTTATTATCACTTATAAGGGAAGGGATGTTATATAACCGTAACGTCTCGCCGGTGGTTATCTATGTATGAGAAATCCAACCTCCACAGAAGAGTTGTCACTCCGTGAAAACGGACGCCGATTGCGAAGTTCCTATAAGAAGCTGTGTGGGGCCACATATATGTCTGTGACAAATACACTCCGTCTATCAGTTTCAGAAGACCACAACAGGAGCATGAAAATAAGCAGATCTAACACTCATGTGGTCCATAACACAAGAAAACAGCGGATATTGAATGCCCACCATTGGAAACCTTTTGGGGGCCACAGAAGTTTTGTATCAGGATGATATTTGTCCCTACCGTTTATCTGAGTGGTAATAACCTTGTGAACAGTTTGGATGGCATGTTAACATCATACTCGACTCCATGAAGGTTTCAACGGTGCATGTCTCCATTGCTACTGTTTCGTGTGGTATGGCCCACATGAGTTTTGGATCTGCCTGATTTTTATGCTCCTGTCCTATTGTGGTCTTTTGAAACTGATGGATGGAGTGGATTTTTCACGGACATCTATGTGGGCCCCGCACAGCTTCCGGGCACAGGAAATTCTGGCAATCCACATCCAAAGAAAACGAGATGCCTCTAAAATCAGTCGGTCCATTCATAAGGTGGTCCACACTCTCCACTAAAGAAAACAATCGATAACCACTCATGAACCTCCAAATTCACGTGGTGGTCCAGCCTCATGGTGGGTTGATGATTTTTTGGGCATTCCATTTCTAGTTTTCTACTGTGGGATGGATCTGATGAACGGGTTAAATGCCATGAACATACACCACATGGTACAACTAGTTGTATAGTACACATGTAGCAATCCAAACATGGACTTCGACAGTGGATTTATTCGAATCCGATGTTGGCAGGCTACCAAACGAGAACCACCGCGATCAGATGATCTGATCCTAACCCTTCGATCGCTGGATTTCTTTTCTTTGTAATGACCGTCCATTTTACAATGACCAAAGTGTTTGTTTGGAAATCTAAACAATCCTAGGTGGCTTCCCAACCGTAGATGCATCAAGTTTATGATTGGACCTATTTTTCTCACCTTGGATGTATTCTTCTCGGCTGGATCTTGACCTTCCAATCTTGCATGCTATTGATCAGAAGATTCAGTCATTGGATTGATGTGGTTCTTGCATATTTAGCTGATGTTGTTTGATGTTTTGACCGTCCAACATGTCCAAAGTTGTTGATTCCATTAGATCTAGTCTGATCTCCTTTCATCACTATACAAGAACAACAATCGGGTGATCTTAAACATAGGTTACTCGAACCATCCTTAACGAACAATATTGTCCGTCAATTTTTTCAAGCCACTGAATGGACGGTTTAAATCGTCTGATCATCATGATTTTTCAAGGCTGCCTATGAAGAGTGGGCATGACCAATTAATGGATTGTCCAGATAGGTGATGTGGATGCCAACAATTCCAAATGCAACCATATGCATGGCAAGTGCTTGCATTTTTTGTTTTCAACAGAGAGGTGGGAGCACAACACCTGGAAGGCTGGAACTTTGTTGATATGAAAACATGATGTACATACATCTGGGTGGGCCCCACAGAAAAAACAGGCCTTACCTATCATATAAACCCTGATCATAACAGTCTTGGAAAAAAAAAAACATAAAAAATGAGATCGTCTCCGGACATAAAACAAACACCCCTATAGCAACAAAAGAGAGAAAAATAGCAGCACAAGGCATAAAAAATAGACCACAACTTTAATGCCACCACAACATCTCCTAGAACAACTGAAAATTTACAACAAAGTAGTCACCTAAAGCCGCATAAGCACTCTCTTACAAAACAGCCCTTGCAAACATACATCCTCTGTTAGAATTGGGTGACTCAAATCTATGCTAGACAGGGCCGTCAAGCGACCAATCAGGGTGGTTGGGCAATCGATCAGGGTGGTCAGGCAACCAACCATCATAGGATTTGCATAGAGAACTCTTTGGACGTTTTTGCGATGGTTTGGGTTATCAATGGTGGGTTCGGGCACCGGACCACGAACCATATCGGTGTTTTTGCACGATCTGACGCGATTTTGCATTAGATGTTTATAATTTTGGATTTATTGCTATAAAAGCGGGTGTAAACCGAGATTAGGGTATCCTAGATGCATAAGGGTTGGGAGAGAGAGAGAGAGAGAGAGAGAGAGAGAGAGAGTACTAGGGTGAGAGAGAGCTTTGAGATCTTAGGATTTCTCTTGGGTGGCTTAGATCCGGTTTTATATTTCTTCATTCTCTTATAACTTCATATTCCATAGTGGATTCACTTTGTGTCGTGCTTTTTACCCATGAGGGGGTTTTTCCACGTTAAATTCGGATTGCCTTATTATGTGTGTCGATTGTTGCTTGATCGTTGCCATTATGTGATTATCTCATTTGATTTCTTGCTTCTTCCACTGCGGGCTAATCGCATTTTTTTTCCCAACAAGTGGTTTTGGGAGGTAAATCGGAATCTGAAATGAGGGATCAATGGCATCAAGCATGGGGTTTGACGTAAAGAAAGATTTCGTGAAAGAAAAACATGGAAAGCGATCAGCATCTATGAAGGAAGTGGAGTTGAAGAAGGTGGATCAGATAGCTAATATCTCAAGTAGGTTCATCGGCTGCGATCAGTGTGGTAAAGTGACAAAGGGGGCACTCATGATGATGGACACACGAAGGTGCAACAATCTTTACAAGTTGATCAGAGCACTTCTCACAGTGGAGCTGCGGGATCGGCAGTGGAATCCACGATTGCTTGTATGTGGCAAATGCCCAAGGGCTACATGAGAAGAGTAACAAGGGAGGTGAAGGTATAGGAATAAGTCGTTGGAGTCACGAGAAGCGATTAAGTTATGATGGAGTCGAAGTAGAGATGAAAGATGAGGATGATCGAGTATGGTGAGGTGCATCATGAAGATTTCATCACGGTGGAGATTGTTGGAATTGGGTGACTTAAATCTATGTTGGACAGGGCCAGCAGGCAACCAATCAGGGTGGTCGGGCGACCGACCACCGTTGGATTTGCATAGAGAACTCTCTGGATGTTTTTGCGAGAGTTTGGGTGATCGAATCATGGGCGTCGAAAGACTGATGGTGGGTTTGGGCGACCGAATGTGTCGGTGTTTATGCGCGATCTTACGCGGTTTTGCATAAGATGTTTCTAATTTTGGGTTTATTGCTATATAAGCGGGTGTAAACCAAGATTAAGGTATCCTAGATGTGTAAGGGTTGAGAGAGAGAGAGAGAGAGAGAGAGAGAGAGAGTATTAGGGTGAGAGAAAGAGCTTTGAGAGATTGATATTTCTCTCAGGGTCACTTAGATCCAGATTTATGTTTCTTCATTCTCTTGTAATTACATATTTCATAGTAGATTCGCTTTGTGCCGTGGTTTTTTACCTGTGAGGGGGTTTTTCCATGTAAAATTCAGATTTCCTTCTTGTGTGTGTCGATTGTTGCTTGATCGTTATCATCATGTGATTATCTCGTTTGATTTCTCGCTTCTTCTGTTGCGGGCCAACCACGTTTTTTCTCCCAACAAAGGGTATTAAAGTAAACATTCGGAGGTTGATCGAAATATGAGACGATGTATCAATGGTGTCAAGAATGAGGTTCGACGTAAAGAAGGATTTTGTGAAAGAAAAACATGGAAAGCTATCGACATCTATAAAGGAAGTAGAGTTGAAGAAGGTGGATCGGAAAGCCAATATCCCAATCAGGTTCATCGGCTGCGATCAGTACTGTAAAGCGACAAAGGGGGCACTCGTGATGATGAAGGCACTGAGGTGTAACAATCTTTACACGTTGATCGAGAGCAGCTGGATCGGCAATGGAATTCGTAGTTGCTTGTATGTGGCAAATGCCTAAGGGCCACAACAAAAGAGCAACAAGGGAGGTGAATGTGCAAGAATTAGTTGGTGGAGTCACGAGAAGCAGTGGAACTATAATGGAGTCGAAGTAGAGATGAAGGATGAGGATAATTGAGTATGGCGAGGTGCAGCATGAAGATTTTCGTCACGGTGGAGATTGTTTCCAAATGCTTATTTATTCTAGATTTTCAGTGCTTTCTTTAATTTCTGAAGCTTTAACAAAACAAGAATCATAGGAGATCCAGCTACTTCTTCTAACCAAATCCATGAAGCCTTCATACGAGACCCACATGCTCTGGGAGTGAAAAGGTCTATGAATATTATCTAAGTCTTATTGGATGGAAAGGAAAAGGGGGTGTATGATCTGAACATACCCGAGGCTCAACTTTAAAAGAGGGAAATATATTATCCATTACAAGTTAATCAAAGCCCGGTTAAGCCCAGCACAGGTTTTGGAGGGGTCCTCGTGGTTATTGCACCACGTGAAATGGTTGCCTACAAATCTCGCAATCAGGAGATTTGAGTTCCCATTACATTCATTCTTGATCACTGTCACATCTTTGAGATCTAACTCATATAAAATACTTGTATCCATATTTGATCTGACACAAATTTCAACCCATAATACTACTGATGACCTCAATCTGGATTGCTCCATACTTGTCTAGGAAGTAAGATGTGAGTTCCAATGCAAAATCAATGGACCAATGTTCTCCTATTTCAAGTCGGTCCTTACACCAACTCCCCTCTATGGGCCTCCTATCTAGGGTATAATTATTAGCTAACAGGGCTCTTTTACCTCTTAAGGGCATCAACCTGTAATTACTAAAATTGCAGTGCTTGATCACGGTGACGCTGAAGATGGTTTAAGCTCGCAATAGTGGCTTCCTCTATGGTTAACATCTACCACTATTTCCTCCCATGTACAAGTGAATATCCTTATCCACATTCAAGCAAAAGGGTTTAGCTGCAGGAGCTAAATATGAATTCACGTCAGCCCCAAATCCTGGGATGTTTGTAGTTGATTTTTGTTGAGTCTCTATGCCTTGAAGAGTAAGCTCTGGCTGTTAGAGGGGAATTTGGTAAGACTTTATTAAGTGAACCCCACGTAATCAATGATTTGGATGATATGACCATTGGATATTTAGTTGAGTATACCGGTGGACCCTACATCAGTTATGATCAATTCAAATACATGAAGGGTACTTCACTTGGGTGTGGATTTTATCTACTATGGAGACTTTTGAGGGAGAAGTTGTGATGTGTTGAATTATTTCAAGCCTCTCTTATATAAATACATGCCTTGGTCCCCTCACCCACACGACAGAAAACTCAAGAACGATTAAAAAGGGTTTTCAGAAGGGTGTAAGGTGCGGAAGGTCAAGTTTAGATTGAGATATGCAAAGTAGGAATTGATTTCAATTCGAGTACACATTTCAAAATTAGTTTTATGATCTCTATAATTGATGCATAGACTATCCGTTATTCCACAATGCACCCTTTATGATTTAGTAATAGAACTTCGGATTCAAATCGTGGACTCCCATGTACAGCCCCATCAATCCCTTTTTCTTCATCCCAGATTTGTAACCCTGATAAAGTATGATATAGTCTTCGCTTTGGGGCCGTTTGTTTATCAAAATTAATCTAAGTTCTTTGGGCGTAAAATTTATTATGAGCCCCATCTCCTAAAACCAAGTATCTGTGCACACATCAGGCCATTTGGATTTTTTGTTCTCTATTGCTTATTTAGTTCAATTTGAGGTTGCTTTCGCTCCTAGCATGAACGACCCTTACCCTTATTTTATTAAAAAGTAAAAAGATCGGGTCTGTAACAAGTGGATTCAGTCCACATAAAATGTAATGTGAAATCTAATACTCCCCCTCAAGTTGAAGCATATATGTTAATCATACCCAACTTGTTACATATAATTGTACCATGTACATGTGATAGGCCCTTGTGAAGATATCAGTAAGTTGGTTCTTATATGACATATTCCACACTAACTTCCTTTGAAGCAACATTTTCGCAAATAAAATGGCAATCGACTTCGGTGTGCTTTGTCTTCGTGGAAGAATGGATTGGTAGCAATATAGGTTACAACATGATTATCACAATAGATAATCATACAAGTCCCCTCAAACAAATGAAGTTCTTGAAGGAGGGATTTAATCCACAATAGTTCACACACTGCGTGGCCCATAGCCCGATACTCTGTTTCGAAACTCGATCTTGTGACCACACTTTATTTCTTACTTCTCCATATTACTAGGTTTCCCCAATGAACGTGTTGTACCTGGATGTAATCTCATGTCTATCACTGATTCGGTCCAGTCTACGTTTGCATACCCTGTGAAATATAGTTGTCCATTATTTCTGTATATGTATGAAGCCTTGCCCAAGTGCGCTTTTCAAGTAGCACAATATGCGACAAACATTTTCCCAATGATGAGTGCATGGTCGGTGCATGAATCTTTTAACCTTTAATGAGATTTTTTAAAAGATTCCAAATAAGGTTTTCCAAGAAACACTATTTCATTTCTAATGCTTTCATGAATCTAAATAGACCCTCAATAAGATTTTTAAAAGATTCCAAATTAGAATCTAATACCAATTACAATGAAAAAGAATAAAAGTGTGAGAAAAAAAGGAGAAGAGAAGTGCTCACATCACCCTCTTTCTTTCCCACATGTTGTTGTCACATGGATATCCTATGCAAAGGGGGTGTCCATAGTGAATCACTTCATGGGCCCCACATAGACCATCATTCAACAAAACTAAAGTGTTCATTCTCTTCCTTATGTGATGCTCTTTCCTATGAACCCTCTTGGTACATGTGATCTCCAGAAGGTGTCCATGATCCAATTTTCAATGGCTCGAATTTCATTCCCTAGATTAACAACTTACATTAAGATCCTAGTTAATCAAGGCCATCTAAGACATTGTAAAAGTTGAAATTTAAAAGAATATATATATATATATATTCTTTTAAATTCGGGTGGGCCACACCACAGGAAAACAGTGTTGATTGAACATCCACCATTAAAAACTTTCTAGGGCCCACTATAATGTTTATTTGCTATCCGACCTGGCCATCTGTCTTGCGGGACTATAATAGGCCAGGGGTAAGGTTCTCAGGTGGATTTGAAGACCAAGTGGGCCATACCATGTACAAGCAACCGTTGGAATACAATCTGAATTGCACCGTTTTCAACCAAACAGCAAATTACCGATGAAACCTGGGTTCTACGCTAGTCTATGCAATTTTGGATTCCAATAGTGAAATCTAGATTTTCTCTAGAATCTAGGTTCTGCAATCGAACAGGCCCTAATGTCTGCATAAGGTCACACGGAACTGGATGAAGGGAAAACATAAATATCAGCTTCATGCCTCAAGAAATTTTCAACGGTAATCTTTATTATATTTGCTTCATGTGGTGTGTCCCACTTGAACCTTCGATCTAACTCTTTTTTTTAACGTGGCCGGCATGGATAAAACATATAGATCATTACGAGTCCCAAAGAACCGCTGACATGACCATCGGTCTCTAGTTGCGTTCTGATGGGGGTAGTACCAATGCGCGCCCTCTGAAGTCGGTGGTGTGGCACAATCCGCTTCACGTTTAATCCCACCGTTGAAACTTCCCCGCGTTAGCCTCTGCATGAACTACTTGCGTGGAAAAGCTTGCGGGCCCACCGCGATGTTTGTTAGATATCCATCCCGTCCCTTCGTTTTTTTCAAATCATGTTAAGACACCCAAAAAGAGACAGATCCAAAAGTCAAGTGGGCCCGTGAGAGAAAATAATGAGGATTGAATGTCCATCGTTGAAGCATTTGTGGGGCACAGAAGTTTTGGGTCAGGCTAATATTTTTTTTGTTTTCAGTTCATCTCAGTAAGAATGACCTTATAAACTGTATGGGTCGCATATAAATATCACAGTGAACTTCAGGTAAGTTTCAACGGTGGGAATTTCCTTGCCCACTTATTTCCTGTCCTCAGCCCATTTGAGTATTCCGTCTGCTTCATCATTGGCCCATGACCTAACACAATATGGAAAAATGAATGGACCGGGTAGAATCCACGGACGTGGATTGCTTACTGACGCTGAAAGCCCAGTAGCTACTCGATGGTGCTATGTGGGCCCACCCTCATACAAGTGTAGTTTGAGTAAGCCTACTATGGTGTTAATGTTAAATCCACCATGGCCATAAGGTGCGTAAACTCATGTTAGACCAAGGATCCAAAAATCAGCTCCATCCACAGGTTCAAGTGGACCATGCGAAACAGTGTGCAAGGACAAGGTCACCCTCCAGAATATTTAGCTTAGTATGGCCCACTTAAATCATGTACGGGGGATTTCACATACTCATCACAATGGGCCTTATGAAAATCAATGGTGGACATACTTGCCAACTATTTTCCTTGGCATCACCCTTCTTGCTGGCCAGCTTGAGGATTGCAAATCTAATGGGTATAATGGATTGCACATCACGGTGGGCCCTATAAAAAATTAAGGACATCATTTTGTAAAATTCCTTTTTCTATATCGTGAAATGCACGTTCGATGGTTTGGACCACAGTTGAGGTCCAAGTAGCAAATAACTTCCAACCTTCAATATGTACATGACATCCAACCCGTCTAATAGTAATCTTTTGGAAAAATTCAAACCGTCCATCCATTTTATTAGATCATTTTAGGGCATAAGCCCAAAAATGAGTCAGATACAAACCTCAAGTGGACCACACCACAGGACGTAGTGGGAACAATGACTAACATCGTTGAAACCTTTCTAGGGCCCACTATGATGTTTATTTTACATCCAACCTGTTGATAAGGTCACGCAGATCTGGATGAAGGGAAAACACAAATATTAGCTTATTCTAAGCTTATGTGGTCCCCAAAAACTTTTCAATTGTAAGTGTTCAATATCCATTGTTTCCTATGGTGTGGTATACAGTAGCTTTGTATCTAGCTAATGTTTGAGCTCATGGCTTAAAGTTATATGAAAAAATGTATGGACGGTGTAGATAAAACATATCTATCATAGTGGGGCCTATAAAGCTTTGCCACATATACACTTTACCTAGGTTTGTGCACCTTGGTGCTGTGCTATGTGCTACGCACTCCGAGTGTTATGGAATATATCACCGTTTCTTGGGGACTGGTGCGGGACAGAGGACAACCTGTGATTTTAATAAGCGTGCATGCGAGATCCACTCCTAACATTAGGTGTGTAATCCCATCATGGGCACGAAACCATAAAATTGGGATGATCTGTGGTTAAGGTGGGGCACACCAAGGTGAAATGGTTGGAAGAGACATCCACCCTTGATTTTCATAGGGCCCACCATGATGAGTATGTAAATTTCACTCCAACCATTAGATGTCACACTTAAATCTAGGCATGAGGCCTAAAAATTCAGCTCATATGTGATTCAAGTGGGCCATGCCAAAGGAAAAGGTTTAGAGGGTGAGCTTTCACAGTACACAGTTTCCATCCTGCATCGACCTGAACCACGGATGGAGCTGATTTTCAAGCCCTAAGTCTAACATCAGGTGACCCCCTGATGGTCAAGGTAGATTTCATATTAACACCATGGTGGGGCCCATTAGAGACACCGACCCTTTTAGGGTTAACTGCGTCTTTTCTAACATTTATTACCATTAATTATTCTCTAATTATGTGAACTAGTTAGACCGTCCAATTGTATCGATTCCTAAGTGGGAGTGGTTGAAAGGGGTGGGCTCTCTCTCTCTTGAAAAGGTACCATGTCGCTCGACCTCATGGGAAGTTCCCATGAGGTCAAGCTGTGTAGGCCCCAAATTTGTCTTAATTTCTATCATTTATAAAATATGAGATAAAACATGCTATTGCCTTGCCATAAATTTGGCGCACCTATGCCAAATCCACATATATCTTTCAAACATGACCCCTCCAATTAATGGACCATGTGTTATGTTTTATTGATAGAATAATTATAACCCTTCGATTGATAGACTATGATGTCTTACACAATGGCTATATAATTAGACCATTTATCTCTAGGATCTCACCTAATATACTTTTGATTCATAATCTTGAATAAGAAATGCTTTGGCTGAAAAAAAAAAAAAAAAAAAAAACATGTCCTGTCAAATTAGTGGGCCACACATGTACAATCTCTTGACCGACTTGTACAAATGGCATTGTACAATTTCTTGGCCTACTTGATGTGCAGGTATTTAAAAATTGTAAACGTGGCATGCATAAAATTAAATTAAAAAGAAAGATTAAATTGTGTAATAGTGGAGATGGAACATAGGAATTTTTAATGGTGGGGCACTCAATTACACTGTTTCTGTTTCTAGTGATATGGTCCACTTGAGATTTGGATTTGCATAATTTTTGGAACCTCATCCCAAAATGGGCTTTAGAAATGGATGGACAGAGTGGACATACAAAATATCATCCATGTGGGCCATATGGTAGGGGTAACACCCACGAAGCTGTTCTCAAGGTAACACCTAATTCGCGCAAGTTGGGGTAGTACTTAATCCACTCCTTGAACTTTGCAACGCTTCCAGCGGAAGAGGATTGCTTGGTCGGTGCTCTGTGGACCCCACCATGATGTATGTGCTTTATCCACACCATTTATTCATTTTTTAAGATTCTTTTATGGCATAAACCCAAAAGTGAGGCAGATCCTGATCTCATGTGGACCATGCTGTAGAAACAGTGGTGATTGAACGCCCACCATTAAAAACTTCTTGGGGGACAACGGTTTTGGATGAAGCTCATTGTTGTGTTTTCCCTTCAACCACGTACTTGTGATCTATTCAACAGGTTGGATGGCAAATAAACATTACAATAATCCGTGGAGTTTTTAATGACTGGTGTTCAATTACCATTGTTTTTCTGTGGTGTGGTCCACTTGAGACTTGAATCTACCTCTTTTTTTTTTTTTTTATCATGCCCTAAAATACTTATCTAAAATGAATGGACAACATGGATAAGGCACATACATCATGGTCAGTCCCACATAGCACCGTGTAGTAGCACCTGGCTACGGGTAACAACATCATTAGGCAATTCGCATTGGTTTGGTGAGGCAACCCGCATGGTGTGCCACGCCCACGCACCGTGGACTTCCTTAGTTCCTTTTGGTTGACAACATTAAGTTTTGTGGGCCTTACCATAATATGTGTTATATCCAAACCGTCCATCCATTTGGTGAAATCGTTTTAGCACGTGAGCCCAAAAATGAGGCAATTCCAAATCTAAAGTTGACCATACCACATAAAGCCTTCTACAACTTCTTGGGGGGCATAAAAGTCTTTGATGTAGCTAATATTTTTGTTTTCCTTTCATCCACGTCTATGTGACCTTATGAATGGTATGGATGACAAATAAGCATCATAGTGGGCCCTAAGAAGGTTAAGAAAAGAAAGAAAAAGAAAACCTCGCCTCAAAATTAACGGAAAGAAAAGAGGAAATTAAGAACGATTTGGCTTGCAGATCTTTAGGGATTTTTTACCTCTTGCAAGAGAAGATGGAACAACTTCGAGGATTTTTGGAAACTCTCGAAGGATAACTTTGTCATTTTTAAAAGTTGGCAGGCATATTTTCGTCACAATATCAAAAAATTTGATGGCAAATCACTTAACGCATTCAGTAATAAGTTTTAAGTCAAGTTACGGCAGCTGAAAAAAATCCTCAAATTTTAAGTGATATTTACCATTAAGCACTTAAACTTTTTTAGTTACTAAACAATCTGAATTACCAAAATCACTGAAAATGACATTTTTCAATGATAAGCCCTGAAATTAAGTTTTACCAAATGCACCTTAATTGTTCAAGAAGGTAGGTCAAGCTATGTAGGCCCCATTGTGATGTGTGATGGGAGTCCACACCATGCATTTGGTGAGTCCCCTATTGGTTATGGGATATTCCAAAAATTAGTTGTATTTGGAACTTAAGTGGGTCATACCAGCTGAAAAAGTGTAAAATCATGCCTACAACATCTAAAAGCACTGTTGGGGGCGCACCTGAGTTTTGGATACGGTTGAAACTTTGTGTGCCCTCTTGTTTAAGTGGGACATGCACAATGGATGGGTTGGATTTCTCAACCACGTCTCAATCAATCCTATAATTGATCATAAAGGATTTAATGGGTGGATATGCACTCTTAACTGTTGTCTATGGTGTGGCCCACCCAAGTCATGGATTGGCCTGAGTTTTAGGTCCATGGCCGGTGGCCCACCACGGAATGGTGCATCTGACTAATGGTGTGAATGCCCATCACACATCATAGTGGGGCCTGCACAGCTTGACCTCATGGGAACTTCCCACAAGGTCGAGCGCGAGCACCCGCGCGCACACACACACACACACACACTAGTTCTCACGAGAACTTCTGAGCATTTTTTAAGAACTCATCACACATGATGTAAGCTCAAAATCTAAACAGTCCACGTGATGCAACACCCCAAAAACCCCAAGGCCCAACTTTCAACCCGATCCAAAACTCTTGTGAGCCATTATGAACATATGATAAATGTAAAAGTAATGTAGCATTAAATATTTCTAAGGTATATAATATATCTTAAAAGGATCCATGATCAATCAGATCAATGGCTCAGATCAATCTAATCATATCCGCCTGACTAGTGGAATAAGGTGCACATTGGTTTTCCAGTGCAGTAACTTCAACAAGGAAGACCTAAAAGGAGTTGGATGAAGGTGGTAAAACTGGATTTGTAAATCCAACCTCAAATAGATAATGATGATAATGACAAAGACTAAAGTCTAACATAAGGAAAATACACCATTGGTAATGTAAGTACTGAGGAAAAAATACACCATTAGTTGATATTCAAGATATATATATAAAAAAAAAAAAAAAAAAAAGACAAGTGATCTGATGGCTATAATCTTCGAATATGTGGGAGTTTTGACACCTGGGCATCCATTCATCCATTGTAGAGCTCTTCCTTATATTTATTATTGAAAGGAAAGATGGGTGAAAAACTCAAAATCTCAATGTTGAAACATGCCTTATCTCAATGGTGAAGCTATTATACCCCAAATATAAGAGACTTTTAATAGAATGCATAATTGTATATTGTTATTTAACACATGTTTATATCTAGATCAAGTCTATCTAGCCATTAATAATTATATGTATCATTGTATTTCTTAAGTCATGCCACAGATTTGGAGGGTGTGAAATGAAAGAAATAATGTCACATTATATAGTTAACATAGCCCATAATCCTTGTTTTACTAATATAGGATGGTAAAACATGGAATTCTAACTTTTATTTATGCACATTTGTTGCCAAGCTCATAAAAACATTATTAAACATCTAACAAATGCATGTTATAGTGTATGTTAGGAGATAGGCACATAAATGAACATAGACATGTAATGGATTTTTGGTTAGCAGACGTACTAATGAGGCTCTTCCATTCTACCCATTCATGTGTTGATCAAGCTTGTTCAACTAGAAGGTTCATGATAAATCACACTGATTGGAGGGTCTGCATTGACCTTATAAAGGTGAGTTAGAATAATAATCTATATACCAAAGCTGAAATCTAAATTGCTGTTTCTAACTCATCTTTGTATATATGGATGACAAAGACCTTGGACTAATGAAATTTTTAACATATAGGTAATCCCTTGGAGGGCCTCGGGGATGTACAAAATGTTTACCATTAAAATGAGGACATGAAAAAGCATTGTGGTGGACCTTTGATGCCAACTAATATGAGAGATATTGTAATAGTACTCCCAATCAGGAGGTGGTATAGCCTACAACCATCCATTTGGAATGTAATGCACTATCATGTTAACAATGGTTGTTGTGGAACTTCATCAATGTTTTCTAGGCTCAGCTTCAATTCATGGGGAATTGATAATAAAAAGATTGGGCTTGCTGTTTGCCCTAGGTAATATGGTGGCATAACACCATCTATCATTAAAATACTAAGCGAACTACATATAGTTTAATATATGGATGAACACCATCCATAATGACAACGTATGTTTATATAACAATTCAAGTACATTAGGTGGACTGTGAAGTAACATTGTGATCAAGTTGCTTTATTCTTAAGTTTTTTTTTTCCTCCATAGATTCTTTTTTCCCCACGATAGCTTTTCACTCTATAAAACTTGCCCAAGTAATATAAAACTTAGTCAGTACCATAAGTTAGTGCACACCACGGGCAGGTTTAGAGAAAAGTTAACGAGTCTTGTAACAAAACTCAGGCAAGGTCTTTGTTTATGTTAGAGACGGTGGGGTCAAGCCTGTTTCTTTTTATGAAACAAACTTTCATGCTGATCTAAGTTGGCATACTGACTCACCGAGTTTCTAAACAATACATTAGGCTTAAAGGGAAATGATCAAAATAAAGAAAAAATATATTTGGTGTAGGAGTTTTGTGCAATTACTTTCTTGTAGCTAAGTCATTTACAATATTTTCTAACAAGTTTTTATTCTATCCCCTTTCCCTCCACCTTTTAGTTTTCAATTTCATTTTCATAAAGGTGTGATACTATCTTACAGGAAAATGGTAGATGCCGTCGTCAGTGTTCTCTTAGATAAATTGGTGTCATCACTCGTAAGTGAAGGTCGTCAACTATTTGGGTTTGATGATCAATTTGAAGAAACAAATAAGGAGCTTCAGTACATGCAAAGATATCTCAAGAAAGCCGATCGGGTGAAGAGGAAAGATAGGGATGAGATTCTCAAGATGGTGATGAGTGACTTAAGAGAGTTGGTATATGATGCTGAGGATGTAATTGCAGATTGTCAGGTTCTATTCCAAAAAAGACACCAAGGGTGTGCACCCGATTTTATGAGTTATTGCTCTCCTACCCTTTTGAAAACCCGTCATCACTTGGGAAGGAGGTTGAGTAAAATAAATAAAAAAATAAGAGAGGTAAAGGAGAGGATGAAGTCCTACTTGGATACAACTCCTCGCCAAACTGGCAAAGATGAAGATGGTGGGAATATGCCACTAATCTACCCAATCCTAATGGATGAAGCTGAAATGGTAGGATTAGAAGATGACTCCGTGAAGATTGGAAATTGGATCTTAGAAGCTAATGAGTCATTAATGGTAATTGGAATAGTTGGAATGGGCGGAATCGGTAAAACCACGCTCGCCGAAAAGATAATTAACAACGAGAGAAAGGTAAACTCTTTTAAGCACTCAATTTTTGTTACCGTTTCTCAAGATCTCAAATTCAATGAATTGTTGAAGAAAATGCTAAAGGAACTACATGTAGATGAGAAATCTTTGAGTGGAGATGACATCCGTGTGCTATTGGAAAAGCTTAAGATGGAGTTAGATGACAAGTACTTGCTAGTTTTGGATGATATTTGGGGGACAGATGAAAGGATGTGGTGGGATAGTTTGCGGTCCGCTTTGCCCCAAGTGACAGGTAGCTGTGTTATTGTTACAACTAGGAATGAGGAGGTGGCTAAATCAATGGGGGCTACCGACAGGCACATACATTGTCCAAAAATTCTTTCAGATGAAGATAGTTGGGCCTTATTCAGCAAAATAGTTTTTGCAAGAAATGGAGGTAAGTGTACAAATCCCAACTTAGAAGGCTTGGGAAAGGAGATTGTTGCGGGGTGTGGGGGGCTTCCTTTGACAATCAAGGTTGTGGGCGGAATGATGTTGGGCAAAGGTGATTCCATCCATGAATGGAGGAGAATATCAGAGCACCTGAATGAGGAGTTAGCAAACAGTAAGAAAGGTGAGTTGGTCATTTCAAGACTACAGTTAAGTTACGAAGAGCTCCCAAGACACTTACAACCTTGCTTCTTGTCCCTTGCAATGCTCCCCGAAGATTATGAAATGACATTTAAGTACATCATTGAATTGTGGATTGGTGAAGGTTTTGTTTGGGGAAGAAATGGGAAAACAGCATTTGAGATCGGAGAAGAATGCCTTGCAGAATTATTTAATCGGTTTTTGATAATTGGAACGGATAAAAATTTCTTCGAAAGTGGCTTCCTTCGTTACAAAATGCATGATATGATTCGAGATATGGTTATAAAAATTGCAAGAGAAGAGAGCTTTTTTGTGAGCTTGGACAATGGAAGTATGACGGGGTCCATAGAGCAGTTTCGTCGCTTGGGAATTTCAATGAACACGACAGTGGAGGGCATCCGAAACCGTTCTGCTAAGCTGCGGACACTGGTTGGGTTCGACATTGAGAGGAAAGAGATCATTGTAAATGTAAAACTTTGTAAACTAAGGTGGTTGAGGGTCGTAGCTCTAGACTTGTCAAGCACAAAAATCGATGAAGATGTGGTCGACAAAGATTGGTTGAGTGGGATAGGGTCACTACAGCACCTCGTTTATCTTAACATAGGGAATAGTTCAGCCTTAAGAACATTCCCTGATTCAATCGGAAATCTTCGTAATCTTAAGATGATATTGTTAAGCAATTGCCCCAATTTGGAAAGGCTTCCCGTGTCAATCACGACATTGGAGAAGCTGACAGCTATCCGTATCTTTAACTGTCCCTCTTTAGAATGCATGCCAGAAGGGCTTGGAAAGCTTTCAAATCTCGAACAGCTAGGATGGTTTAGGCCTGTGAATAAAAAAGGATCGGGGATTTCGGAGTTGAAGAAGTTGAAAAGACTCAGAGAACTTTGGATGGAGATCAAGTCAGAGGAACAAATAGAAGAAGAAGGGGAATGGAATGTGTTATCAATGCTCCACCATCCCCAAATTCTAACTCTAGACTTTGAGGGCAGTTCTGTTGATCAAAGGGATGGAATTGTAAGGAAGATAGACCGTCATCTTTCTCCTCCCCTAAAATCCGTCAGAGAGTTGAGACTTTGGTATTACCCAGGAGAAAGGACACCTGCGTGGCTCGGTCCTACTTCCCTTCCCAATCTTCAGTTTCTTTTGATTAGTGGGGGAAGGATTAGGCAGATGAGTCCCACATTTTGGGAGAGCCAGAGTGGGGTATGGAAAGTGGAGGTCTTGGTTTTAGAAGAATTAGAAGAGATGGAAGAGGAGTGGCCGAGGATGAGAAGGGCAATGCCGTCTTTAAGACTCCTAAGGGTTCTCAACTGTCCGAAGCTTAAGTCATTCCCATTCGATGTTACAGTTGTGGATTGGAGCATATGGAAGAAAGAAGAAGAAGAAGAAGAAGGTAATTAAAATGTAACCCTCACATAATTCCGTTTGTAAATCCTACTACACCACCATTTGAGACACACATTGAGAAGAGGCGATTTGCCTACTGACGCTGGGGAGCGGATTTGCTGTTACCCATGGAGGTCTTGATGTTTATTTTATATATCCACGCCGTCCATCTGTTTTTCCATCCCAGTGTAGGACGCCATCCCAAACATTAAGAAGATCCAAATCTCAGTTGGATCACACTACTAGAAACAGTGACGAATGATGATTAAAAACTTTTTTTCTGGATCACAAAGGTTTTGGATCAAGCTGATCTTAGCATTTTCCGTTCATCCAAGTCTTTTTGACATTATCAACAGGTTGGATGGCAAATAAACATTATGAAAACCTTACTATGGGCCCTTTTGAATTTCTAATGGCAAGGCACTAAAGCACCACTATTTCATGTAGTGTGGTCCACCTGAGATCTGGATTTTCTTAATTTTGAGATCACGTGGTAAAATAGACTGGAAAACGGATGGACAGAGTGGATATAGAACACATCATTAAGGTGGGCCCCACAGCAGGGGTAACACCTAATCCGCTCCCCTGACGCTGCCAGCAGTGTGGTGGCTATTGGACAGTGTTGCAATGAGAACATTGGATATTTTTTATTTTTAATCATCCAATGAATGTCAGCCAATCTGATGATCAGTTAATCAAATAAGCTAAGTGCCTGATTATCATCTATGGCACTCTACCAGAGTATCCAAGTTTTTCTCAGAGCATTGTCTTTTGAATTGGAATTTAACTCCAAACCTAATTTTCAGTTTTGGCAATTTGGAATTTGGATAGAATTCAATTCCTGATTTTGAGCCATTTATAATTCTTTCTGAAAACCCACTTTTCAAATCCTTACTGATTGGATTCAAATTTCAGGTTGCCAAACATGACTAACAAACTGAAATTCTCAAGAATCCAATTACTAGAAGTGGATTCTAAAGTAATTTTCAAATTCCTAATTTCTGAACAACCCTTCGATTCCTGTGAAGACGTCTCTAACCTCTCTTCCATCTCTCTCTCTATCTAGCTCTTTATGCTCACTCTCTCTTGGAAGCTGCTCCTGCCAGAGAAGTAGAAGAAGTAGCAACAGAAGAAGAAGAAGGTAAACCTGCTTTTTCCTTTTTTCTTTTAACTTCCTATCTTTTGTCACATGATATTTGCACAATATTTTTGGCTGAAATACATTCACTTAATCTTAGCTGCTGCACGAACGTCGTGGATTTCACACATGTATAGGGAATCACCATTCTTTTTGTCAAATTTATTATGATTTTTCATTAGGTTGTATATAGTTGGAACCCTTACAGTCACTGAATTGATTAACACATACTTCTATCAGTTCTGTCTTTAGTTATATAATAATGCTAATAGAAAGTAGACATGATGGGTGTATTTTTATAGGGGTGGCAACGGTTCGGATATGATTCATGTTTTATCAGTTGGCCTATCCAAAATTTCAATCTTAATAAACTAAATTGGATGGAAAATTATTTGAAATACACAAATTGGATGATTCTAGCCCATCTGATTGGCGGATTACAAACCGAGGGTCGAAAATTGTGGTTAATGGCCCACATTTGGTGAGAGGAGAAGAAATTTTTAGAACATGATACTTGATGGGTACAACTTAGACGGACAGTATCAATTGAGACCATAACCCATGTAAAGTAAAAAAGATGGCGCTCTACCAGAATGTCAACCAATGAATGTCAACCAATCTGATAATCAGATAATCAAATAAGCTAAGTGCCTGATTATCATCTATGGCACTCTACCAGAGTATCCAAGTATTTCTCAAAGCATTGTCTTTTGAATTGGAATTTAATTCCAGACCTAATATTCACTTTTGGCAATTTGGAATTTGGACAGAATTCAATTCCTGATTTTAAGTCATTTATAATTCTTTTTAAAAACCCAATTTTCCAATTCTTAGATATTGGATTCAAATTTCAGGTTGCCAAACACAACTGACAAACTGAAATTCTCAAGAATCCAATTGCTAGAAGTGGTTCTACAGTAATTTTCAATTTTCTAATTTCCAATGTGACCCTTAGATTCCTGTGATGATGTCTCTAACATCTCTTCCATCTCTCTATCTAGCCCTTAATGCTCGCTCCCTCCTTGAAGCTGCGCCCACCAGAGAAGTAGAAGCAGAAGAAGAAGGTGTGCTTTTCTTTTTTCCTCCTCTTGTCTTTCGATCATCTACCACATGCTATTTGCACAATATTTTTTGCAACAATACATTCACCGAATCTTAGCTACTCAGCGAATGTCACAGATTTCACACATGTATGGTAAGTCTACACATGTAGGGAATCACCATTTTTTGTCATTTGTCATGATTCTCCATTAGGTCTTATATTGTTGGAACCATTACACTCACTGAATGGATAAATACCTTCATCGATTCTTCTTTTTGTCATATAATAATACTGATAGAGAGTAACATGATGGGCGTATGTTTATGGGGTGGCAACAGTTGGGATATGATTCATGTCTTATCGGTTTGCCTATCCGAAATCCAAATCTCGATTGACTAAATTGGATGGAAAATTATTAGAAATACACAAATTGGATGATCCTAACCATCGGTGATTACAAACCAAGGGTAAAAAACTGTGGTTAATGGCCCACATTTGGTGAGAGGGGGAGAAGAAATTTAGGCTCGGATTGTCTAACAAATTTTTTTGGAACATGATCCATGATGGGTCCTGCTTAGACGGATGGTCTCAATTGAGACCATAACCCATGTAAAGTAAAGAGATGGAGCTGCCACATTCCGGACCTCATCAACTTTCTTGTTTCGTTTTCCTTTTGTAGTGGTATGCTCACAAGGACCTCCCCAGTTTATGTCTGGTACAGATGAGCGATCCATCTGATGGTTCCAATCCATATATGACCAGAATAAAAAATATGCAGGGCAACTCATTAGATGAGCCACACATTAATGAAAAATAAATAAATAAGTGGTTTAGAAAAGCATAGCAATGGTTCACATGCCCCCACTTGCCGGTGGTTTCTTCTAGTGAATCACTATTTTTGGAGTTTTCATGTCTGAGAAATGATCTAATTGGCTAAGTGTGTGGAAACCTTCACGTGCGCATAGCTGCATTCAGCATCCACGTCCCCTGTCTGGAGTTTGGAGTGGGCAGTGTATTATATTAACATCTGTGACTTGACCTAGATAATGGCCTTTTTTTGAGAAATTTCTTGGGCTCAACTGACTTTGTCAATTCCCATTTCCTAAGGTTAGTTGATAGCTTTCCAACACATTATATGCACGAATCTGATAACCAGCTGTAAAGTTATAGCTGTTGGAAGCAATAGTTCGCATTTAGGCTGTTTTTGCACTAGATTGAGCTTTTTGCCTGATTTCTTTCGATCCTTGCCTTTCATGAAGTTGCATCACTTGTCCAATGTCAATCATCCAATTAGTCTAATTTTTCAAGGAAGCCTTGAAGAGTTGATTGGCCCTATTGAATAGTCTTAATGGGTGATGGAAATGCCAATGAGAAGATTGCAGTGATGTCCCATCCTCCTTGCAGGGTTGCTCCACTGTTAAAACAAGACACCTTTAAGTATCTAGCCTGTCCAACTATTGAGTGGCACACCGGGTGGTTAGATTGGTATGGCTTTTAAGGCATCCTATTTCATGGTGGGGGTGTGACGTTCTCTTTGGGTTCATTTGATGGACATCATAATATAATGTGGATAGTGTTGCCTCAATATGTCTATTTTATGACTATTACAGTTGTGCTGAAAATGGATTTTGGTGTTTGGTACAGCAATAATAAATTGGCATTCGCTTCACTTTGAATTTAATCCAACTTTGTTTTCACTGTGTAGGACCAGAGATACAGGAGATTTCTTCTACTTAGCTCTTGCAAAGGCAATTTATATCATCTAGAGGCAACCCCAAATTTCTTTAAATGATTTGCTATGCTTATCATCCAACAATGTGTAGGGTTCATCATGTAATTTCTTGACGATGTCTCTAACCTCTTTTCCATCTCTCTCTATCTAGCTCTTAATGCTCCCTCCCTCATTGAAGCTGCGGGTGCTTCCAAAGAATAAGAAGGTAAAGTGCTTTTCTTTTTTATTTTTTTCTTTTTTCAATCATCTGTCACATGCTATTTGCACGACATTTTTGGTTGGAATATATTCACCTAATCTTAGTTGCTCGGTAAACATCATAGATGTCACGCATGTCTGGGCATGTTAGCACATGTAGGGAATCACCATTTTTATGTCAAATTTGTCATGATTTTCCATTCGGTCATATATTGTTGGAACCTTTACAGTCACTGCCTATGCTTTTGGTCATGAAATAATACTAAAGTAGACATGATGAGTGTATTTTTATCGGAGCAGTAACAGCCATGATATGATTATGTTACTTTTATTGGTTGGGCCTATCCAAAATTTGAATGTGGATAAACTAAACGGGCTAGATGGGCCCATTGACAGCCCAACATGATGGCAAAGTTATTGTCAGGAGGTTTGCTAATTTCATGCACCTGCAGAATTTTACAAGTCTGCACTCCGCACAAGCAAACATGAAAGACGGGTAAAATCCATAGATTGGAGTGAGCAGTAGAATTTTTACATACCATTGACTTATCACAATTTAGATTATTAGCCTAGCGTGTGTAGAGAAAAGGCAGAAGGTCTTCATCTTCTCTATATTGATAATCCTTGAATCCACAAAGAGAGGAAATTATCTAATAATGAGAAATAACATTGATATGATTTAATTGAAAGTGCTCCTTACAACATATCTGAAGGCCTTATATAAGAAAAAGGGGGCTGTAGACTTCTACTCCGACTCAAATTAGGAAGAGTTCCTGAGATAGTAAAAATTACTAAAAAAAGAAAAGAAAAAAGAAAAGACATCTACAACTATCCAAACTCATAAAGAAATCTTGGATAACTAAAACGAAGACTTTGAATTTGAATCAGACTTTTGAAACCCTAAAAATAATAAAACATAACTTACTAAAAATAGTAAGCTTTGTTCTAATACACGATTTTCACCAAAATAATGGTCTGTTTTTTAGAAATTCCTTGGGGCCAATTGACTTTGTCAGTTCCCATTTCCTAGGGCTCATTGATAGCTTTCCAACAACATAGCATACGTTCAAATCTGATCCAGTTGTAAAGTTGCAACCATCAGAAGCTATAGTGCCCATTTAGGATGTTTTTACCCCAGGTTGAGCTTTCCAGCTCAATTTCTTTCAATCCTGACTCTCCATGAGTGATGGAAATGCCCATGAGATGATTCAACTATGTCCCATCCTCCAGCAGGGTTGCCAATCCATGAAAATGAGGCACCTTTAAAGATCTGGCCAGCCCAACTATTGAGTGGTCCCACATGATTTTTAAGGTTTTTGGGCAGTTGTCCATTGTTCTCTATGGAGTGGCCCACCTGATGGTTGGATTGGTACTGGCTTTTAAGGCATCCTATTTCATGGTGGGGCTGTGACCTTGCAGGAAAGTTTTCATGCCATACACATGCCATGGTACACCCCATGTGTAGATGCACAAACTATTTATCTACCACTAATTGATTTTGAGAAGTTCTTCTTTGGTCCGTTTGATGCCCGTCATAATACAAGGTGGATAATGTTGCCTCGGTATTTCTATTTTTATAATGATTACAGTTGTGCTGAAAATGGATATTTGGTGTTTGGTGCAGTAGTAATAAATTGGTTTTTGCTTCACTTTGAATTTAATCCAACTGTTTTCTCCGTGAAGGACCAGAGATACAGGAGATTTCTTCTGCGTAGCTTGAGCAAAGGCAATTTATATCATCTAGTGGCAACCCCAAATTCCTTTACATGATTTACTGCGCGTATCATCCAACGATATGTACGGTTCATCATGTGGTTCTTTCTTTTAACTTCCCATCTCCATTAATAAATATGTGAACTCTTGTTCCTCATGCTAGATGGGCAAAAGCCCTAAAACTTCCTTTTCTACAATATATATTTGTAGGCAAATGACCTTGGTAATTAATATTTTCTGATATCTCGGGACAGACGTACTCCTTTCTCATCTGTTCAAGGTTTCACTGTAAGATACATTTCATTGATGATGTTAGTATATTTACATGGTATTTTTTAAAGATTTAAATTGAACATTAAGCATATCTTTGAATGCATAATCAAAAGTATTCAAGCGAATGGTAATGATGAATACAAGAAATTCAAAACCTTTCTTGAAACACATTGCAATACTAAATGTTTCTGTGTCCTCATACCTAAGAGCAAATGGTCTTCATTGAATGTAAACATCCCTACATAGTGAAAGAATCTTGATTCTCTTTGGTGGCCCATCCCACCTCCTACTCAATTCAATTTTGTGGTTTTTCTCATTAATCATCTACTATCTTAATGGTGGGACCACACTACAGGGAAATAATAGTAATGGAAATGCCCACTGTTGAAACCTTCCAGAGCCCATCGTGATGTTTATATGCCATCAAAACCGTTCATAAGGTCATTCCCACTGGGATGAACTGAAAACACAAATATTAGCTAGATCAAAGTCTTCTGGGACCCCAAATGGTGGGCAGCTGCATCCCCACTTCTTCTTCTAGTGTGCACCACTCAAGTTTTGGATCTCTCTCATTTATGGGGTCATGCAGTAAGGTGAGCTGATGAACGGATGGACTGAGTGGAGTTCTCGTACGAGAACATAGTGGTGAGACCCAAGTAACTTCCACCTATTGGCAGCGAACAGGTAACTCCAGTCTCATTACATGTTTTGTTCTTGAAGATAGCCTGATCCAAGACTTTTGTCTGGGATAGGGACACGTGTCCAAGATCGGACGGCCTGGAGCAAATGACATCAGATCTCCAGATTCCCACCTACCTGAGAGAAAGTGCAGTGGTTTCTCTTTTTGCTATGTTTCAGTGGGGGCACAAATGGTTTGGCACTGACTCTGCCGGCAATGCTACATCGACGCTGCCCATCTTATTCTTCAAACTAACGCACTACATGTGACACGTGTGGATGTGATGTGTTCGTATCATTAGGGGTCATTTGGCACCATGGATTTGGGGGGATTTGAGGGGGTTTCAAATCCCCTGGTGTGTTCGGCACATAGGTTTCAAATCTAAGGTGGAAGCTTGGATTACATCTAAAATCCTTCCAAGAGTCACATGTGTAATACGTTTGTCACTAGGTTACTAATCTATTGGGCACATGGCCCATGGATGATATCCCAAAACAATCTACACCGTCCAAACATTGTCCATGTAAATCAACGGTTAAAATTCATTGGCATTTAATCCCCATTGTCTCATGTATTGTGGCCAACTTTTTTTTTTTTTTTTTTTTAAGTCAGTCATGCAACGCACTCACACTGTTAGCTGGGCAACTCACCCACTTGGTTAGTCACACGTTGCACCCACCCACCAGTAGGGTTAGTGTGTCTCCTTAGCACTCAAACCTGAGACCTGCTGTTGAAATGCCTAGGCGTCTTCCAGACGGGCTAGCAGGCGAGACACTTGTAGTGTGGCCAACTTGAGTGTTGGATCCTTATGGTGTTTTGCCTCGGGCTAAAATGAGCTGCCCAGACGGATGGATGGAATGGATATAACACAAATCTCAGTCGGCTCCACAGAGCCTGGGGTGATAGGGGATTCCTGAAACCCCATGGGCCATGCTGGAACTATTTTCATGAACGCATCACCATTCCTTTTGGACCCACTCATGAATTAGCGTATATTAGGTAGGATCGATATATTATAACACATCCATGGATGTATCTAGACATGTAAATACACGTAGACAAGAATACACCACCCCTACGGATCAGGCTGATTTTAAACCATATTCCCTAACATTAAGGTTGAACATGACAACCACATGCCTTCTCACACTTGCCAGCAATGCACATTAGTTTGGATATTCGGGTTTATCCAACATTCACCACTCATCAGATTGACCAAAAAAAAAAAAAAAAAGGAAAGAAGAAAAAATGAACATTTGGAGGATACCACTCAATTGTACTCATTTTTGTGTATGATTCTCTGCTCGGGCGGTGGGTGAATATGAACTTGGGTTGTATGCGTTCTACATAGAAGAATGAAGGTTAGCAACGACATCAACGAACTAGACGATCTATATAAAGAAATAGCAAGGATTGTTTGATTCTTTCATTAAAAGCATAGAAAAAAGGAGGGAGAGTAGAGTATCAATAGATCAGCGGCACAGTGAAGTAATTCTCACTGAGACTCCCTGTTTCGAGGCCCCCCAGATCTAGGCTAGGTATAGGCCTATGACAAAGTGGTTAGAGGAGAAAGGTGAGTGGAGGCAGACCCTTTCTACTGTTCGCATCCATGTTCCAAACTATCAAATAACTATCTTTCCTTGTTCCCATTACTCCGTGGCCCATCTACCTTTTCCATTGTCAACCCCAGCAACTTATGAGCGTGGCTTTCGGGGCTACCTACTTTAGGGCTAATGTATAATATAAAGGCGAACAGCCCTCTTAGGGCCTATTAGTTTGAGGGCTGCTCGCCTTTTGAGGAAGTGGGATAGCGGGGGTGATTTCGGTAAACCGATGCATGAGCTGAGGCTCCCATGTCCCGCCGACCCTCCGAAAAAGTCAGGTAGTAAAACGGCTCATAGAGAGTCAGAAGCAAGATATCTTGTGGTGAAGGCTGCAGCAGCTCAAAGTAGTAGTAAGTTGTTTTGGGCGTGAGCTGAATAGTGTTGCCATAACAATTGGGCCACCCATATTTAAAATTTTGATCAAGCCCAGGGCATGGCCCATTGACAGCCCTATACAGCTCACCTGATAAGTTGACCATCCAGATACCCAGAAACTGGGCCAGCGCATGTATATGGTGGGACCTGCAAGATGAGCTGCTTGGGTCTCACACACGCAGACCACATTGGCACACACAAGTACACGACTTCATGTTTCTTACAACATTAGCATCCTTCTTGATTAAGAAATTCAAGTACATGAACTCACTTCTCTTACAAATCAGCATCAATCTCGATTAAGAAATTTAGCTTGCCTTGAAAAAAAAAAAAAAAGACAAAAGTAAATAAAATAAAAGAGAAGTTGGAAAGAGAGAATGCAAAAAGGTGTTTACAACCAACCCATCTATAGATCACCCAACCCATCTATAAATCCACACCCATGCTAGGCTTGCAGATGCATGCGATTCTAGACCATCCATCAGGTAGGACCATTTTGTAGATGATCCTGGCTCAAAAATTAGGCTCGTCCACTCATCAGGTGGGCAACATTGCATTTCACTAATGGACTGTTGAACGAACTAGTTTTACCTGTCCATTTGCCACTGGCCTTCCTGATTCCTTAATCAGATTGATCTTTTGGGGCAAAGCATCTACAAAAAGCTAAGCAATCACAAGGGCTAGGTACAAGAGGCATCTTTTTCCTCTCTATTTGCTCTAATAACTCTTTTGGGAAAGTTGGAGAAGACTATTGTATTGCCCTATTTCTTATAGTGGGTGTCCTCCTCAGAGCTGGCCCACTCATGGTTTTTTTTTTTTTTTTTTTTTTTTTTTTTTTGGCTTGTCGCAGATACCCTTAGTTGTGGCCATTTCCGTTTGATTTACATAAGAGACGGGAAAGTTTCAGTTCCCAGCACACATGAAAATATGATGTTTGAGGAATCCCCAAAAGAATGTAGAATATACATTTAACTCTTGATATACAGCTTACAACCATAAAAACTACATGAGAATGGCATACATGACAGAGGAAGAAAGCAAATCTGCAAGGAGGATTTCAGGAAGTATTTTCCCGTCAAAGGAGAAAGCTCTGCATAGAGATAGAACCAGTGGAATGTGACTTGCAAAACCCCAATCAGCAGGTTATAAATGAATAGAATCGGGACTGAAATGGGTGGAACCAAAGCAAGTTGCAGGTCAGCTAAGAGAGTAAGCGGGGCCCAATTTCGGCAGCCACTCGAGCTTGGTCCTGAATGTAGGGCCTGGTCATTTGCACGTCACGCACGAAGTGAGTCCTCGCTTTTGCATATGGAGCATCCCTTGCTGCAAAAAGAATGACAACACCGCACATTATCATCATAAAAGAAAGAAAACAACTCCATGCACAGATGCATCCATATGCACATGCATGACATACCAGCAAGTTTCTGAGCTCGAAGAATATTCTGCCGTCTTTTCCACCAGCATATGGAACAGATGACGATGAGTGCAAGTGCTACAAATGCCCCCAATGCAATGGCAACCTTAGAGCCAGTGGAGAGGTGAGGCCCACATGTAGGTAGCCCGGGTATACCACAAAGGCCTGCATTGCTGGTAAAACTGTACATGCCAAACAGTGATTTTAATAATACTAATAATACATGGCATAAGCTATTAAAAATTAGGCTACACTACACAGTTCACCATTATCAAAATGGTGCTAACTCACATCCTCTGTACACATGGCAAATACATTACTGAAACCCGACTGTCAAATCGTCACAACTCACCCCGATCATGGATGGAGCATAAGGCTGAGAATAAGCATATTTGACAATCTTAACCATCATAGTTTGCCCAACTCACTCAAGCCATTGATCATTGGATGGTTATGATCTTCTGATCAGTGTGACTTTCAGCCTCTATGCTCCATCCACAATGGCACCATGACTTTAGTCATTAAGGACTTACATGGATGCCACATGCCCAATGCATGAGTCACCACCATTTTGAAAGTGATGCCAAACTATAACACTAGTCTTTACTCTTAAATAGTAGTTTTCATGGACTACCTCAGGCATTATATTTTCACTAATTGAAAGGTAACATAAATATGGCCTCATGAGCTAGTAATCATTCTTATAAATGACAGCTTACTTGAAGCTAGCTCTATGGAGAGGCCGTCCTCCGAGTTTCGCGGGGACTCTTCCAGATAGAGAGTTTCCATTAAGATCCCTGCACCATGGATCAATTTTTATTTGAATTGCCTGTCATGTACCAAAATCCAATGAAAATCAAATGCTTGATGAATGCTTCTTACAGTCTCTGTAATGATGCTAATTCGCCAAGGCTTTCGGGAATTGAACCATTGAGAAGGTTGTATGAGAGGTCTCTGTAGAGCAACTATGTATAGTCAGTCGTAGCAAATTAACTTTAAATATTTCGAGTACAAAAACAATAAAGTTCTCTTAGATGAAAGTATAATTCAAAATGCTGACAAATCATTCAGTGTAATATTGAAAAGGCACCATTTAGTCTTCCCAGTTTTATTTGTCTTGTGCAATGTTGTTAAATCGCATATGCGATTGCATGTGATCAGCATATGCTGTTCGCATATCCTCTTTTTTTTTTTTTTTTTTTTTTTGAAAAATAAAAAAATGGAAAATTTGAAAAAAATCTTAAAAAATTAGTAAAATTTACCTAATTAGTAAAAGTGATTAGATAACTTATTTTACTTTTTTCATTATAATTTGAGTGTTTCATTAAGTTATATAGTTAATTACTTATATTATATTTACATAAATTTTAACAAAACAACTTACAAGCTACATTAAAAGACAATTAATTATTAGAAACTCTGAAACTAAAGAGAGATGAGTAAAAGAGAGTAAGAGAGAGATGAGGGAGAGTGAGTGATTTTAAGCTTTAGAGTAGAGAATAGTGAAAATGGAGGGGGGATTTGAGTGCCCATTTATAGGCAAAAGAGATTGAAATTGCAAAAATAAAAAATTAAAAAATAAAGTTCCATTGGGAAATATGCGATCGCATACTCACATATGTGATCGCATAATAAAATATCCCATGGCATACTTGTCACGATTGCATATGCCATGATGCCATATGCGATCTCTTCATATATATGATCACATATGTGCATATGCGATCGCATTTGATAACACTGGTCTTGTGTAGGTGTTTGCTGAAGAGATAACAACATGCACATGTTTATAGTTTATAGAACAACAAAGTGTTGGGAAAAGCGGAAGCGGAAGCGAAAGCGAAAGCCGAACACGTAAAGTAATGCGAGATCAAACGAGGAACACAATGAAATCAAACCATACACAAGCATTCATCATAAGAGAATCCGAATTTACGTGGAAAAACCCCTCAACGGGTAAAAAACCACAGCATAAAGTGATCCACTATGAATAACAGAAGATTACAGAGATTGACAGCCCACAAGCAAGGAATAAACAGAGAAAACCACAAGTTCTCTCTCACGTAACTCTCTGCCCTCTTCCTAACACGGTTAGGAAACCTTAGACACCTTAGGATTCTTGCTAACCACGATTAGAACTTGCTTATATAGGCAAAAATCCGAAATTTGCAACATCTTACGCACTACTGCATGCTGCGCGAGAAAGCCACGCGCACAGCCGACCGGTCGGCCAGCACACAAAACAGTCCAGATGAGAACATCGACCACACTGCCTCACCACCGACCAGTCACCCGACCGGTCGGAGCCCCCTGCAGACCGGTCGGCTGACTGGTCTAGGGCAACACAGAATTGTAACCTTCCTCGCTGTGCATCTAGGCTGCAAACGTCAGACCGGTCGCCCAACCGGTCTGAGCACTCACTTCGTGCATTACGCATTTGAAGGCTCTCCAACAATCTCCACCGAGGCTTCAAATGTCGTATCAATATCATCCTTGCAACAACATTTCATCTTCAATCATAGCTCCACCGCTTCTTGTGCCACCATCAACCCTATCCTTACACATTCACGCCCTTTTCCACTCTTCTCATGTGACCCTTGGGCACTTGCCACATACGAGCAACCGTGGATCTCGCTGCCGTTCCCGTAGCTCCACCGTGAATTGTACTCCCGATCAACATGTAAAGATGGCCACACCTCCTTGCCTTCATACACACGAGTGCCCCCTTCATCACTTCACAACAACGATCGCAGCCGATAAACACGCACCCTTTCACCTCAAGTGCACCAAAAGAAATCACATTCATCTTCATCTTGGGGACGTGCCTCACATCTTCCATGACTCGTTCGACCCCATCGAACATCCTGATGCGCACCATACCAATACCCACAACCTTATGAGCGTAGCCATCGCCCACAAACATCGATTCACCACCATACTCCCTGTATGTCGTGAATGAACTCCGGTCAGGACATACATGACATGAAGCCCCTGAATCTAGGATCCACTCACTACCGTGAGATCCCTTGCCAGATACAATCAGAACTTCACAAAGATCGCCACCGTCCTCTACGGTATTGGCTCCCTCTCCAGAAGAATTTCCATACCTCTCTTGCTTCAACCTGGGATTCTGACAATCCCCTCTCATATGGCCCTCCTGACCACAATTCCAGCACTTCACCTTAGCCTTCCCTTTGCCCTTAGCCTTAGATCTCGATTTCGAATATCCTCCATGCTCAGAACTTCTTCCCTTCATAACCAGTGCCTCTGAGGAATAACGGGAAGCCACGTCACCGCTTTTCTTTCTCATCGCCTTCGACTGGAGGGCTGAGCTAACGGTCTCGACGTTTATGGTTTCCCTCCCTGCGCACACAGAGTCCTTGAACGACTCATATGAATCTGGAAGAGAATTCAACAGGATGCATGCTTGATATTCATCCTTCATCGATTCATCGATCTCCACCAACTTGCAAACCAGCCTATTGAACGTGCTAAGGTGGTCCTCCACCTCCGTTCCCTCAATCATCTTCAAGGTGAACAACTTCTTGGCATAAACCTTCTCTAGCTTCGCCATCGTTTCAGCCGTAGTCTTCTACTTCATGAAATGATAGAGAACATCATCCATAAGGTTTAACAGGATTGAGGTTCTAGCCTTCTTGTCGAGCCTTGTCCACTCATCATCTTTCATAGCCTCGGGTCGCTTTCCAAGAGCTTCATCAAGCCCTTGCTGAAATAGGAAGCATTCAACCTTCACCTTCCATGACTCAAAGTTATTTTTGTCGGAGAACTTCTCTAACTCGAACCTTATGCTTTATCCCATATTCTCGTCTCAGATCCGAATTCTACTCCACCCCAACTTTAGCTCTGATACCACTTGTTGGGAAAACCGACAGCAGAAGCGGAAGCCGAACACGCAGAGTAATGCAAGATCAAACGAGGAACACAATGAAATCAAACCATACACAAGCATTCACCATAAGAGAATCCGAATTTACGTGGAAAAACCCCTCAACAGGTAAAAAACCACAGCACAAAGCGATCCACTATGAATAACAGAAGATTACCGAGATTGACAGCCCACAAGCAAGGAATAAACAGAGAAAACCCCAAGTTCTCTCTCACACAATTCTCTCCCCTCTTCCTAACACGATTAGGAAACTTTAGACACCTTAGGATTCTTGTTAACCACGATTACAACTTGCTTATATAGGCAAAAATCCGAAATTAGCAACATCTTACGCACTCCTGCGTGTTGCGCAAGAAAGCCGCGCGGACAGCCGACCGATCGGTCAGCACACAAAACAGTCCAGAGGAGAACATCGACCACGCTGCCTCACTACCGACCTGTCGCCCGATCGTTCGGAGCCCCCCGCAGACCGGTCGGCCGACCGGTCTAGGGCAACACAGAATTGTAACCTTCCTCGTTGTGCATCTGGGCTGCAAACATCAGACCGGTTGCCCGATCGGTCTGAGCACCCAATCCGTGCACTACGCTTTTAAAGGCTCTCCAACACAAAGTTGGCCTCACACAATGAGAGGTCCTTGTAGGCCCCCCATATTTGGTGGCCCCTACTTGCTTGAGATGCTTCCCTGGCTCCCCTAGTGGTGGCGATGGGAGGTGGAGTTCCAGTTGCATCACCTGTTCTTTCACCACAAGCTTCCACAGAGATGAAATCCTCCCATTAGAAAATTCATAGAAGAGTAAAACCCTAGCACCCCTATTTCCCCCCTTCCCCACTTGTTCAACCCCAACCATTGGATCAAGAACATCCTCCAACGATGAACATCTATACCATTCGATCCAAGAGGTTGGCTTAGTTATCCCGTCCCCATGTGAACGGATTGCAAAACCTGGGGTAACTTCACATCTGCTGTGTTTCCATTATCCTTTTCAACAAATGTAGCAACTAGCACATCTCCATGAATTGTCTTTCTAGAAAGAAAAAAATGACTAGTTTCTAATACCAATCCATACAATTAAAAAGAAGTTAGAAAACAGCTCCCACAAATCTGAGGTTACAGGATAGATGAAAACAGAAGAAAGGAAGAGATGGTTAAATAGATGTTCCCATCCAGTCCTTGAGATCTATCCCTTTCCTTCTTTATGTTATGATTGTTGCCACTAAAGATGAAGTAAAGAAGAAAAGAGGATGACGATTGTTTGGTTTTGAAGCACAAATATATCTTCAAGATGGGTATTTTTCCTTCTCCAAATAGCCCAATGCAACCTCCAAAATGCTGTAAGAGTGTTTATTTTTATTTTTTTTTTCAGTTTTCCCAGGTAATGATTAATTACTAATGTAATTCCTGCACTTTTTTCTATGCTATCAATGCCGACTTGCTTTTTGGACACTAAAACCAAGGAGGGTGCGAATTTCATGTGGAGCCCACTGTGATATATATATATATATATATATATATATATATATATATATATATATATATATATATATATATGCTGTCTATCCGTTTTGCAGGCTGATTTTAGGCATGAACCCAAAATTGAGGTAGATCCAAAACTCAAGCAGACCAGCTAGTGTTCGAAATATCGGTATCGTGTTACATATCCCACCCTTGGGATGCAAATACGTATCGGTTATCGCACGGGATATTTCGTTTTTATTGGATAATTTATCTCAGTTTTTGGAAAACATAGGGAAACATTGAGAAAATGGTTGAATTTTTCAATGTAACTTTAGGAATTATTAAAAAAAAGACCTTAATACACACTTTTAAATCATAACATCTTAAAAAAGAAGTGCATATAATAGGTTTCCTTTGTATAGGGTCCCAAGCTATGCGTTGTCTAACTGAACTAATGCAACTATATTCAAATTGAATGCATAACGTTTAGAGTATATGTCATGATCATTTTATCAAACACTCCTAAATACTTCGAAATTACTCTCAATTGACAGCTAGTTGAAGGGAAATTTTAAAAAAAAATAAAAGAAATTATTAATTTTTAATGAAAAAATATTTATATTTTCTGAAAATTGACAAGGACTTAACAAATCAGTAGATCAGCACTCATACATGCTTGATTTCATATTCAAAAGAGTGCAACATTGCAAGCAATATGGGAGAAATTTGGAAATTTTCAAATTTTCCCCAAATCGGACCACCTATACTCAAATTTCGAAATAAGAGTGTATGTGATGATCATTTTATCAAATACTCGTAAATACTTCGAGAATAGTCTCAATTGACAGCCGGTTGAAGGAAATTTTTGAAAAAAAAAAAGTTGGAGAACATGAAAAGTCAATGGATATTGAAATCAAAGCTCTAACTCCATGATTTTTCATGCAAAAAATGAAGAACCAATAGATTTGTCACCATTTGACACTGATTTAACAAAATGTCAACAAGAGAGAGAGAGAGAGAGAGCGGAAATTGAAAACGCTCACCGGATCGAACATGTGGGATATACCGGCCCTACCTCTGCGTTTCGTATTGAACAGGTGGGATATAACATATATTGTGGGATATATTGGCCGATATCGTCGATATTTAAAACATTGGACCACCACGCTGTATGAAGCCTGTTACGATCATATGGTGTGGGCTACTTGATCTACCTCATTTTTTTGCTCATGCCCTAAAATGTTCAGGTAAAACAGATGGACGGTGTGGATATGTCACATACATCACGGTGGACCCCACAAATTTAAATCAGCCTTTTCTAGGCCGAGTTTCAAGGTGAAAATACCTCCTGCTTTCAAACGGACATAAATAACAATAATGAGCTATTTACTGGTATTTATTGAGGAATTGAAGAATCAAACACCCCCTAATCTTGAATAATCTCAGAACCTGATCAGTCCCTGACCAAGTACAACTCAGTCAGGTCGATAACAGGTTCATGTACTGAGAACTGATTGCATAGAGGCAACAATACAACTTGTAGTAGCATACCATCTTTTATGCCCACATGCCACTTGTTTAAGAAATCAATCCCTGGAAAATGATAGGCCCCATCATGATAACCCTTCTCAAAATCAGGCTGATCCACTCACTACGTGGGTCACACTGGTGACCATTGGCTTTCCATCAATCCAACAGTGTGGCCCACCTGATGAGAAAATTGGCTTGATTTTTGTGTCTGGTGATCTTATTAGTGAGGCCCAATGTTCCAATTATCGTCGACAATATTGATAATATCAGTGATGTTATTGGTATCGGTGGGATGGCCGATATTGATAATGGCCTCTCTCTTTCTTTCTTTTTTTAATACTTTAATTGGTCTTTTTTTTAGAAATTTAAAAAATACATATCGATATAGCTGAAATCGCCAAAATGTCACCATTATTGGTGATGATATATATAGCTAACATGTCACTGACCTGCCAGTACAAATATTTACCTGTATCAGCAAATATCATTGATACCATCATCGATACAAGGGATTTCATTGAATGATTTAAAAATCAAGAAAAATAAATTAAAAATCTGTTTATTTCTTAAAAAATAATTATAATGTTGTCTCCTAATTATTATGTGCAGATGGATGTGTTATGCATGTATGGACGTATCATGTATGCAATGTATATATGTACAAATGCATGTACATATGTATGGATGGATTCATCATGCATGCATATGCAGATTGATGGATGGATGCATGGATATACAGCAATGATGATTTTGAGATGCCTGAACTCCATGGGGGATTGAGGCACACAAAAAAATATTTGTTTTTTCATTCTCTTTATTTTGTGGATGTATTGCTTATGTTTTATTACTTGCATTGTGTGTATTTGAATGATATGAACTCACTTCGATTACAATTGCATTACTTTTCTCTGATAACACATGGTTTAGGCCCCTATAAAATGAAAGCTTATTATGCAAAGTGTTTTTTTTTTTTACAATATTTTGATTCCTAAATGTATAAATGTGTCTTTTAACATCTCCTGGATTTCACTTTCAAAATCCATTTTTTTTCCTAATGTTTCCCCATTGTTGACATCAGTGAGCAATATTAACATCAGCAATAACATCAGCCATATTGATACATGTTTCTGTATCCTCGGTCATCTATACATGTAACAATACCAATACTTTGAACACTGGTGACGCCTACTGTTTACACGGTACCGATGCCCTAGATAGTGGAATATTGGTAAGGAAAGCTTCTACAGGACACAAGTTTGCAGTACTTGTCCGTAGGTGATCAGTTACATATTAACATACAATATAAGGATTTAAAAGAACAGGCATTAAGAAAGAAATTGACGAAGTCAATAATCAACATGATCTTTTCTTCTTTAAAATCAAGTTTTAGCTCCAAACCACAGTTTAACTTGGGTAGTTTCTATGAATTCTCTAGCAAGAGGATTTCATTCCCGGGATCTCAATCGATCCGAAAGATCACATTGTTATTACTGGTAGCAACATTAAGAGTGATGAAGACACCAAGGTCTGAACAGTTTACCAACAAAGAAGGCATCAAAGTATCAAAGTGTAGTTACGCTATAGACGTTCAGTAATTGCGGTATGGGAAACAACAAGACAACCTCGCAAATGCAAAAGTTAATCAAAAGCGAAAATACCACTGATGGAGATTTCATCTACACCCACCACATACAGAAGCCCTGCTGGTGCATTCAGTATATCCACGAGGTATTATACACGGGCACAAGTTTGTACAGCACCATTCAGGTTTTCAGTATGTTTAAGTGGTGGACATGGGCAAATGTCTCCTGGAGGGACAAATCCAAATCTTCATTAGTTGGCCAACAAATAGATGGATAAGAAAGAAAATACAGTAATGATTACATTCCACCAAAAAAGCCAAGTATTCCATACATGGGATCTTCAAACATGGGGGAATTTTTTAAGCATGGCCCGTCCATGGTGGGGCTCGTTATATTATCGTTTTAGGTCATTTAACCATGGGCCTTGTACAAACTAAATGTGATAATATACTTTACAAAATTATTAGCCAAAGCAACGTAAAATACCCTATATCTGATTAAGCAGACATGACATCTTGTATGCTGTAAGACAAACTACAGGATGTGCAACCAAATCTTTTCCACAACACTCGGGGGTTTTCAATTGGGACAAGAGGGGCCCATGTGCTGTAAGACAAACTACAGGATGTGCAACCGAATATTTTCCACAACACTCAGGGGTTTTCAATTGTGTCAAGTGGCCCCATGCTTAGATAATCCAGATCATTGATCTATTATGATATAGTGGATGGAACACACACCAAAACCTCCCGAGTTGGAAGATCCTAGCCACAAATCCTTAGATTCTCTCTTCCACTTGAATGTAGACCTTTGCTTTATTTTTCTTCTTAATTATCTATTTTGGGTCACAAAATGAAAGGTTATGATTGTCCTATTGAAGAGTTTTTTCGGCATCGTCTGTCCATGCTGGGATGCAAGTATGCAACAGATGGGTGGTCTGGACCATAGTTGCTGAAAAAAATCATATCCCCTCCCCCAAACCAATGTTCTTCATGTCTTGCTTCCTGCTTCTGGCTAAATACCATAAAATTTATCATGTGTGATTGTGGTTGCATGAAGTGCAAAATAGGAAAAGAGAAAAGAATTATTCTTTTGCGTTGCTGAAGATAAAACTCCCCTTATATTCCATCTGCTGGAAGCATTGCCAGAATACTTGCTAAAAGCTTATCAAAGGAGAGACTATCTTAATGCCCACAATGTGCATCAACTTGATGTAGAGCGCTAGACGTAGGAGTTGCACTGTTCTTTAGCATTTCTCAGTTACCCTTTGTTAAATGGTACTCTTCTAAATTTCTTTTAGTGTACAGTAATGTCATCATCATAGATTAAGAGGGATATGCATGCATATCATAACTACTTCATAGATAGATAGGATGTTCCAATTTTCATAAATAAACCTCACACTTACAAATTGCCTCATTAATAAATTCCAATTGAGTTGTGAGTTCTTCCAATAAATGAGGAAGGAATTGAAAATGAGGCATGAAAGGCCCATACGTACTACACAAGGAGCTCAAGGGAAAATTACCGGGTGGGAGAGTATGGTATTGGTACATTTTTTTCAGTTTCTACAGGTGGGGCCATTTTTCGGTTGATCAAAACCATTGCTGTAAAGGGCCTTGCAGTGGATGGCCTATACATAAAGATCTGCCAGATTGGAAGACCCTAGCAATTGAATATTTGGCCTTTTCTGCTTGAAGTGGATAGCTGCCAAATTTTTCTTGGCCATCTATTTACTGGCTACCAATTGAAGGGCTGGGATTTTTCCATGTTAGGGAATTTTGGTGCATAGGCCATCGCATAGGCCATCCAGTGTGGCCCATAATATCAACAGTTTGGATAATGATTAATGAACAACATGCCCCATCTGTAACAAACTGAAAACCCAATCATCCTGTACAAACTTTTGGCCATCGTAAAGAAATTCCTCACTACCTGTTGGGACAGATGGAACTACAAAAAGTAACAAGGATTATTCAACCATCAGATGTAAGAGAGGTTTTATGTGATTCCCAGCAAATAAATAATGGAATCAAACCAAAGATAAAATACATAAAAAGTACAAAGAAAACTCCACATGCATGGCAGAATGAATTCTACTATAATAAATATGGGTAGTGGGTACAAGCCACAAGGTACCATCTAAAAACATTGGCAGGAGAACTTGGCTGCTGGAAGTTCAAAAGCCACTAATGCACCACAATTGAACCACAGTTTCCAGCAGGACTCTAGTACAAATTCAAGATCAGAACTAAAAAATTTAATGCAGCCTACAAATAGGTATCGAATTATTTAAAGTACCACTGACATATTTTCATTCTTAGTGATCAAATTTCCAACCAAACAAACTTCCCACAAAACAAATGTGATTAACATATGCAAGACGCCAAATATATTTCTATATTATTTCAGAGGACATGAATGAGAAAAACCATGCAGACCAGTTCTGAGAGAAAGGAGCCATCAGTTTACATTTAAAAAATAAAAAATAAAAAAAAAATAAAAAAAAAAACTAAACAGGTTCACAGTAGGTATAGCTCATGTGAATGACAGACTTACAAAGTTTCCAACCCAGCAATTGTTCCAATTGAGGATGGAATAGGTCCATGGATGCTGTTGCCACTCAAGTTTCTATACAAATAGGCAAGGGGCAAAAAATTAGTAACGGGGTAGAGATGTTTTTTTTTAATGCGAAGGGCAAAAAAAACAGAGCATTCCATCATATATTGAGGTAGGAGTAAGCAGATGAATACATAGGATTATGCAACTATTTTATGAAGATTATACTACTTGGATATGGTAAAACTTATGAGAGATAAAGATGCACATTCTTATTCAAGGCTCCAGATAAAAAGAAATGGGTGCATTTTGAAGAATATACATGCTCAGCAGATGACGGAGCCTGGATATGTCAGTTGGCAAGAAACCCCTCAAACCTTGATTGTCGAGACCTCTGCACATGCATAAGAAAAATTATAGTAAATTACAGAATTTATTACAGATTTTCCATCAAGGGCTAATCATAAAGGCACAGTTAAAACATTCAAGAAGTAGCTGTTCATTAGAAACCAGAAAATTATCTGAATTGTAACGACAAATGAGTAGAGAACACTGAAAAACTTCCTAGTTGTTGTTTGGTTGTATTTTGTGTTGCTTTTTGGATATTTTCCACGTGGTACTCATTCCCTTGTACATGGTGCAGTGATGAGATTGTCACTCTTCTCCAGCCCTTCATGTGACTGTTATTTTTCTGATTTTTGGTTCTAATAAAATCTTGGTCACAATTCAGAAGAAGAAGAAATACAGAACAGTGAAGAGTCTGACAAAAGCTTGTCACATTACTTGCTAACATGAAACGTCAATCAGTATTTACTTATTGTCATAGATAAGGAAATTTTGTAAAAGGGGGAAGGGAAAGAAACTGTTATCCATTGGGGAAATGGATGGAAGGTTTGATACCATGTCAATCTGTAACAAAACATCGGAAGTAGTGTTAACAATGGTGAGATGTCAGAACTCTAGGGCACTGTTACCGAGGAATGATATGGATACTGCATGAGCATGTCAATCAGTATTACCTAGATTTCTGCATACTATAATACCATATATAGATTTCTACATACTCTAATACCACATAAAACGTGTAATGACTTTGAAGAAGGCAACTACTAAATATTCCCATATATAGAGTGAGTCAAACCTATGAAAAATTCCTCTTCTAAGTACATAATTACCTAAAGACCCACATATTAATACATTTTATTGTACTCTAAAATCTTACATACTTCAATTATGTCATAATATCCTTAAAAATATGCCTGTTCATATGAGAGGATGACTTATAGCACCGCAACCCAAAGCTCAACAAAATCCTATCAGCTGGCAAAGATATCAAGTATTTTCTCTCTTTTTCCCCCCACCTTTTTTTTTTTTTTTTTTTTTTTTGAGAGAGAGAGAGAGAGAGATGACAAAAAAAAAATTATAAATAGAAGGCACCAAAGATGCAAAAAAACTATACAACAGGTCTGAACAACACCCCCCCTGAACAACAACCCCCCCCCCCCCCCCCCCCCCCCCCCCCCACAAAAAAAAAAAAAAAGGAGAGCATGAAGGAATGAAGGCCAGTAAAAAAATTAAGCCCCTTGCTCTTATCGTCACCCACCCCAAAGGGTGACTCGAATTTTTTGAAACATCTCCTTCCCAAACCACCCAGATACCTGCCAATAAAAACAACTGCCATATGCCTTTAATTTCCTTTGCAAGCTCCAACCCGTGCCAACCCAACAAATAGAATCCAATAGAGCTCATATAGGCCCAAGAGATATTGATATCAAGTAAATAATACTGACTAAGAAATCAAATATAATTATCAAAAATCACACTAGGCCACTTGATCAATCTATATCTTGTAAATCATCAATATTTCACTTGGAAATTCCAATTTAGCAATTAAGAGGTAACAAATTTTGTCAACAGATAATATCTTGTGCTAGATAAAAAGTAGGGCATACATACCAATATACAAAAAAGGAAAAGAGAATACAGAAGGCAATGAAATTATTTAGTTATGCTTTTATTTGTGTGTGTGTGTGTGTAGTGTTTTTTCTGAGCTACTAAATTCAGAGAAAGAGTAGGAAGATTACAGCCCATCAATGACCCAGGTGCCACTGTTTTTGTTAAATTGGCAGTCCACTCCACTCCACGGATGTTGTTGGGGAACACATGGATCCCCATTCCACCCAAAACGAAGAGGAAGTCCCAAGGCATTCTTCACACTTTGCAAAGCCCTAACTGTAAAAGGACAATAAACAGATCATATTAGCAACCATTTGCAAATATTAAGGGCCATGTTCCTCAAGTAAACAAAATTTGAAATATAAAAAAGATAAGAATTGTCCACCTACCGCCATCAGGCTCCTGCCCATCAAATTAAAGAGGTTGACAGATAATTCAATAACATAAAATGTAAATAAGATCAGTGTCAGTAACATAAGAAAAAAAATATATATGGTGAGTGCCAAATCAGTCAGATCCCCCTCCCTATTTCCATCTTTTTGTCATTTGTTCTCTTAAGGCTAGACTAATCATTTTGTCCTCCCTCCCTCTCTTAAGGATACTCCACATCATCGTCGTCATCGTCATCATACTCCTCCCTCCCTCTCTCAAGGTCACTTCACCACATCCATCGTTGCCGGCGTGGTACTGTCAAACTATCTTTCAGGTAATCAAAGCTCCCTTTCTTAATGGGACCATCTTTGGTTTTGTTCAAACATGGCCATTCCAACTGGCTCTCCATTTAAGATTCATCAGCATGCTGAAATCACATGGCACTCTAGCAGCACACCTCCACTTCATCCTCGCGACTCTAATTCTATCTCCTCAGTCTCTCTATTCTTTTTAATGGTAGAGTCAAGATAACAAAACAGATCACTTTGAGGAATCTCCTAGCTAGAAATTTAATTAAAACCTCGAAGCTCTGACTGTCCCTGCTAAAGTTGCATGTCTAAACCATGCCTCGGTTCTGCTAATATTTGAACCCTTTAGATCCAGAACCTTCCTCCAAACCTCCAATTTAGCATTGGCCTGCTCTCTAGTTTCATCAACCAACACCACAATATCAACAAACAACATGCACCAAGGGGCCTCATCCTATATACTAGTGGTTAATTCACCTATAACAAATGTGAAAAGGTAAGGGCATAAAGTGGACCCTTGACAAAGACCTACTGGCATTAGGAACTTGTCTCCCCATAAGCCATTATTATTCCTGTAGCACCACCCCGGTACATGAATCTAATGATGTTAATGTCTTTGTGGGACCCATTTCCCACTCAACAACAACAATATAACCTTCCTAGTTTCTCTATTTTATGCTTTCCCAGGCCAATAGAAAAGGATTCTTCCACTTCTCTTAATCAATTGGTTAAGTAGGAAATAGCTCCGTAAGTTGATCTCCTGGCATAAAGTGAACTGATTCTAGATCCTGTTTTCTTGTCTTCGTGTTGCCACCCTCTCCCATAGCTTCATGGTGCAACTCGTAAGTTAGATTCATTGACAGTTGGTGAACTTTTGGGCATCCTTTGTTCTTGTAGATAGGTATCGTGATGCTTCTCCTCACTTATCTGTCGTTTCCTGTGTCTGCAAATTTCATTGAGAAGGTAACTAAACCAAACTAATCCAATTTCGTGCAGTATCATCCACATTTCTAGAGTTAGGCAATCAATATGTGTATAAAGAATAGAGAAAGGCAAGACAATTTCTCATTCTAGTGTGGAGGGGATTCATGCTATGGTAGTCTTCACTAATGAACTCATACACTTGGCAAAGTTAAGAAAGGCCATAAAATGAACTCCATGTACTTAAATCTCTCGAAAAAAGGAAAAAAAAATCTCTATGCACTTGCATTGTAATAATCAAGGTACCATCCCACTTTATTACGGTCTGCTCATTTATCAAAGTAAACATCTGGAGTTTAACTGTCACCTTTTAGAAGAAAAAAAAATGAAGGAAGACATAGATCTATGCTTTAAAAGCCATGTGTTTGAAATCTAGAATTAGTGCTCCGAAACCTCCCTGTTGAAGGGTCTGAAAATGTCTCCAGCTCATTAGTTGAGCTGATAGAGACAGTGGTGTGTGTGTGTGCGAGTAATCCAGGATTCAATCCCTGGTTGTCTAACCCCTTGTACTGGAGATGGGGGGGGGGGGGGGGGGGGGGGGGGGGGGAATATATGGTGTGGTTATTGTGGTGCATTTGTAGCTGGACTTTGCACATTTCATATTGGTGTTTTACCCCCATTTTGGATGTTACTCAGAAATAGTATTTAACCCTATTATGCTGAAAGCTGCCATCAGAAAAGTTGCCCTTTGGGAACCCAGACTTTTGCCTCTGGTAATATGCTCACCAGCACTTTTACTTGAAATGCCAATCAAACACAAATTGGCTCCTCTGTGAATTCCGTTCAATCATCATCTTGTTGATGCATGATGAGATGTCAAACAAATACGGTAACTTCCAGCAGTCTTAGTTATAGGGCGTGTTGTTTCTCGAGGGTATTTATATCAGTCTGCTATGTAAATCATATCTTTCTGCATGTGTAGATGAATATATGCATATATCTGTGAGTGTGAACGTGTACTTGCATGCCTGCTTGCTTCTGTGTGTGTGTGTGCGCGCGCGCGCGCATGTAGGCGTCTCACTTTGCAACATCAGTTCAAAAATTCCCAAACTTCATATCATTCGAGCCCTTCCTAGCTACGATCCCAAGTAGACATACTTGGACAATAATGCATGAGAAATTCAAATCAAAACCATGCTGCAGAGTATCATTAGGACCTCCTACTTTGAAGCACACATAAACATTATGAATTTCACATTAGAAAATTCAAACCCACAAGCCATTAAGTAACCATAATGGCACATTATTTTAATTGATATGAAACTGCACAGTTGTCAGAATAAGTGAGATTGAATGCTTAGGTGGACTCAACATTTTATATGGAGAAACAAAAAAAGTTAATGACATTAATAAACGTAGCAAGAAGAAAATGCACTAGGCACTTTTTATCATGCATCTGGAAAGCGGCAGCAGACCCCTTATTGCCTGCATCTGCCACTTGCAAATGAAAGTTATAGTAAGGTTGGTATTTATACATTAGCACTCCTACCTTCTTCTGCTGAAGTTTTAGACTCCGTGGCAATAACCTCGAAGACCTCAATGGCATTGATGATGGCGAGATGGCCTTTTGCAGGGTGCAATGTTATTGTTAGAGTCTTCCCATTGACAGCAACAGTTTTGTTTAGCACAAGAGCTGCATAAGGTTCCCCAGTCATACGAATGATGTCAACATTTTTGAATGCTACATCACCATTTATTAGTATGTCAAACACCCTTTGCCCTTCGCTGGTAATTCCAGTCACGATCTCTGCAAAGTGCAGCCAGATGGAGTAGTTCTTCTTGGGGTCCACCTCAATACTAAATGACAAATCTGGCTGACTGTCAGTACTAACAATGGCAGACTGGTAAAGCTTTTCTGGGTAGAAGTTTGGTGAAACTGAGGCCCCCTTGATGCTTTTTTCAGTGGATCTAATTCGATCAGAACTTTGACCAAAAGTTTGAACTGGAGTCCAGAACCTATCCCCACCCCAGTGATTCCCATTGTAATCTTCATCAAACGCTGGTTTCCCAACACCAGATGTCAGTCTTTTGACTGTTCGAAGGATAGTTCCACTACCCCACTGCAGGCCAATATTGTATGCATTTGCATCAACTTGAAGGATTTCGATGGAGAGTATGGATGGATCCCCATGACCAGTGCTATGGAAGCAAGAAGAAACAGAAGTGTCTGAAACAAATACCAAAGCTTCTGCAAAGGATTGCTCATCATGGGTGGTCCAGCCAGATCTCAAAGAATAAATCTGAGTTCCTTCCAAGGAAATATCAAATAGCGGCTCATTCTCAATGTTAGGTTCTGCGACCAAAGCAAAAAAGACTCTGACTGAGTAGTGTCCGTTGGGTATGCGGTTGATAATATAGCAATTCTCCGGGCCATCGGAGAGGGGAAAATAGCGAAGTGTTTTAAGTGGAGGAACAATGTAACTTGTACTTGATGCATTCCCAGGTCTCCCTCCTGTATAAGCAAAATCCTTGAGCCAGAGTGTATTAGTAGGGCTGGTACGAATATTCTGACGGGCCCCACAGCTTATGCGAATGGCAAATGGATCTGCGGAAAAAAGTCAACCATCAGAACTGCACACAAGAACAAGAAAGCAAGGCAGCTAAATGAACACTACTGAATCCAGTCCTCCAAAATGCATGCTTAGCATGGGAAATAGAACCCAAAACAATAAAGATAGTTTGCTGACAACTTTAAAGGTTAATGAACTCTACTTACCATAAATCTTAGTTACTATGGCACTATGGCCATGGATCATGTAACAAATACTTCATCAGAAGAGTGTCACAAATTTACGCGATACAAAAGAAAAGAAAAGAAATGATATATCAGTTTACTTCCATCCATTGTTCGAAGTATCCCCGATATTATCCATATCTCCAGATCAACGATGACAATAACACTGGTCACGATACCAATAACCCAGGTAGTATCAGAAATTCCAGGTAACGGCAATGTATCGCGAATGTATCAATGTCGCTAATAATTTTTTACCATGTAAATTCCAATATGTCATTTTACTTCCATCCATTGTTCGAAGTATCCCCGATATTATCCTTATCTCCAGATCAACGATGCCAGTAACACTGGTCGCGATACCGATAACCCTGGTAGTATCAGAAATTCCAGGTAACGGCAATGTATCGCGAATGTATCAATGTCGCTAATAATTTTTTACCATGTAAATTCCAGGTGTTGCTTGTATCACCAGTGTATCAGCGATATTTTGATAATATCGCCAATGTATCGATATCACCAAAAAATTGTTTATTAAAAAAAAAATTCCATTTCAATTTTTTTATGGGCACATACATGGTTGTATGCAATGGTCTATTTGTCAAGTATAATATCAGTAACATCGCATTATTATCATTATTTCAACATAAGCAATATCAAGACCACAATCTTTCATTTCCTTTCCAGTTGTCGATATTCTGAAATATCGATGGATGTCAAGATGAATGATTGGATGGATAGATGGGATGGTTGGACTAATTTCTTACGACAGCACATGTTTTTAGGCACCCATTAAATGGAAACTTATCATGTATGCATTCTTTTTGCAATTTTTTATTCCTAAATATACAAATGTGTATTTTCGCATCTCTTGAAATTTCACTGAAAAATTCCACAGTTTTCCCCATGTTTCTCCACACATCCGGTTATCAACGATATTATTCCCTGTATCCCCGGTCAGCGAAACTTGTAGTGATATCGATACTTCAAACATTGCTTCCATCTAGAATTTTATATATACACCATTTATGTTGAAACTTTACCATAATAAATTGCTCCAGTCCCTACTTCATAATGTGTGTTTGGAACCTCTCTATGAACCTCATTTCATTTAGACATGTTGGGTAGTCTATATCATCGATCAGGACAGCAGTTTAGTCCAACCCACTTTCCATAGGCCACTTTGAAAAAAATCATGCATATCAGATTTAACCTTCTTTTAGTTAGCCTTCTGTTATGTAACCATCATTTTCAGAACCATAGATCAGTAGTGTTACCTGGACACTGCTACTTTCTAGGATTTTGTTGTGCCAACACATGGGAACACTTGGACACTCCTAGACAAGACACGAGGCTTCAAAATTTGTACAAACAAAGTGTCATCATGATGTCATCGAAAAGTGCCATGTGTTGGACACTTTATGTGAGGTGTCCAAACATTTTTCTGTACAAAGAATTTTTTTCACCTTCCTCAATTTTCTTTTTGCTATGTAAATTTCTTTTGTCAAGCCAAAGATCTCACACTGTTAACCTTCAAGCTTGACTACATTCTCTTGTTCTTGAAGATTAACTATAAGAACTTCCTCTCTCTAGGTTCCAATTCATTTTCCATTATAAGTATCATGACCAATATAACAAAAAATAAAAAATAAAAAATAATAAAAATACATGCTATGTTGTTCTTGTTGTTCTTTTGTTTCAGTTTTAATATTTTAACAGAACAAAGGATGTAAGCACTATTTCCCGAAATTATTATCCATGACTTTTAATGTTTTTTTAATCAGTAATTTGTTAGTTTGAACTATTATAAATTTGTTTCTATTGTAACTTTGTGAATATTCTTTCTAATTTCCTTCATCTTTCATGTTATCATTTTATTTAATTTATTTATTTAAAATTTTAAATTATTATTTATTTGTGTATGGAAGTGTCCCCAGGCCTAGATTTTTTAAGTTTGCCATGTCGGACGCTATAGGACACTTTGGCACCCATGCCACGTGTCTAGATAATACTGTAGATCATACGGTTGCCTTTGTGTGTCTGAAGAGATTCTTTAGAACCGCAAGCAATTCGAGGTGGTAGACAAATGGATAATTCAGATTGGTAATTAGAACTATGTTCTATTAACGATCTTGGCCGTCCACTTATTGCATGCTATTGATGGATGGTTAGGATCAGCCAATTAGTGTACTTATTTTTAAGGTAACTATGAAGAGTGGATTGGAACGAGTGGATCCGGATTGATGATATGGGTTATCAATATGTCAAAATGCAAATAGAAGAAAGGGATGATGGAAAGGTTACCTTGCACTTAGTGCTTTGGAGAATTAACCTGAAGAATATGTAATTGTGTAAAAAAATAAAAAATTTGAGCATATAATATCTTCACTCTTCACTACCTCAAATAGCCTTCAAGATGATGTAATATATTCAGATAGAAGTTGTCTTATCTGGTATGCATGTGATCATCTTGAGAAAACTTGCTGTGTTGGACAGTTGGAGGGTCTTGTGACCAGCAACTGAGTGTCAAGAGATAAGGATGTTGAGATGGATGTGTGGTAAGATCAGGAAGTATAGAATTAAGAAGGAGGCCACTTGAAGCAACCTAGTAGTAGACCCAAATAAGAGATAAAATGATAAAAGCAAATTAAAATGATTCAGTTATGTGCAAAGAAGACCAGAGAAAGCTCTGGTAAGGATGGGAACATTAATTAGGCAGCTGAAGAGGCTGAAAAGAGATAAGAGGAAGACCTAAGAGCACTTGGATCGAGGTGGCAGGAAGGGACATGAAGGCTTGTTCACTTACCAAGGACAGGATCATAATAATCGACAAAAGGAGGGGGTCTCCTGTGATTCTTTGGTGGCTGTAGATAAAAGGTAGTAACTTTCTAAAAGTATCCATAGTGTTGTAGCTCCTTTCCTAGCCCTTTTTTTTCTCTAGAACTCTGGCTGTTTTTTTTTTTTTTTTAATTCTTCTCTTTTAATAGAATTCTTAGGTTTTCATTAAAAAAAAATGGTGAAAGAGGATTCTAAAGCTGACAGAAAATAGTTAGGACAACGCTGTGATGATGATAGCTACTCAACACAGTGTGCCAATGTATTACACCCACCAAGTTAATCAGGAAGGTAAGCCCATATGTAAAGAAAAGCCATGGCTCTTCAGGAAGGCCTTCCTATCTTCTTGAATTCTTGCAATGTACCCTTGGTCTTTTAAACATTGAAAGGGCCCACCAAAATATCTTCCTCTGCATTTCCAAAAAATGTACCAATCCTTTGTGCTCAGTGCTTGCACCAAAGCATATAACTAACACCCAATGTTTCCATGTTCACATCAAAGCATATGACTTATTTCTGTTTCCATGTTCACAATTACTTGTCTAAGACATGAAAAGATGTGCATGTCCTACCATACAACAATGCGGATGAGTGTGTAACCCTCTGACAAAACAGTCCCAAGGCAATACTTTCAAGAATCTTTTAAATTGATCCAACTTTTTTCAACATGGCCACCTTAATTCCATTGGATAGAGCTAAGTCTTGAGCAGAGGGCAAGATAACATTTAACCAGCTTGCTGATCCCTTCAATTTAGATAAAAGGCAGGATTGGTGGGTGACAATTGTTTCATTTCCAGTGAATGTATTCTCATGATACCATTTCAGTCTTTCAGTAGAATGCAAATCCACAACTCACGAATCATAACTGCTCTTTTCTGCCACTCGGATGCTTCCGCCAGGCATCATAACAACCATAACTGGTTTCATCTGTCAAAGTTCCTTCAATCAATTTACAGGTAGTTTCTTATTCATTTTCCATATCTTCAGTCGGTTCTTTTTTCCGGCAAAAAAAAAATTAAAATTAGAAACGAATATACACCAAGATCAACTAGAAGGTAAAATATGTGCATAGGAGGGATGAGAGAACCTAAAGAGCTAGGAGTGTGAGAGGGGCAACATGATATAAACAAACCAAGGAATGAATAGTCTCAAACAAACAAACCAAGGAATGAATAGTCTCAAACAACACTTAGAATTTCAACAGAAGCTAAAAAGTGGCCAAGATGGCAAATTTAGTATCCTCAGAGAATGTGATCCAGTTTAACATCTTTGTCTGGACAAAGATAGCAAGAAGAAAATACAGACACAACCAAAGTATTCAATAATGGTAATGGTGGTCATAACGGCCACCGTAATTAGTGTTACGATAACAGCCATTATAGGCCATTTTTTTCCAGAACAGGCATTACAGCCCCCATAACACATAATGATACCCACTGTAACCGTTATGTCATGGCCATTATGCAACTATTTTTTAATACCTTGGACACAACTGATGCAAAGGTTCTTGCACATTGGCTCTGGAGCAATTCTTGAATGAAATCCCCCTTAGCAACATAGCATGGAAAAGGGAGACTCACCTAGTGAACTCAGCCGACTGAAAATGGGCTCTTCTCCTCCAATATACCAATAGATGGAGCATGGCCTCACTTCCTCCTAATATTACCCAAAAGCATACCTAACAGGGCCATCAGTGTCAATTGACCATGCCTAGGGGACAGGCCTATTCAAAATTTTGATTTTCCTTGGCCCAGGCTCGACCCATTGACAGCCCAAGCCAAGAACAGACATCTTACCCATATAGCACCATACATTGGACATGTAGTGTTTGCAGCAATGCCCCAACTTCTTTCGCATTTTCGTACATTTCTTTCCTTTAATTGCATTATGATTTCGAAGAACTATATAATCTTCGACTCAAGGATATGCAAACTATCTCAGGTTTTCACTTTGCACACACAGTACCCACGACTGGCCAATCCTAAGCTTGGAAGAACCTACACAGCAATATAGTCCTTTCTTCAGCTGAATTCAGACTGTTTCCGCATTTCTCTTCTCAACCATCTACTCTCATCCCATGCATTGTAATGATTAGACAGTCCTCTCAAGAAGATTTGTGCAGGGGCATGGTCCATCCACAGCAGACCGACGCAATCCAACAGTCAGGATCACAGAACCATCGGCCCCACATCCACGCATCGAGGATCCAACAATTCCAATATGTAAAAGATCATGATCAAGAATCAAACAGCATATATGCATACAAAACATACCAATGCCAAAGAAAAATGCTGCCGGTACCGTAAACTAATCAGATATACATACATATCACCAACAATCCCACCCGTTAAAAATAAAATAAAATAAAAAAACCTCTGCAACGTATCGATCTCGAGCGAAAGAAATGGAAAGGAAGATGCATGGAAAGAGTACTGTTGCTTACCCTTCTTCTGAGGAGAAGATGAAGAAGAAGAAGATTCTGGGAGAGTGAAGAAGACCAACACCAGAAGTAGGCATTTCAGATAGAAAAACCCTTTCATATCTCTCTCTCTCTCTCTCTCTCTCTCTCTCTCTCTCTCTCTCTCTCTCTAAAACCTAAAACCCTTGCACTTCTCTGTCTCTCTCTGAGAGAGAGAGAGGAAGAGACTCCAGGCTTTTTTTTTTAAGAGTTAAAAAGAGCAGTAAGCTGCAGTAGACATGAAAGCTTTTTGTAATTAGCAGAAACGAATTCTACTCTGGACGACCCTCCATCTTCAAGCGCTATAAACAAACGCGCCACACATATAGATTTGGAATACATGTAAATATCTAATACGTTCAAAGGGTTTATCACCCAGTTTCTGTATTTTTAGATATAAAAAAATTTACAAGCTCTTACTCATTAGAATGTATACCTTGGTTATCATTTTTCAACCGTCCATTTCTTTAGGCATCTTCAGCTTGCCCAATTAATCAAACGGCCTGGTTCTCATTTTAAGTATTATTTACCATTGGTATTGATTTGTGAATGTTGAGGATACTTTATATACGTATATGTTGGCACGTGTTGTGAGCTTGTGTACGGCGCTTGAAGATGTAGCGCGTGGAACCAGCATTGATTTTTGAGATCGTTGATTCGTTTTCTAACCCGTCGTGCAATGAACCAATTATGGTTCGTTGCCACTCCATGGTAAACAGTGCTTGTATGGATGGTAATTCTGGACCGTCCATATGGTGGATCCTACGGTGAATGACGCATTTGTGATGTTATCTGGCGATCCGAGGTCTTCATGAGGAATTTGAAAATTCAGAAGCCTTCAACGGTCTGGGTTCAAAAAGGAATGTCTGTGAATCGTTTGATATTAGAACTTGATCAGAGATATTTTATAATGTATAGTGGGCCACCAGTAGTAGATCTACAAGTTTGATGGACCGGATTGGCATTATGTATTTACATGTTCTACGAACGGGCCGTTCGTTTGATGTGCGGTTGGCAGCGAATAGGGAATTTCTTACACATCGTCTCCGGACATGCGGCGTGTGGTGAGGGAATGGGTTTTAGACGTGGATGCTACCGTGTGAGTTATCAACTTCTGTTAAATGGTGGAAGCTCCATTAAAAATGGTGGGCCACGTGGCTTACATGCAAATCAATCCAGACCATTAAAATGTGCATACGTAGCTCAAAAAATCTCACTTATCAGCCTATCTCAACCATCTGATCTCCTCCCATTCAATCTGGAGAACTGACGGTTAGCATTTTAAGCATCAATTTTATGACCACCATTGAGATATTAGGATCGTTGGATCAATAGATTTTTTTCAGTACAGGACCAACATGAAATGGGAGCTGCTGTTTTGACGGTCTGGATCCTTAAGCTGTTTTAGAAATTGACTGATATACCCGTCTAAAACAGCCGTGTTACTCAATGGAGGGCAATTTACCATCCATGTTCGCACGCCTGCCATCTTGGCATGTTTCTACAACATCCGAGCCGTTCAAAATGTAGGCCTTACCATAAACAATCCTTCAAAAAAAATAGGCAAGTCCAATCTTAGGATAGGCCATGCTCTATGAAAACAATCAATGGCCGTCTGATTTGAGGTACATGTGTGGCCCACCTAATGAACGTACGATCCTTGACCTTTGCGCCATATGATCTTTAAACTACCTTTTGGACGGCTCGATGTCCACATAACACCTTGCCACGTGTCTGCGTGCGTTGAGGTGTATAGGCAACAATTGTCCCGAAGGACAGTTTTTGCTTTTTTTAATTCGCGCGGATGAGGAAATGGATATCATGTGGTGTGAATGAAAGAAAAAGGCTCATTTTTGTCCTTGTCGCGACTAATGATCCAACGTGTGTCGCCACCCAATGGGACATACATACTGATATGGATTAATGATTTGAACCGTCCATATTCTTTTGAATGACACAATTAATTTATTTAACAAATAATCAAGATTTATTGATAATTATAACCTTTGATTTTTATATTTAAATCAGAACCGTTGAAAAATTTCTTTTAATTGTTCTAAATTATCTTTGATAGTTGCTTTCATCCGTTAGGTGAAGTTTTCTTACAGTGGCTAGTATATCATAGATTCCAAAATATGAATGATTCCAATCATCTGAACACTTAGAATGCGGGCCCCACTGGATGGAGATACACGCTGGATTTTTAGTCGCAACGGATGTAAAATGAATTTACTTCAAAAGGGCAGCCATCGACTTCATGGTGTGAGTTACGGCGCAATCATCGGCAGAATGTAGAATCAAAGGTGTCAATGGGCCGGGCTCGGGCTTGAAAATTAGAATTTTACACAGGCCGGCCCTTAGGCCCGGCCCTAAATAGTACAAAATCCGGGCTAACACCTACCTCAGGCCCGGCCCATTGACACCCCTATATAGAATAGGCTTAGCAACTCTTCCAAAATTTCTACGTAGTGCTAACTCATTTATGGGTGCAGACGTGGGTGGATCCCTGATTGTGGGGCCCACGTTGATGTATGATCAATAAATCCACGCCGTTCATCCGTTTTGACAGCTTATTTCAGGGTAAGATCCAAAACATGAAGCAGATCCAAATCTCAGGTGGACCATACCACAGGAAACAGTGGTGATTGACGATTAAAAACTTCTTAAAACTTCTTGTACGCAACAAAAGTTTTGGATCAATCTGATATTTGTGTGGTCACTTCACCTAGGTATTTTTGACCTTATTAACAGGTTGGATGGAAAATAAACATTCTGGTGGCCCCCAAGAAGTTTTTAATGGTGGATATTCAATTGTCACTGTTTCCTGTGGTGTGGTCTATATGAAATTTGGATCTTCTTTATTTTCCGGACCATGCCCTAAAATTAGTTGATAAAACGGATGGACGGAGTGGATGTATGACACATACATCAAGATGGGGCCCACAGTCAGGGATCGTGGATCCCCGGATCCACATAAGCCGCACCCCTCATTTAACGTACACGTGGCATGCATTAAGCGAAATCGGACCGTTCAAAACTTGGGCCTCATGATAAATGGAGCAAGGCCTGAGAAACAGGCAGATCGAGTGAGGATAGAGCATAGAATTAAAATACAGTTGTCATACCAACCGTCCAGTTGGGTACATGCAGAGTGCGAGAAATATCTCCGAGATTTTGAAAATATCGCGATGTATATGTGAGACGATATTAAAAATTCGGAAGATTTTGTAAAATCGCGTTTTATCATACTATACGAAAACAGTGAAAAATTAGTAATTCGGCATGTAATATATATTTTTAATTTATTTAATAATTGAAGTAAATATTTTTAAATTTTTTATTTTTGGCGAGATTTTTCCACTGATCTCTCAAAAACCTCAGATTTTGAAAATTTCCCGAGATATTTTCAATGCCGAGAAATTTGCCAAGATTTCTCACGGCACGGCAGGATCCTTTAGACGGAAACGGGTCAGCGGTCCAAATTCATCTGGGAAAGTCATGTGCTTAAGATCTGCCCGACGTGATAATTCCTCATTATAATACACTAGTCTTCGGAGATGGTGGGAGACTGGGACTCACGTCTGTAGCTACCAGTTCAATTGTTGGTGTGATAGGAAATGAGAAATGAGAAATGAGAAATGAGAAATGGGTCTCCGTAGAATGCAGGGCCCACATCACAACTACCGTGTGGGGTCTGATTCTACCGTCGGATGACACACGTCTGATTCATCTGGCCATTCATTGGGTGCGGATTAGGTGAGGCAGGGGTAACAGCTTAGTGGGTGAGGCCCTGACTGTGGGGCCCACCTCGATGTATGTGTTGTATATCCATGCCGTCCATCTGGTTTTTAAGTTCATTTTATGGCTTGGTCTCAAATATGAGGCAGATAAAAATCCCAGGGGGACCATACAGTAGGGATTGAATTCCTGGTCTGCGTGTTGATGGATGGCAAATAAATATTACAGTGGGTGTTAGATAGTTTTAAATGGTGGGAGGCCAATTACCAAATGTTTTCCTGTGGTGTGGTCCACCTGATATTTAGATATTTTGGGACCATGCCCTAAGATGAGCTGAAAAACGGTTGGACAGTGTAGATATACAGCACACATCAAAGGTGCTCCCACAGTCAGGGACTCACCTACTAAGTTGCTGCCCAAGCCTCACCTAATCTGAGCTTGTGCTCCTTGTGAAACGTGCCAACAATAAAAGATTAAACTCGCTTAACAATCAGGGCTGTCAACGGGCCACTTCTAAGATTGGCTTAGGGCGCTCTCTCTTTCTTTCTCTATATATATATATATATATATATATATATATATATATATATATATATATATATATATATATAGAGAGAGAGAGAGAGAGAGAGAGAGAGAGGAATGCTCACCTTACTACCATCTCTCACGAGAAGTCATGAGAGATTCTTAGGCTCATCACACGTGATGTGTCCTTAAAATTTGAGTCGTCCATGTGATGCAGTACCTCATCCCTCGAGGCCCAACTTTCAGACTGATCCAGAACTTTGGTGGGCCATAACATATGGAAACAGTTTCCTCCCTTGATTTGCCTCTCTTTCTTTTTTATGGCCCACCAAAGTTCTGGATCAATTTGAAAGTTGGGCCTCGGGGGTTTTTTGAGGTGCTGCATCACATGGATGGCTCAGATTTTAGGGACACATCAAGTGTGATGAGCTCTAAGAAATCTCTCCTCGTGAGAGATGGTTTTAGTAGGTGAGCATTCCTCTCTCTCTCTCTCTCTCTCTCTCTCTCTATATGTGTGTGTGTGGTGGTGTGTGGTGTGTGTTGGGGGGGGGGGGGGGGGGGGGGGGGGGATATTAGAAGGTCGACCTCATGAGAACTTTCCAAGAGGCCCCGCCATGATGTGGATCTAACATCTACCTCATTAATTACATGCACTATTCCATAGTGGGCGACCAGCTTCAAAATCAAGTCAATCCATGACTTAGGTGGACCACACCTGTAACGCCCCGGATTTTCACTAACTTAGAAATTGGAAGTCATTGGGCACTACCTTCGGTGTGTCGGTTATAGGCGTACCCGCACATGTGTTCACATGTATTGGGAACTCACTGTGTAGGGGAGAAGCCCTGAATTTTCAAAGAAAATGGACAATGGACGACCGGCCGACCTGTTTGACAACCGGCCGACCGGTTAGGTAGCCGGCCGACCGGTTAGGCGACCGGCCAACCGGTTGTGCTGCCTCATTTGAAGAAAAAAATGGGTGGACAATGGGATCCGGCCGACCGGATTTGCGACCGGCCGACCGGTCGTGGCTGGACGGATTTAAAAGAGGGGTTTCAAACCCCATTCTCTCTCTCTCTCTCTCTCTCTCTCTCTCTCTCTCTCTCTCTCTTTCTCATTTCTTTCTCTCTTTCTCTCATTTCTCTCCTTCATCTTCTTCTCCCCTTTGCTCCTAAGCCCTCCTAGCTCTCTTCCTCCCTTCTCAAACCTCCTTTCTTCGTCAAATCCTCCTCCAACCGTGGAAATCTCGGATTTTCGAGCTCTCTCCGGCCTCCACCTCCATTCTCGCGTCTTCTTCGGCCAAAATCTGGTGGCTTTGGGGTCGGATTCACCTCCCTATGCTAGGTAAGGTGTTTCTCTAGTTCTTCTTTTCCTTTTCCTTCCATTTTCTTCATCTTTGGACCGTTAGGGTTAGAAACCCTCGTTGCATTCATCCAAACCCTAACTTAGGGTTTGCTCATGTTGGGGCTTGGGGTCTTGGCTATTGTATTGGTGCGGCCTGTGCGTTGTGGAAGCCGTGATCGGGCAAGGCCCCATGTGGATGCCGTCATGCTCCAACTCCGGCCCGATTCACCGAATTGATTTGGGATTTTCCCAAATCCGAGATACCAAAACCCTAAACCCTAATTAAACATTTAATTAGATTAAACCTTAATTGATTAACACTAGATTTGTGATTCATTGTAGGTAATTGAGGTATTCCCCAACTTCCGGCGTTCGAACCATATTTGGATCGCTCCGGCCTCATCCGAATCGAGTAATTTCGATTCCAAGGTAAAGATCTACCCTGAAGCTTACTCTCAACAAATCCTAATTAATAATTGCTTGAGTTTATATGTTAATTGTTGATGTGTGCATAACATGTTCGATGAAATGCCTCTATGGTTGTTTGATTGATAACATGCTCGATGAAATGCCTGAATGATATAAATTTACAATATTGTAATATATCTATGCTTGTGGATGTATGTGGCGCCTTGTGTCATTCGGGCTATGTCAACCGGGTCCTTTGGATCGGTCGGGCTAATCGGTAGGGCCAGGTGCTTAGATATGTTTATGATTAAGTATTTAATAACCTAAATTACTATTATAATAAGGTATCCGTTGCTTTGGATTAAGCTCTGAAAACCGTTGATATAGTGTACGGACTGCCACTGGGTTGGCAGTCAGGGACTTATTCGATCGACCAAGTGGGACACGGTCGACCGATAGTGGCCATTGTTGGTTTATCGTCGTCCACTTAAGTCCATTGAATAAGCCCAATTCAGAGTTAATCATTTTTGTATTTCATTCTTGAATCACATCCTATGGAATCTAGAATACCATCGTTCCCACTGTGAATAGTCCACTTAAAACCATATTGCGACTCGATCCACCAAGTCTCATGAGCCAGGCATGGTGGTATGGGACACCATGTTTGAGCTGTCGGCCTACGCTGAGGTGGTGCCTCCCCGTAGTGACCAGTGAGCATTGACAGGGGTGACCGATTGTTGTTCGAATGGCTCTTGTGACAAATGTGATCTTGGCCGATGTTTGCGTGCCTGTGCACCATTCGAACGACCCGGGGGTGCATTGGGATAATTCCGAGTGAAACGCCTGCACCTCTGAATAAATTAATCGTATTTGATATTAGGGATATGAGACCTTCCGCTTTGATTTGGTCGTGGTTGACGAGTCACGGTCGAACCAGGCTTTCATGGTAGGATAACTCAACTTTGGATCGAGGGGTTACTGGCGATGATTGATTACGCATCACAGGGAGCCAGATAGTCCCGGTTAGACTTTACGATACGATGTGGTATTCTGGCTTCACCAATTTGCTAGATGAATTGAACTAATAAATACTTTAATTAATCATGCATACATGACATTGCATTTGAGGGGGACTCGTGTAGCCTGGTTGCTTGATGTGGGGCCAGCGCTATCTTGAGCACCTCATGTCATTTCTCTGTGTCATCCGGGCTGTGTACTCGGTTATGACTTACGACCAGCTAGACAGGTGGACTGTGGATTCTAATACCATTTGGTCGGGCCAGGGCTTGCCCGGGACATGCATTGTGTGCGGAATCATAACATCCATGCATTTAATCAACTAGCCTAGGATGATGTATGATTTGTATGTGGACATTACTTAAACTTGATTGATTTGACAACATGCTTAAGAATAATATACTTATATAAACCTGTTTATAATTTAAATATCCCGAGTCTAACCTTAGGGTTATTTCTTCACTATGTTGGCGTTTTGACGCCTTCTATTTGACATATGCAGATGTCTCAAGAATAGGACCAGTTGGTGGCGCGCACGGGCGCCTTAGTAGTCTTCTAGCTTCGTCCCTCTTGGTAGTTGCATTTTTCCTTCCTATTACATCTATTGTGATTCGTATAATTCTCATATGGGCTTACACTGCGATTGAATTGTTCATCTAGGGTGTTAGCCCTATATCTTTAGATTTAGTTACCTCCGCTTTGCTTATGATCCGCTAATTGAAATGCGTTACTCTGATTATTTGTGAATGGAATGAATATAAATCTGATGGAGGACACACGTGGGTGCATTTTCCACGTGTGGCATTCCTAAAATAGCGTTTTATTTAGTTAACACTCGGGATCAGAGTCTCCGTACTCGGGTGCCGAAATTTCGGGTTATTATAATACCACAAACAAAAGTTCAGAGCATTTACTCACCTATTAAAACCTACATGATCAATTATTGGGCCCACCAAGATGTGGTTCACAAATCTAGTCCATCTATTGTGTGTGTCCCACTTCAATGAGGGGTCAGACCAAGTTTCAGCTGCATCCAAAACTCAGGTGAGCCCCACAAAGTGCTTTTAGAAATTTTAGGCATGTCTTCAGATGGTTTTAGATGGTATGCCCCACAAAGTGTTGATGTCCGATCCACATCACAATGGGGCCCATACAGCTCAACCTCATGGAAGTCGACATCATACTACCATTTTCACACACACACACACACACACACCCCTTCGAACCAATTCTCACTAGAGAATTCGTGAGAATTTTTTGAGAACTCATCTCACGTGATATAAGAAAAAAATCTAAACGGTTCACGTGATGCAACACCCCATGATACCCCTAGGGTTCAACTTTGACCCTAATTGAAAACTTTGGTAGGTCATGGCAAAAAGAAACAATTTTCTCTCTTGATTTGCCTCTATCTTTGCTATGATCCACAAGAGTTTTGAATCAGATTAAAAGTTGGCCCTTGAGAGTTTTATGGGGTGACGCATCATATGGACCATTCAGATTTTGTGCCCATGTACAATGGGCACAAAATCTGAATGGTCCATATGATGCGTCACCCCATTAAACCCACATTTCACAAAATGTGCGTGTGTGTGTGTGTATTAGGGCTATCGATGGCTTAGCCCTACTCATCTACGCCTTGGCCTCGCCCTAATTAAGCTAAAAAGGTGCCCGTGGGGTGATGAAAAAAGTGGAATGATCAAGTGCTTAAAATGGTTCAATTTGAGATTTTTTTAAGGACAATATCATTTATTATAAGCCTAGGCATAAAACAAGGTTTTGATCATTAATGCATATGTTGAATTAGAAACTGCTGAAGTGTTTTTAAACCATCCATTCCTTTTATATATTGTGGAGTACTTGATAATTGGACCGGCTAAGGGGCCAGGCCAGGCTATTCATCATTAGCCTAGGTCCATCCTGGCCTAAATAAATTTTAAGCCTGGGTCTAGCCACGGGACCAAGTTTATGAGGTCATGCCCTGGGCATAAGCTGCCTGGCCTATTACCACTAGGGCTGGCGATGGGCTGAGTTAGGGTTGGGCCAAGCTTCAGCCAGCCCAGTTTCCTTGTTCAACATAAGCTCGAGCCTGGCCAAGGCCATAATAAGGGAAATAGTCCAGCCCAAGATGTTTGCGCTCGGAATACAGAGAGAGAGAGAGAGAGAGAGAGAGAGAGAGAGAGAGAGATATGGGGGCGTTGGTTAGAGCAGAAACATGAAGAGTGAATGAGGATTTTTACACAGTTATGTATATTACAAAATTCCCAGACTAAACTGCCGTACCTGGCAAGTTGTTCATGGTTCAAAAAGAAATGGGCCATGATTTGAAGCCGACCCTAGCCTCAGTCCTGATACTCTAGCTCAAGTTGAGCCAGGCCCAAAATCTCTCGGGCCAGCCTGGCCCACCAACAGCCCTAATTACCACCTCTAATCAAAACCCTGAGAAAAAAAAAAGTGAGTAGGCTTCCCCTGATACACCACCATGGAGGATTTATTCTGTCCATCTACAAGCTCCCTCTGTTGATGGTGAAGGTGCAAGTCTCAAATGATATTCGAAGAAGGATTGCTAAAGGCCAGATAAGTAATCAGCTTAGATTGTAGTCAATGGATTCGAATCGTATTATAAATTGGCTTGGTTGGGCCAAGAACTGGACCCATGTGCATGCCCATCCAGGGTAGGGCTCAATAGACCAATGGACTGGGCTGGTGGGGCTCGCGTGCTAGAATAAAAAAGTTCAATATATTGTGCAAAGATTGTGGGCCGGTATCTACGTTTATACTAATATATAACCCAAGCTGCGTTTGGCCAATTTCTCCCTGCAATTGGTCATCCAAGAGCTCCTAACTTTGATTTTGTAAATGATGTGTAATGGATTAAAAAGTAAATACAAGGATATTTACAGCATTTATAAAGTGTAGTTAATATCATACAATGCTCTTAAATTGAAAAAATTAGTGTTATACTTGATAGCTAAGGAGAAACTAGAAGAGAAGGCACCTTAGGGGGCGTTTGGATAGTAAGTTACTTATGTCTCAAGTAACTTATCTTGATTTCTACTTATTAAACTGAAGTGATTAACTTCAAATAAAAAAAGTTACTTATAAGTGATCATAAACCAAACTTACTTATCTCAGATAAGTTACCTGTTGTAAGTAGAAAATGTAACTTATTTGGTAGCATCCAAACAGGCCCTTAATAAAAATGTAAAAAACTCAAACATAACTATTCGAACATCTAACTAGCTGTGTGCAAGGCCCACCATGGTGTTTGTGTGACATCCAACTTGTATAATAAGGTAGACAGGCCATGAAAATGGGATGCCCAAAAAATCAAGCGGTTTCAACTGTCAAGTAAGCCACACAATGGAAAACAATGAACAGTAACCCAAAACTCTCCACATTCATGTGGGACCCATATAAATGGTTTGATCAACCTGATTTTTAGGGCCATTCAATTTTCATCGTAGAAGTTACTATGGTGGAATGGTGGGACGGCCCACAAACACCACGATTGGGTCCTATACACCGGCTAGTTTTTTAAATAAAAGTTACTGAAGTTAATGAAGTAGCTTAATAAAGAACTCTTGAGAGTATTAGGTCTTCTCTCCAAAACCACTCTTGAAAAGTAAAAAACGAAAAACGCCCATGTTTATATGCTAAAAATTAACAGTTGCTAGATGAGCAATGGTCCTAATTCCGCCGATAATATTTTGCAATAATCAGATGGTTAGGATGATCTGATCACTATGATATTTGAACCAGAGATAAGCAACAATCTATACGGGTCATTACTCATGGCTCGGTGGTAGACCTTGTGGGTTTCAACACTGACGTCATCATGGGTTTGAGTACCCATGTGGCGTGTGCAGGTGTGAGGATGTGTGTGTAAAAAAGAGGTTAAAAAAAGAAAAGAAAAAAACTAACACAAACAAAGAACATTTTTTTGGATCTTCTTTTCTTTTTTTTTTTTTTTTTTTCTTTTTTTTAATCAACAAAGATACTATCAGATAAGCTATAAAAACTAGGCCTGCAACTAGGGTTCGGGTCAACCCAAACCCCATTGACCCAACCCAGGTTTTTCGGGTTTGGTTTGGGTCGAAAAGTGCAAGCCCAGTTTGAATTAGGGTCCGATTCGGGTTGAGTAAATTTGGGTCAAGTTAGGTCAGTTTGGAATAATCACATGTATTTGGGGTAAGTCGGTTTGAAATAATCACATGTATTTGGTATTGGTTCGAGCAAGGAGGAATTCAAGTTGGACGCCTTAGGTTGGGTTGCAGGTTGGTTGCTCTTGGGGTTGGGTTTGGTTGATCCTCAACTCAGCTCAACCTGCCTGAGTTGCACCCTTAATAAAAACCAACATGCTATTACAATACACCTAAATATACAAATCAATCCGTCAACCATGCACCATTTTGCCAACATTTAGACTCTGGCCAAAAGAAACATAAACACCATGCAACAGTAACAAAACAGGGCTGTCAATGGGCGGGGCTGGCCCATCGGCCTTTCGGCCCTAGCTCGTCTTAGGCTGAGCTTGGGCTAGAGTATATAGACTTGACTTAGAATTCAGGCCTGTTTCTCAATTGAGTCAGGTTTGGCTATATATGACGTCCTGTCAACCTGGCTCAATCTAGCTCATTAGGGTTTGCAAGGGCAATTTTATAATATACATAACATGTAAAACACTTCTTTTACTCACGTTACTCCTCGAACCCACACACCCTATGTCCCTCTCTCTCCCTAAACTAGACCAACCCTATCTCTCTCTATCTCTAAACTGGACCAACCCATAGGAATAGGCTCAATATAAACATTTCAGGCTAGGCTCAAGTTGGACTATTTTGGCTCATCATTGACTCAAGTTGAGCTCGGGCTTATGTTGAACAATGTGGCCGAGCTTGGACAGAGCTTAGCCTAACCTAGCCCATCGACACCTCTAACTCCACTCCATACAATTCTGCATGCGCATGTATTTATGGCCACACATGTGCATATACACAAATACAAGCGCAAGCGGAGTCTTGATCTTTGCTTGTCATTGCATTTTGCCATTTTCTTTCATTGGCATTATTTTATGCATCATAATTGCATCATTTACCACCTACAATAAGGTTTTTTATGTTAAAAATTGCCCTTATTTTAAGAAATGTTTATTTATTGAAAGTAAGGTAGACCATGATATAGTACACATAATGCAGGCCCGAGCGAGTGGTACTAAGTGAATAAATGGACTTATACCGGGAAAAGGGTAACGTCATCAACCCAAATGGTGGACCTTAAGAATATTCTCAGCTGCTAAGATAAGCCATTAGCCTTAACTATTATGATAAACACAACTGTCCATTCGTACTTGTGATATGGGTTAGGCATTGAAATTGACCAGAATGGCTGGACCATGGCGTGAATTGGAAGTCTTTGAATAGTTGTCAATTTTTTTCTATGATATAATTGATCTAATGGTTAAATAGACCTAGGTCTTGGAGCCTCTTGTCATCGTGGTGGGCGAACTTAATGAATGGGTATGGTGGGATACACAGCATGATGGGTGCGACACAGGTAAAAGGCAAGTGAAATGGGTAAATAACCTTCACTCTCAGGCAAACAACCTTTCACGCACAGAAGAACCTTTTTTACATGGGTGGTAATGGTCCGGGTCGTCTTACATGTCAGCTTGCCCAACTTGCTTCTGATGTAGGTTTGAGCCATGCTAAATGTGTAGTGGGTTCGGCTTGGGTTAGAAATATAGCCTGTTCAGGTCAATGGGTAGGGGTGGGGTTGAACCCTACTCAACCCAACCCAACCCAATCATATAGCTTATTGACGGGCTGGGCCAAATGACTGACCCAAAACCCAGAAAATTCGTAGGGAGTAAGTATGGATTCATACACATGATGCATGTACATTTGAGCCCAGCCCATATTCCTCTTAAACTCAAGTATGGTTGTGCTGAGGCCAATCAGGTCAGTTGAGCCCAGCCCAAATATCATTAACGGTCTTGGCTGGCTTGGGTCCAGCTTAAGAGATTTTTAAGTGGGTTGCATCGGGTGGGGCGACAAGGTAATGGTTTGTGTATATATATAGTGTATATATAGTGTCTATACCAGCTTAAGAGATTTTTGTGTATATATGAAAAATATTTTTTCAAAGAAAACTTGGTATGGGTTTTTTTATTTTTTAAAAGCAAAACTATAGTCCAATATCGAATAAAAATGAGAAGAAAAAGGTGTTTACATAACATCCTCCTTATAAGGCTTTTGTGTAATGTGACATGTGCACTGCAATGCAGCTGATTACCTTTAACCAGGTCTGTGCGCACCTGCATGCCTGTGTATACTCATGCGCATGGGTTGGGTGTTGTCAGCCCCATGCTGGCAGCACATATTACATGCATTACAAAATTGCGCGGTTAGAAACCAAATGGGATTGGCTGGGCCAGACGGGGCTGGGCTGATGAGCTGTTGTACATAGTCCAAACCCAGCTTGACTGAGAAACAGTTTAAAATTTAAATCGAGCCTAGCCCTCGGGCCTAATACTCCATCCTAAGCCTATCCCAAGGCCCGAGGCTGACCAACACAGCCCGTTGATAGGCCTATGTACCTTGAACCAAAAGTCACACTTGGCTGATTATCTGACCATGGTATTGTTGGACAATTTTTGAACATTTATTATTTATTGGACGGTTAAAAATAAAAAATATCCAGTCGTCCTATTTCCACAAGCAAGTGTCCTCGTCCTGCGTATCAAGAGTAGCGGCAGCCTGAGTATCCTATATAACTCTTCTTTCATTTTGGATTATTACGGGGGGGATGAGTCCATTTGAGAGAAAATTTTTGCTAAGCCCACGAGTTAGCTATGCTAGCTACACCGAGCGTAGCAATGACCACACACACGCATGCATGCGCGCGCGCGCGCACACACACACACACACACACACACACACACACACATATATATATAGCTCAAGTGGCCCCCAAGAATTTTTTAATAGTTGGCGTTCAATTCCCACTATTTTCTGTGCTAGGTCTACTTAAGCTTCGAATCTGCCTCATTTTTGGTGTCATGCCCTAAAATGATCTCACCAAATGAATGGACAGCATGGATACAGCAATACATCATGGTGGGGTCATTGCTAAACATGGTGTAGCTAGCTTAGCTAACTCGTGGGTGTAGCAAAATTTCTCTCTATTTGACTGCTTCTCTCGACGTGCTCATCATTCCGTGAAGGACTCTCTATTCTATGGACTTGACCCGCAGTAATGGTTGAAAATGCGAACCTTCCACGCACGCCACAAGATCTAGACCATTCACATGTGTGGTCCATCATGATACATATGCCTTGGCACAAAAATCAGGCCGGTCCATTCACAAAGTGATTACAGATGGTGATCATTTTCTCTTCTAAAAGTCCATTTTACCATACATATGACCGACTCAATGATCAGGCTAACCGATTTTTGTGCCTGCACAATGGGCCACCTAATTAATGGCCTGGATCATACACAATCAAGGCTGCAAATGGTTGAGAAGGCCTGACGTTTCATGAGAACCGTCCCAAACTGACAATTGGTATGGAGCAAGTTTGGGTCCAAAGTTCAACTCAACTCAATTATTAAATGGGTTATTTTCAGGACCTTTTAAAATCAACTCAACCCAACTCTATCCAAACTCAATTTTGAAAATGGATCCGAATTGGACCATCTTACAATAGGGTGCAACTTGGGTTCTGGTCAACCGGACATCAGCTTAACCTGGGCTCGGGTTGGGTTGGTTTCAGTTGTCAAGGTTCTCGGGTTGGGTTCAGGTTGAAAACTGCCAGCCCAATTTGAATATGGGTTGGATTTTGGTTGAGCAAATAGGGGTTGCAAATAAGTATAGGTTGGGTCGGATTGGGTCAGGTCGAATTGGGTCCACTAGAGGAGTTCAGCTTAGACACTTTTGGTTGCAATTCTGGTCAGGTTGGTTTTTGGATTGTGTTCTTTTGAGGTCAGGTTGGGTTCAGGTTGACCCTCAAGCTGACCCAACCTGACGAGTGGCACGGACGTGGCTTGGCTAGTGATCCAAACACTAGCCATTTAGCTGATTTCAAAGCTCTATGGGCCCCACCATGATGTATGTGTTTTATCCACACCGTCGATCCATTTTTCTATATTATTTTAGAGGATGAGTCCAAAAATGAAGTAGACCAAAATCTCAGGTGGACCACACCACAGGAAAACAGTGTTGATTGAATGTCCATCATTAAAAACTTCCTAGGGCCCACTGTAATATTTATTTTCCATCCAAACTATTGATGAGGTCCCATAGACCTGGATGAAGGAAAGAAAAAAAAAACCAAATATCAGCTTGATCCAAAACTTTCGTGGCCCTCAAAAAGCTTTCAACGTTAGGTGTTCAATCCCCACTGTTTCTTGTGGTGTGGTCCACCTGAGATTTAGATTTGCCTTGTTTTTGGGTTCCTGCTCTAATATGAACTGGAAAAACGGATGGACGGAGTGGATAAAACACATACATCATGGTGGGGCCCACAGAGCTTTGACAACATCTAGCTGGCTGGTGTTTGGGTCACTAGCCAAACCGCATCCCAGTTGCACCACCTAACTTACAATGAACGCTGCCCAGACCTGAGATAGGGTGGGACCTGCCGGACCCATAAAAGTGGTAATTAGTAAGTTTAAATCCAAATAGTCCAAGTAATAAACACTATCAAATGAATGTGGGAAATAGAAACCATCAGATGAGATCCAATGGCCATTTTTCTTTTTTCTTTTTTTCTTTTTTTTTTCAATGGTGTAAATTAGGTTTTCGAAGATAATTTACACTTGGAATGGTTCTTAAATTATTATAAACTAACCTAAAATTGCACAACCATTTGCTCTTGAATCTCATTTGATTTACATCAACCCATGAGATCGACGGTCCGGATCTAGATCCTCCTCTACCACACCATCCCATTAAATAAACGTGTCAACTTATTTTGAATTTGACCCACCCAGACCTGACCCAGATTTTACTGAGTCAGGTCTGGGCCCAATATCCTAACCGATTAAATGGGTCAGGTTCAGAATTCCCCTGGACTTGACCCAACCGACCAGACCCGTTCGCACCCTATGTACAATGCCCGAAAATGAATGTAGCTTCGTGTGATGAAGATCAATCTCATAGCTTTATCTGTTGAAGACAATCTTGATGATGAACAGTTTTCATGTCCTCAAAATCCAATGGTGGAGGTAGCCTCCATCTAATGGTGGAGATTTACTCTTCATAGCTTATGCATGAAAAATCCTCTTGAATTCTCCCTCTTTGTTTTTTCTTTCTTTAATTATTTATTTTCTTTTCTTTCTTTCCTTCCTTTCCTATTCATAAGGCCTTTCACATGTCTTGTGATGACAAAGCATAGCTCACTTTCTTAATTTAATTAGAGTTATAGAGTTGTAGTGCTATGCACAATACCCTTTACAGGTCATGTGTAAGCTAAGTGGAGCTCACTTTCTTTTCTTTAATCAGAATGATTAGTAGTTGTATGCTTATTAAAATTGAATGTGACGTATTTTTATCATCTTTGTCATCATCTAAACTTATTCCAACTAGTGGGGTCGTACCAATCATGTTTTCAGATTTTACTTTATCAAGGTTCCATATGCCATCAATTCTTACCAACTTCACAAATGTCTTTTTAGAGCCTTTAACTTGAATCGATTTGGTCCTTTGGTTTTCATTGCACATGACCTATGTTGACTGGGTGATTTGAATTTTGTTTAATTATTGGGTTCAACAAAATGGTTATATTTTTTGCAACAAGGTGAATTTAATGCTAATTTTGCTTATGGGAGTATAAATACTCATTAATATGATTAGGGTTTTGATATATATATATATATATATATATATATATATATATATATATATATATATATATATATATATATATATTGTATTTTTGTCTTTTTAAAAGTCTTCGTGAGTGTTTTTTTCCTGCAAGTATTTTTCACATGATAATTGTGTTCTCTCTGTGCTTGTTTGGATTTTTATTTTCTCTTATTTATTTTAATTCAGATTAAGATACTTCTGCAAGGTCAGTTCTCTAATAGACTAAGCCATCCAAGTCTAATTTTCCATGTTTATCTTATTACCTACCAAGTCTACCATCCTACATCTTGTTACCCGTTCATGTTATCACTAAGCAATGCTTCTGTTTGTTATTTATCCTTCCTTATCTAGCCATTCATTCAACAGAGCATCTTCTCATCCTATGGATATGTGGTTTCTCAATTGCCTACATTATATTTGATAAAGTGTGTTTTAACTTAATAGTTGTCATAGGATTAAACAATCCTAATGAGGGTTGTCGTTTTTTTTTTCCTTTTTTTTTTTCTCTCTCCCACAATGATGGTAAGGTTCATCGCATAAATGGTTTGGATGGCCGAAATATGAGATTAGTACAATGCCAAGAATTTTGATGTAAAAGAAAAAAATGTTGACATGTATTGTCTAAACCTCTATATATGATGAATGACCCAAAGAGTAAGTATAAGATCTTGAACTCATGCTTTGCAGACCACTAACTGCATTCAATTTTGATACGTTGGGACCATTGTTATATTGCAATGCCAGCCATACGTTTCATCACATCCAAACCTAGTAAGGCCCTATTCAAGGGTAGCAAAGCCCACAACCATGGTTAAATGACTCAACGACTTAGATTGATTCAATCTCGAGTCTAGTCTGTTGGGATAGGAGGGCCCGCAGCGGAAGCAAAGCCGTAGACAAACAGAAAATTCAATCAAACAAGCCACACAATGCAATCACAATGCATGCAATCATCCACATATAGACAATCGAATTTTTACGTGGAAAAACCCCTAATGGGTAAAAAACCACGGCACAAAGCGACACAAATCCACTATAAACTCAGAAGTTACAAGAGATGGAACCCAAGACCCTAAAACCCAAGCCCACAAGAGAAATCCCAAGCTTACCCAAGAAGAAACCCTCTTCTTCAAGCTCTTTCTCTCACCTAGAAGCTCCCTTAATCCCCTTTGCAACCTAGAAACATCTAATCTCGTGATCCCCCTTAAAAAGGAAGAAAAACCGGATTTAGAAACCTCTTGCGCGCAAATCGCGCAAGAAACAGAGTTGCAGTAGGAGACTGCCGACCAGTCGTCCAACCGGTCGGACACCCCTACTGACTGGTCGGATGGGCAAAAATCTCTACAGCAGCCTTGCTGCCTGGTTTCCAACGTGACCGACCGGCTGGCCGGCCGGTCGGTAGTCTTCATGCGTGAAGAGTTGAGCCGTCCAAGCCTAACACAGTCGCCACTGGTAAATTGGGAAGGTGACTTCATGTATATAGAACCAGATTGGATCTGCCCAAGTTTGAGTTGACTGGGACTCATCCAAGTCACAAAGCCATAAGCCCAATTAAATACAAGTTGGCTTTTTTACTGCCCATCACGCTGCTAAGCCCATCGACTGCCCTAGAAATTACCCGAGAATGACTCATTGAGTGGAGTGTAGAAGTACGTACCCTGATCTAAACCATCCAATATAAGTGTTGTCCCACAGAGTCAATGTGTTAATCTCAACCATTGATTTTATGATCTTGTCCATAGATCATGGATCCTTTGTGAACATGCCATTAATGTCCTCACAGGCATGTGTGTACATCTTAAGTCGTGTATAGGACTACAGGTTAGAGGAGAGGGATTCTTCCTTTGTACTTGGAAACCTGAGATTGGACACGAATGACTTTGTGAGATTTGTGTTTTATGGATCTCATACCTTTTGTTTCCATGACCATCTAATAGGTTGTGGGATGAATTTGTGGTCATTATTTCTTATTTGGTCATTTAGTGCAAGGGAATTGATGATGAGTAGAGATGAAGGATCTGTTTGGATACCACTAAATAAGTTACTTTTTTCTACTTACAGTAGTAGATAGATAAGTAACTTATTTGAGATAAGTTTGGTTTATCACCTGTAAGTAGGTTTTTTTTTTTTAATTTAAAGTTACTCAATCACTTCAGTTTTAATAAGTAGAAATTAAGATAAGCTACCTAAGGTATAAGTCGCTTATCTTAAGTAACGTGTGATCCAAACGCCCTCGAAATGTCTTTGTCATTAAGTTTGGATTAGTTAGACACACACTAAGTTTGAAAGTAAAAAAGAATATCAAATTTTAGTGGTAAGTGCTAAAAATAAATTTTATCAAACCACTCTGATGAAAAGATTGAAAAAAAAAACAAAAAAAAAAACAAAAAACAAAAAACGTCTCAATGCAAACTTAGGTGGGCCCAAGAAGGTTTTAGGGGTGGGCATCTCTAACCATGTTGTTTCCTTCAGCATGGCTCACTTAAGTGAGCCACATGAAACAAGACAGTGGGAACCGAAACTTCCACCGTTGAAACCTTCTTAGAGCTCACCGTGATGTTTATATGACATCCAAACCGTTCGTAGGGTTATTATCATCCTGATACAAAACTTTAATGCCCCACAAAATTTCCAATGGCAGGCGTTCAATATTCCCGCTGTTTCGTGTAGCATGAACCACCTGAGTTTTGGATCTACCTGATTTTTAGACTTCTGTGTTATTGCTGTCTTTCAAAACTGATGATGGACGGAATGGATTTGTGGATTTGTCCTGGGTCTCTGTGGGCCCCATATCCGACAAGGTTGTTATGTTGTAACCCGCCTGTCAGATCTAGCCCACTCATCCAGTGGGGAACATCAGCTTATTTAAACTCAATATGGTCCACTCATCAGGAGGGCCACACCTGTACCAGGAAAATTGGCGCTCGGAGTCGAATTTGCATGTCGGCCTGATCTTCAGCCTTGGGCGCTGGTTAGTGACTACCCCCACATCAGGACCTAGCTTGAGACGGACGGTCCTGGGCAGGGGCTCTAAGGGCCCACCATGATGTATGTGCTTTATTCACACCGTCCATTCATTTTGACAGATTTAAGGCATGAGCCCTAAAAAGGAGACAGATGGAAGGCTTGAGTGGACCACACCATAGGAAGCAGGGGTGACAATGACACCCCACCCTCGAAACCTTCCTAGGGCCCACTGCTTCCTGTGTTGTGGTCTACTTGAGCCTTATATCTGCTTCTTTTTTAGCTTATGCCTTAAAATGAGCTGTCAAAATAACTAGACTGAGTGGAAAAAACATATAGATCAGGTGGCCTCAAGAGCTCATAGCTAAGCCCTGGGACTGGTTACCGTTTCAACAGCAGGTCTCATGTTTGATTGCTAGCTAAACACACACTAAAAAAGTGTTAGGCACGCAGATTGCCTGACAAAGCCTCTGGGGAGTTCTGTGAGGGTATTATGATGTTTGTGAGAAATCTACCCTATCCATCCTGATTTGCCAAATCATTTTAGGACATGGCAGATCCAAAACTCAAGTCAGCCACACTATAGGAAATAGTAGGGTAGGGACATGCCTAGAGTTGAAACATCCCCCAGTCCACCCTCCTATGTATATGCCATCTGTACCGTTCGTAAGGTCATTCTTACTGGTTTGAACTGCAAACACAAATGTTTTCTGTTAGCTCGATAAAAAACTTCCATAGCCTACTAATGTTTCAACAGTGAACTGTCCGAGCCTCACTGTTTTCTATTGTGGTACCCACTTAGAGTCCTAATCCGCCTCAATTTTTGTCTTATGTCCTAAAATGATATGAAAAAACATATAGATGGGGTGGATTTCTCACAAACATTATAGTGGGCTCCATGTAGCTTCCCATCACAGGACTTTATTTTGCAGGGAAATCCGCGTCCGATCCTAGTGGGGTCCAATCCGCGTCCTTCAGTTTGGGCTCAGATTAGGTACTACCCCCACCTAAGAGGCATAGGAGACGGACTCCTACGTGGCGTGTTGTTGTTGGCCGGCCCAGTGGCCCCACATCTCAGGTTTGATGCAGAGCTGTCAGATCCGTCCCACTAATACCAATGTGTGAAGTCCACTGCGCCCGACCAATGACAACGCGCCATGTAGGCGTCCATCTCCTCATGCGTCCTGATGGGGGTAGTACCTGATCCGATCCCCTTCAGTTTCGTCCAACGCATGTGAACGTTGGCCCACATCTGATAAGTGGCCTTGATCCATCCACGTATATCGCGCTGTCATATATCTGGGAGGTGGGCTCTGCTTGCTTGAATAGCCTTATCTGTTACTGTCCCTGCATTGTTTTTTCTCCCACTGCAAAAAGGAAGCATCTTTTCCTTTTGGATTTACATTACACGTGTGAGGACTCACTTCCACAATCACAACCGTTCATTTCAACGGTGTTATCCACGTGTTCCTCATTCCGTAATAGACCTTCTCTGCTGCCCATACTGACAGTGAGAGCTCTCCTTCGACAATTTCAGATTTTCAAAATTTGCGGTTTTCTCGGGATATTATCAGGAAAATATCGCTAAGAATAAGAATAAAAATTATTTATTATAAACCAAATTTTTTATAGTGTATTGATTAAAATTGTAGATAAGCTTTGCATCAATACTAAGATATTCTTTTGCGGATTGAAGAATTAAAAACTACTGACATTTTGAAAATTCTCATGTGGGATTAGATTGATTATTATAAAATAAGAGATTTAATATAAAAAAACGTGTAGCCTGGTAGCAGAGTTGTCATTCTACTCTGTAAAGGCTCGAGTTAGATTCTTGGCCCACAACTTTTCATGGCCAATACTCCAGTAGCCCTTTTGAGGTGTACTCTGGTTATTCACATAGCTCTAGAGCTGTAAACCAACCGAGTGAGTTCGGTTAACTTGTTTGACTCAGATCGGAAAAGCTCCACTCCACTCAAAACTGAGTTCGGCCAAGTTGACTTGATTTTAGAGCTTGAAATTTTTTTTTATCGGAGACTAAGCTTGCCCAAGCTTGGCTTGACTCGACTCAACTCGGCTCGGACCTAGGCTCGAACTCAACTAGGTTCAACTCGGATTGAACTGGCTCAACACATTTGGCTTCCCTCACCTGCTCAAAACTTGTAGTTGCAAATTGTTTGACGAATGCCCCCACGAGTCGTCGATGCCATTTCCTGAACTATATTCATCTCAAACTCAAGGACTGCTCGCAAAATGTTTGACGAAATACCACAACGAGCCGTCGAAAGCTCGAGCTTGAACTCGACTCGAGCTGGCTCGAGCTGCTGATCGAACCTAACCGAGTTGGCTAGTCAGGCTTGAGGACCGGGCCATGCTAATTTCGAGCTAGGGTTGAGTACTGGCCGAACCAAGCTAAGCTATGCAAAGCTCGACTCGGTTCAACTCGTGTACAACTCTAGGTAGCTCTTTCCACCAGAGGTGGCTTTCACTTTGATCCAAGTTACCCTTTCCCTAGGTCACCCCTTCCATGACTCAAGCATAAGAATAGTGTTGGCTCTACTACTAATTGTTAAAAACCTAATCAATATGCCAAAAACCTCGTGATTGATGGAACATATGAAACTAGGCTATTAAACCTTTGAGATTGTAATAAGTTCACTTAGCCAAGTTTTGAAGATTTTTGTAGTGAATGAAATGACTTTAACATTGATAATCATGTTTTGAAAAAAGCATTTGATTTAACATTGTCGGAAATGACGAACAGAGGCATAGGAAGAAAGAAAAAAAAAAAAAGATGATTTTCTTTATCTTAATGAATCACCAATTATCTTACCTAATGGCTTGTTTGGAATGCACGATTAAATGGTATTAAATTGCATTATGTGAAATTAACACCATCATTGCACAATGATTATAGGTTTGGAAATACCATAGTATTTTAACCATCCAATCCCACATTTGGGATCAAATTCTTCCTTTGGAAAAAACCAATGTATTAAGTGAAAAGTATTTTTGGTAGACCACGTAATTGTAATCAAAGGACCAGATTTCACAGTAGATTTCAGTCACCTATATGCATATGCAACTCGATTTTCATGTATAATATGGATGGATGGCATGGATAAAACACACGCATCAATGCGGGGCCACTGAAAATCCCATCATATCTCCTACTAGGATTGGATGATATGATACCTAGACTAATCCAATCCTTTCCATTTTTTCCAAAGGCCCATTGGAATTTACATTAGAACAAATGCAATTCCATACCACCTTATCCCACTTAATCCCACGTTTTAAATAAGCCTTAACATGATAAGGTAACCACCATGAACAACATAAACATGGTTTCACAAACCCTTCTCTGGCAACTATGTCACACCGGAGATCATGACATCAGTCACTAGAATTCCAATGGTTGCAAATCTTTGTTGGCATGTGCTTCTTAGCAGGTTCGATTAACCATATGGCTTCTCTTATTTTCTTTCAGTTTGAAGATTCCAAAAGATCCAAATGAGATATTGATACTATTAAGGACGTACAAATGGGTAAGATAGTTCTCCTGTGTTGAATGAAAAGAATCTGATCGTTAATAGAAAAATCACTTTGTGTGTGTGTGTTTGGCTCAAATTTAGTTGTTCATGATATGTGTACATGCCCGGCATGCTAGAGCTAAATGCTACTCAAATAGAATCAAATGCCTTATGACCACATGTGTCAAAATAGGCCAATTAAGACTAGATCTATGAAGATCAGTCATTTATGCAACCACGGATCGCAGAAATATCATATGATTTGCAAATGGAAGGGTTTGTCCTTTTTTTTTTTCCTTTGGACCAAAGGACTTTCAAGCGCATGATAGCTTGCATCATTCAACGGAAGGACAATATGAGTTAGAAGAAATAAAAATGAGGTTGTAGGAGATAATATTAATATGAATATACTTACAACTATAATCGATTGAAAAGTAAACAAAGTAAAAGTAAAAAAGGATAACCAATGACAATTTGTTTGTCGCCTGATAAAACATCAGACTTTGGAGCAAGAAAGTCGTGGGGCACAAAAGCTAGATTGCTTACTCAATGGCTTCGTAGCTAGGCAACCATTGGAAACGACAATCTATTCATTGCATAGCTGGGCTTTGTTATGTAAGACAATCATAGTTCACAAGAAAATGATCGTCTAGTTCGTCGCTCGGCTTACTTCATGACAAGGCAATCATTGGAGATGATAACTTGTTCGTTGCTCAAAACTGGATTCCATGGAAAAAGGCTAATGGTAGTTGGATCTTGTTGGGAAAGGCCGGCAGCAGAAGTGGAACGCCGAACACGTGAAACAATGCGAAATCAAACAAGAAACAATATGCAATCAATCACACACAAGCACTCACCACAAGAGACTCCGAATTTACGTGGAAAAACCCCTCAATGGGTAAAAAACCACAGCACAAAGCGATCCACTATGAATTAAACAGAAGATTACAAAGATGACAGTCCACAAGCAAGGAAAACAGAGAAAACCCAAGCTTTCTCTCTCTCTCTCTCTCTCTCACACAACTCTCTCCCCTCTTCCTAGTATGAATAGGAAACCTTGGACACCTTAGGATTCGTCTCTCAGTCGGATTACAACATCTTAAATAGGAAGAAATCCGAAAATAGAAACACCTTGCGCAGTACTGCGGACTGCGCAAGAACTCCGTGCACACAGCCGACCGGTCGCACATCGCACAAATCAGTCCAGGGAGATTACAGCCCGCCTCTGCCTCACAGCCGACCGGTCGGAGCCCACTGACGACCGATCGGCTGACCGGTCTGGGCACGTGCAGAATGCCTTCTTTGTCTTCACATGCATAGGGCCACAAACGTCAGACCGGTCGTCAGACCGGTCGCCCGACCAATCTGAGCACCCAAACGTGCACATAGTTTGAAGACTCTCCAACAAACTCCACCGAGGCTTCAAACGTTGAATTAACACATCCTTGCAACATCATCTCATCTTCAATCATAGCTCCACCGCTTCTCATGCCACCATCGACCCTAACCTTGCAAATTCATGCCCTTTACCACTCTTCTCATTTGGCCCTTGAGCACTTGCCACATACGAGCAACTGTGGATCTTGCTGCCTCTCCAGCAGCTCCACCGTGAATTGTGCTCCCAATCAACATGTAAAGATGGCCACACCTTTGTGCCTTCATACACACGAGTGCCCCCTTCATCACTTTACAACAACGATCGCGGCCGATAAACACGCACCCTTTCGCCTCGAGTGCACCAAGAGAAATCATATTCATCTTCATCTTGGGAACGTGCTTCACATCTTCCAGGACTCGTTCGACCCCATCGAACATCCTGATGCGCACAATACCAATACCCATAACCTTATGAGCGACTCCATCGCCCACAAACACCGATTCTCCATCATACTCCCTGTATGTCGTGAATGAACTCCGGTCAGGACAAACGTGACATGAAGCCCATGAATCAAGGATCCACTCACTACCGTGAGATCCCTTGCCAGAAACAGTCAGAACTTCACATAGATCGCCACCGTTCTCTACGATATTGGCTCCATCTCCTGAGGAATTTCCAAACTTCTCTTGCCTCAACCTGGGATTCTGATAATCACCCCTCATGTGGCCCTCCTGGCCACAATTCCAGCACTTCACTTTAGATTTACCTTTGCCCTTGGCCCTCGATCCCGATTTCGAATATCCTCCATGCTCAGAACTTCTTCCCCTCATAACTAGTGCCTCTAAGGAATAACGGGAAGCCACATCACCGCTTTTCTTTCTCATCGCCTTCGACTGGAGGGCTGAGATAACGGTCTCGACGCTTATAGTTTCCCTCCCTGCGCACACAGAGTCCCTGAACGACTCATATGAATCTGGAAGAGAATTCAACAGGATGCATGCTTGATACTCATCCTTCATTGGTTCATCGATTTCCACCAACTTGCAAACCAACCTATTGAACGTGCTTAGGTGGTCCTCCACCTTAGTTCCCTCAGCAATCCTCAAGGTGAACAACTGCATCAACACGTACATTCGATTCTCTAGAGATTTCTTGGCATAAACCTTCTCTAGCTTCGCCATCGTTTGAGCCGCAGTCTTCTCCTTCATGACATGATAGAGAACATCATCTGTAAGATTTAACAGGATTAATGTTCTAGCCTTCTTGTCGAGCCTCGTCCACTCATCATCTTTCATAGCCTCGGGTCGCTTTCCAAGAGCTTCATCAAGCCCTTGCTGAACCAGGAAAGATTCAACCTCCACCTTCCATAGCTCAAAGTTATTTTTTTCGGAAAACTTCTCTACCTTGAACCTTGCGCCCGATCCCATCTTCTCGTCTTTGATTTGAATCTACTCCACCCCAACTTTAACTCTGATACCACTTGTTGGGAAAGGCCGGCAGCGGAAGTGGAACGCCGAACACGTGAAGCAATGCGAAATCAAACGAGAAACAAGATGCAATCAATCACACACAAGCACTCACCACAAGAGACTCCGAATTTACGTGGAAAAACCCCTCAATGGGTAAAAAACCACGACACAAAGCGATCCACTATGAATTAAACAGAAGATTACAAAGATGACAGTCCACAAGTAAGGAAAACAGAGAAAACGCAAGCTCTCTCTCTCTCTCACAACTCTCTCCCCTCTTCCTAGTATGAATAGGAAACCTTGGACACCTTAGGATTCGTCTCTCAGTCGGATTACAACACCTTAAATAGGAAAAAAATCCGAAAATAGAAAACACCTTGCGCAGTACTGCGGACTGCATAAGAACTCCGCGCACATAGCCAACCGGTCACACATCGCACAAATCAGTCCAGGGAGATTACAGCCCGCCTCTGCCTCACAGTCGACCTGTCGGAGCCCACTGACGACCGGTCTGGGCACACGCAGAATGCCTTCTTTGTCTTCACGTGCATTGGGCCACAACGTCAGACCGGTCGTTCGATCGGTCTGAGCACCCAAACGTGCATATAGTTTGAAGACTCTCCAACAGATCTTTGATAGTCTGTTTGTTACCCTGCACAACTAAGCTTCATATGCAAGACGATCGTTGTTAGGCGATCGATTGTTATCACTCAATCACAAACTTTGTAGACAAAAAAGTTAGTGGGGTGACAACCTATTCATTTCTTCAAGTCCTCACTTCGTGGCAAGATGGTCATGGAAACAACTATCCATTCGTCACTTGGAACCTCACTCCATAGGCAAAGTTGTTGTGATTCGACCACCTATTCATTGTTCGACTAGGGATCATAGTGAGATGATCGTAGTTAATGGTAGTATGTTTATTGCTTGGACTGAACTTTATAGCAAGATGGTTGATAAAATCTCTAAGCACATGGCAGGATAGCCCCACTAGACATTCGTTTGAAACTTAGAGATCTTTCTACATTAGGCGTATGGTGGAGCTAACCTTACCTAATCTAAACGATCCAGGGTAATTTATAGCATTGCACTGGCTAACAATGGAGGATTTAGATGGGATTTAAACTAAGATAAATGTACATGGCTAGGAAAAAGATAAGCACTGTTGCGCTTAAAGAGTGGTGTTGTATTTGGTTGTCATGGAGTCAGATCTCTTCGTTCTTCACCATATTTACAGGCTTGCAAGGCAGTGTCTGGGAAGTGATATTCGACATCATTAGATATTAGGCGTTGTAAATGATCCTCCATAATCTTTGCATAATTATCTCGTCATTAAGAAAACATAGTCAATTACAATCCACCATGTGTAATGAGAGATCATCTTCTAGCTAAACGATGATATTGTGCAATTTTCTTAACTCTTCACGTAAGTATGACCTTTTACATTCCATCACATATATAAGAAAATATTGTCTTCAACAAGTTATGTGATTATGGTCATTATTTCAAGCCATTTATATAGTTATGGTTATTCATATCTTGTCACATGTAGATGAAAATCACTTTGCATTTATTGCTCTACTAGAGAGATTGTTTTTATTGTTCTTTCGCATTTATTATTATACTAGAGAAATATTACTTTTGTTGCTTTTTTATATTTATTATTTTAAAAGAGATATATTTGTAATCATTAATCCACAGTTTCATTTACTTAGTTTTTTTAATTTCATTTTCAATTTCACCGTGTGTATATGGTGGTTACCTTTTCTCCTCCATCTTATTATGCAACACGTGTTTCATGTCGATGGTCAACCTGGCCTCTCACGATCTTCCTTCTTTCGATCGTGACAGTTGTAATTGTTTTTGTTGATCTTTACAATCAATTTCTTTGTTTTAATGGCCATTTTCACTATTTTACTTGAGATAATGTTGCCATGTAGAGTCTTTTGAGCCATCTAATCTAATAGTGTCAAATTGAAATGAGTTGCCAGCTTAGGTGGGCCCTATTGTAGTGTTAATGTCAAACCCACCCCAACCATTAGGTGAGTCACTCCATGTTAGACCCAGGGCTTGAAAATCAACCTCATTCGTGGTTTAAGTGGACCACACAATTAAAAACAATATATATAGAAAGCTTACCCTCCAAACTATTTCCCTTAGTGCGGCCTCAGGAGTAGCCTTTGGTGTGGCATCCAATGGTTGGAGTAGATTTCACATGCTCATTAGGTGGGCCATGTAAATTTAAGGTAGACCTCTCTCTCAATTCTTTCCATTAGTATGGCCCACCTGAATCACGAGTCAGCTTGATTTTTCTACTTTGGGCCTAGCATGGTATTACACATCTAATGGTTGGAGTGGATCTCATGTACACATCACGATGGACCTATGAAAAATAAAATGTGGGCCTTTGTCTCCCACCTATTTGTTCTTAGAAAAATGATACCTTTCCAAGAGTAGTGCAAAGTGGATCACATGTTACCCGGGTGTTTCCTTGACCATGGGGATCACCTTGATGTATGTGTTGTATATCCATGATGTCCATCACTTTTTACAGATCATTTGAGAGCATGGTCTCAAGTGGACCACAATCCCTCTATTAAAGACTTCTTAGGGCCAACTATAATGTTTATTCGCCACCCAACCTATTGATAAGGTCACACAGACCTAGATGAATGGAAAATAAAAATATCAACTTGATCTAAAACTTTTGTGGCCCTCAAGAAGTTTTTAATGGTCAATCACCACTGTGTCCTATGGTGAGGTTCACTTGAGATTTGGATCTAATTCATTTTTGGGAGCATGCCCTCAATTGAGCTGGAAAAACTAATGGACGACATGGATATACAACACATACATGAAGGTGTGCCCCACAATTAGGGAAACACCCACTATGGTGTTACCAAGGTTACACATTAATCCGCTCCCAACATGATAATAGTTGAGAAAGCCTTGATTTATGACATCATTTGTAACAATGACCCCCTTATTAGAGCCCTCCTTTTATCTAGCCTCTTGGGCACTGTTTAGATTTTTGCTAGACCAAAATGCCCCTCAGACACACCCTATCATACCTCCTCTCGTACGGCAGTAACTTTTTGCGAAAGTTAAGAGGGTCTTTTGAGAATGGGGTGTGGGCCCCACAAAATCGACTATTAAAGGCCACCCCTCAGCCGATCTAATCTGTTCACTTTAATCGAACATTCATGAACCCATAGGAGGGTCATTTCAAAAACAAAATTGGATCTTTCTGTGGCCTATACCTACGTTAATATTGTAAGTTAATTCCGAACTGTTTCCTCCAGTGTGGTCCATCTGTGATGAGTTTTGCCCTTAGATTTGAACAGATGGCATGAAATTAAAACACCATTCATATGGACGGCTGTGATCTACTCCAAGACTATCCAGTGGACCACACATAAGATATGGGATGTGTTCAATAAATGGGTCCCATGCACAGGAAAGGCCATATGGCATTTCCTTCTTTTTCTTTTTCGGGAGGGGACTGTTTTGCTGTTAGGACTGTTGCCACCCCTGTGGGACCCACTCTGACGAGCTTCTGGCGTGTATCCGACGGCATTCCCTCCATTTCAGCAAGCTTTTGAGTGTTTTTTTAGAGTTCACTGTCATAACTCCATGCAGGTTGCAGATCCCACTTTTGGGCAATCAAATGGTGTCCAAATAAGGTGATTCTAATATCATATGAAAGTTCATCAAATTAGCTTTCTAACAAGTAGAAGATCACCCAAATTGGACATGTAACGAGGGAATTATGACCGTTTTCGTCGATTCTGCAAACAACAGAGTATCGACGAACGACAATGACTTTGGGCCCAATTTTGAGCAATAAAATGGTATCCCAAATGAGGTGATTCCAAATCCGTTTGAAAATTCATCAAATTATGTTTCCAATAAGTACAAGATCACCCAAATTAGACATATAACGAGGGAGTTATGACAATTTTCGTTGGATATATGAACGACGGAGTATCAACGAACGATAGTGAATTTGAGCCTACTTTTGAGACATCAAGTAGTGTCCAAATAAGGTCATTCTTAAGCCATTTGAAAGTTCATCAAATTACATTTCCAACAAGTATAAGTTCACCCAAATCGGACATGTAACGAAAGAGTTATGATCGTTTTCGTCGATAAACATTGACCATCGTTGATCGCCGATACTCATTGACCGTCGCCAATCGTCGATATTCATTGATCATCACCTATTGTCGATACTCATTGAGCATCACTGATTCTCACTAACTGTCATTGAAACTCAGTGAGTTTCAGCGATCGCTGACACTCATTGACCATCGCCAATACTCGGTGAGTATCGGCGATCATCGACACCCACTAACCGTTACCACTTGCCGATACTCACTGACCGTCACTAATACTCGGTGAGTATCGATTGCAGACACTCACTGACCGTTGTCAATCACCAATACTCACTAACCATCACCGATACTCAGTGAGTATCAGCGATCGCTAACACTCATTGATCGATGCCAATCGCCAATACTCATTGACCATCGCTGATACTCGATGAGTATCGACGATCGCCGACACTCATTAACCACTGCCAATCACCAATACTCACTGACCGTCACTGATACTTGGTGAGGATTGGCAATCGCCGACACTTACTGACCATCATCAATCGTCAATACTCACTGACCGTCGCCGATTGTCGACGCTCACGAAAACGGTCATAACTCCTTCGTTACATGTTTGATTTTGGTGATCTTATACTTGTTGGAAATGTAATTTGATGAAATTTCAGATGAATTTAGATTCATCTCATTTAAACACCACTTGATTGCCCCAAAAAGGGCCCAAATTCAGTGTCGTTCGTCGATACTCCGTCGTTTGCAGATCTAACAAAAATGGTCATAACTCCCTCATTACTTATCCGACTTTGATGATCTTGTTTGTTAGAAAGGTAATTTGATGAACTTTCAGATGGCTTTGGAATCACCTCATTTAGACACCACTTGATTTCTCAAAAGTGGAACCAAAGTCACTGTCGTTCGTCGATACTCGTCGTTCGCAGATCTGACAAAAAGGATCATAATTCCCTTGTTACATGTCCGATTTGGGTGATCTTATACTTGTTGGAAAGTTAATTTGATAAACTTTCATATGACTTTTGAATTACCTTATTTGGACATCATTTGGTTACTTAAAAGTGGGCTCTATTTTCATAAGATCTGCAACCTGCATAGAGTTATGACAGTTAACTTTAAAAAAATACTCAAAAGCTCACTAGAATTGAGGAACTGACGTCAGATACACATCAGAAACTCATCGGAGAGGGTCCCACGGAAGTGGCAATGGTCCTAACGGCTAAATGGTCCCCTCTCAGAGAAAAAAAGTAGAAGAAAAGAAGGAAAAGGCCAAATGGTCTTTCCCGCGCCAGCAACCCATCTATTGAAGCCATCCCACATTTTATGTGGGTCAACTGGATAGTCTTAGAAAAGATCCAAGCCGTCCACATGAAAGGGGTTTTAATTTTATATCACTTGTCCAATTTGAGGGCAACGCTTATCATGAATAGACCACATCAAAGGAAACTATTCGGAATTAACTCAACGTTAACATAAGTATGGGCCATAGAAAGCTCCAAACATTTTTTTGAAGTAACCCTCTTATGGGTTCACGGATGTCTGATTAAAGTGAACGGATCAGATTGATCGAAGGGTGGCCCCAACAATCGATTTTTGGGACCCGCACCTAATTCTCAAAAGGCCCTCTCAACTTCCGCAAAAAGCTGCTGCTGTACGAGAAGAGGTGCGGCAGAGGGAATTTTGGTCCAGCAAAAATTCAAAAAGTGCCCAGGAGGATAGATAAAAAAAAAGGCTCTAACAAGGGGTCAACGTTACAAATGACGTTATAAATCAAGGCTTTTCAACTATTATCCCGCTCTCAACTCAGATGTGAAAGGACACAGCACCAAGGTCGGTACTATGTTGACATGGTAAAATTTTGTGGGTCCCATCATGATGTATGTGTTATATCTACACCATCCATCCATTTTTCCATATCATTTTAGATCATATGCCCAAAGAATGAGGCAGATCCAAAGCTCAAGTGGACCACACCTTGAAAGTAGTATGGATAATGATGCCCACCGTTGAAACCCTCCTCGGGCCCACCATGATGTTTATTTGCCATCCAACTGTTCATAAGATCACACGGGCCTAGCTAAAGGAAAAACACAAATATCAACTTGATCCAAAACTTCTATGGCCCTCAGGAAGTTTTCATTGACATGCATTCAATCCCCACTACTTTCTATGGTGTGATCCACTTGAACTTGGATCTGCATCATTTTTTGGCACATGCCCTAAACTGATCTGACAAAATGGATAGACGATGTGGATATAACAAACACATCATGGTGGGGCCCACAGAACTTTTCCATGTCAAAACAATACCGATCTTGGTGTCGTATTCTACGCTACGTAATCCAAGTCCCAACAATATTTTTCTAGGATGAACAAGGACAAGATGGACACCAACCTTTCATTTTTTACGAGCCCCACCATGATGTGTATGTGAAATCCAGTCCAACCATGAGATGTGTCATCCCATCCTGGGCCCAAAACCAAAAAATCAGGTTAAAAACAATTGAGAAAGAGACATCCACCCTTGATGTTTACAGGGCCCACCGTGATGAACATATATAATCTACTCAAGTTATTAGACACCACATCAAAAGCTAGGCATGAGGCCCAAAAATCAGGCCACATCAAAAGCTTTCCATGTACTATTTCGAATCGTACAATCTGGTTCTTTCAATTTGGACAAGATGGGACTATCCCTATCTTCCACTATAGTGGTGATAGGGCTGAAAGTTGGGCAGGTTCAACCTGACCGACACGTGACCGACCCGATATTGGGTTAGGCTTGGGCAGGAAGTATCGAATCCCATCTCGAGCTTGGGCTATGCAAACACCAACCCGATAAAGCTTGGGTTGGGCTTAGGTTGAGATCTCAAGTTGCCCGACCCAACCTAAACCCGATCTACGTACAAGTCACTTATAATTTTATTATACGTTAGTTAAGTAAACTTATTAGTTTATATTATTTTAGTAAGTAAACTTATAATGTTTGAAATTTGATATGCTCAAGTGTTAAAGGAGTGTTATCATATATTTTAACTTGTTTGTTTAAAAAAAGTGAAATTCTTTACAATAAATGACTACATATATAATTAATAGAGCCATTGGTAAAAAAAGGAGTGTATTTAAACATAATAGACTAATGTAATAACAAAAATATTAGCATATATCAACTCCATCAACCCAACCGAGATCGCTTGGCTTGGGCTTCGGTTGAGGATTCTCAACTCGAAGTTGGGTTGGATTGGGCTAGGTTGAGGTATAGGAACCTTGGGTTGGGTTAGGGTTGAGCCCCAACTCGACCTAACTCGCCCACTTTCAGCCCCAGGTGGCAAATGACGTTCGGGATTTTCTTGATAGATTTTCAGATTTTAACTCTTTTCTAGTGATAATATTGCAAAAATCACCCTGAAAATAAGATATTATAATTTATTATAGATTAATAAATTATTTTAAAATAATAAAATTTGGGTAAAAACAATTTTATTTAATAAAATCACAATAGGTTCATGATAAAATCGTGAGAAAATAAGACTATCCGAGATTTTTAAATATCTCGACATTATAGCGACGGTATCATTTTCGCTGGCTCTCTAACAAACGTATGCGCGCGAATCACCTTTGCGAAGCTTCAAGCGCTGTATCCCCTTTTCCCGATCGGATTTTATCGTACTAAAAAGATGGCGGACTGCTTCATGCCGCCGCCTTGACGGTTTCGGTCCAAGCAGGTGATCTGTGGGGCCCACTGTGATATATGGGATTTATCCACGCCGTTCATCCATTTTTCCACATCATTTTAGATTACGATCCAAAAAATGAGGCAGATCTATCTTTCAAGTGGACCACACCATAGGAAGCACCGGTGATAATGACACCCACCGTTGAAACATTACTAGGGCCCAATGTTTTTTTTTGGGTCATGACATAAAATGATCTCAAAAAATGGATGAACGGCGATGATAAAATCCCTACATAAAAGTGGGCCCTACAAGCCCCTAAAATCCAATTCCGTCCACGCGGCGGCAAAAAACTTTATCTTATCAGGATCGTGGATACCAAATAGCTTTTCTCTTTCCAACTGAAAGTTGGAATTGAAAGTTATGAACTGAAAATGAAAACGATGGTGGTCCACCGGATCGTCGAATCAGTCAGTCGTCCGGTCTCTTTCCACACGTCCGATCCGTAAAACAGTTTTTCTTTATCAGCGCGCATCTGTGATCATCGTTGACAGATTGTCAAGGTGCAAGAGATCTGGACTGTTCATCAGGTGAGCTGAATGATGAGTATTTCCTGGCCCAGAAAACAGACTGGTTCACTAAATAGGGATGGACTTTCAATACAGATGGACGGTGTGGATGTAGTCACATACATCATAGTGGGCCCACAGTCAGGGGTCCCACCCACCTCAGTGGATACTGGGTCTCACCTAATCCGCTCCCTCAGGGAGGGGTCACTACCGGATCCAACTGAACCACCCTATCTTTTATCAAAATTGTGGGGCTATCGAGATGTCTGTGTGACATCCAGTCCGTCCATTAGTTTAGTCAGCTCATGTTATTACATGATCCAGATAGATGAGGCAGATCCAAAACTCAAGTGGGCCACACCTCAAGAAACTGCATGGATGGAACTCCCTCATTGCACCTTCCTGGGGCCACCGTAATGTTTACATTCCATCTAACCTGTTCGTAAAGGGTATTCGCACTAGGACCGTTGGGAAATACAAATATCATTGTCAATGGTGGACGTCCATTCCCACTATTATTATGGTGTGGTCCACTTGAGATTTTAACATAACTGAATTTTTGGGTCATGTCCTAAGTATGAGCTGCAAAACGGATGGACGGAGTTGATATAACACAGACATTATGGTGGGCCCCACGAAGCTTTTACGGTTGACGGAACTCCCTCCGACAGGAGTTGAAGGATATTCGCGTCCCTTCCCTTCCGCCCACGGCGTTCGTTTTGCCTCTGGCACCGCGGCTGAGATTCTACCGTGTGTCTCCATCCATTGTGGTCCAGATGTTGAGATCATCTGATAATTTTAGCCGTCCATATTCTCGCAACTACAACAGATAAGCTATCATCCACTAAGGAAGCTACATTGATGATCCTGACCTTTGATTTTTACAGTAGAATGTGGTCCATTGCAATATTTATTTTAAATGTTTATAGATTCATCTAGATAGTGACGGTCGAACTCAATATGCCAGCGTAATTCGCTGATCGCGGCTCGTATAAAATACGTTCTACAACATGGACGGTTCAGATCATGATAACACTTAGCATGTGGGCCCCAGTAAACGGCGACACATGATCAATCCTGAGTCGCGACAGAAGCAAAACGAACACTCTCCCTCCCTCCCTCCCTCCCTCCCCTCTAAAACCCTATAAATCCCTCACCATCTCTCCCCCCCTCTTTCATTCCCCCCCCCCCCCCCCCCCCCCCCCCCCCCCCCACCCTCTCTCTCTCTCTCTCTCCCTCTCCATCCGTCCATTCCAATGGCGGCCTCCACCATCGAAGAGGACGGCTTCTCGGCCACCCGTCTCTTCAACCAGGGCTTCTCCTACACCTACGACGATGTGATCTTCCTCCCTCATTACATCGACTTCCCGACCGATGCCGTCTTCCTCTCCACAAAGCTCTCCCGCAACATCGATCTCACCATCCCTTGCGTCTCCTCTCCCATGGATACTGTCTCCGAATCCTCCATGGCTGTTTCCATGGCTGCCCTCGGTGGAATCTCCATCCTCCATTACAACAACACCCCCTCCGAGCAATCCTCCCTCATCCGCTCCGCCAAGTCTCGCCGCATCCCCTTCATCTCTGATCCCATCTTCAAATCCCCCTCCGATCCCATTGACTCCGTCTCTGAATTCGACACTTCCCCCTGCATCTTCGTCACCGGGTCCGGGACTGCCAAGTCCAAGCTCCTCGGCGTCGTATCCCGATCCGACTGGGATGAGCTCAAGGACAAGGACGCTCCCGTTTCTGACTACATGTCGCCGGCCCCCGTCTCAGTCCCGTCTAGCTATTCCTTCGAACAGGCGGCAGGTGTGCTGGCTATGCAGAAGCTTGATTATCTGCCGCTGGTATCGAATGGGGAGGAGGTTGTGGATCTGGTGACGGCTGCTGACGTGGAGAGGATCCAGGGGTTGCCGAAGCTGGGGCTTCCATCACTCGGGACTGATGGGGAGTTCATGGTGGGGGCTGCAGTGGGGACGAGGGAGCAGGACAAGGAGAGGCTGGAGCATTTGGTGAAGGCAGGGGCGAATGTCATTGTGTTGGATAGCTCGCAGGGGAACTCGATTTATCAGATTGAGATGATCAAATACGTGAAGAGGACATATCCGGAGCTGGATGTCATCGGAGGGAATGTGGTTACAGCGTACCAGGCAGAGAATTTGATACAGGCAGGCGTTGATGGATTGAGGGTCGGGATGGGTTCGGGGTCCATTTGCACCACACAGGAGGTTTGCGCTGTTGGGAGAGGACAGGTATCCTTTCTTTTTTTTTTTTTTTTTGGTTATCTTGTATTGTGGGAATGATCTGATGCACAAACAGCCATAGTAGAAGCTTGCTGTGGTTGATTCTTACTGTGATTGGATGCGTGTGGTTTCATGATGATCCAGTCCTGATTTGATGATGGCAAGATTCATTTGCAGTGAATTTCTGCTTACTATGGGTTTTTAGGATTTATTCATATCATGTTTTCTTTCTCCTTTTCATTTTCACAGTGGAAAATCTAACCTGTTGGTTAGGGCAAGCTACTTGGTATTTTTCTCCACTTAAAATGGACGGATGGCTTTACAATTGACTGATATTTTCTTTTCGTGCTTTTCTTGGAGAAAATGAGAAATAGCATTATTCATGCTGCTTAGGTTAGATAATCAAAATTTAGAAATCGAGGTGAAAAACTGTAGAACAGTGTTACAATCTAGTAAACTTGTGATGTATTTCATTTTGTGTCATTATGTGCTGCTGTATATTTTGGATGGTTAAACTATCTTTCCTACAGTGCATATAACTAACAGATGTGTGGAGTTCTTGGCATTTTAGATTTTGCTCTTTATTTAGAGTTTATTAAGAACTACGCTTGAATCATGATTTGATTGATTCGAAGCAGTGTTTTGGGGCAGCTTAGAAAGAACATACTGAATTAGGCTGCCATTGGTTTCCATCCCAAACTGGTAGTGTGCTCGTTCCAAGTAAGAACTAAAATGAGTGAATTCCAGCTTTGGGCAGAAATCAATTCCACCTGGGCATTTTCTTAAGAATCCCAAATGCAAGGTACACGTCTTTTGTAATTTGATATTGGTTGGATTGAATAGCCTGTAAGATTTTATTTTTACCTTTCAACTAAAAAAAGGTAAAAAACTATAACATTGTGACAACAGTTTGATGGAAAGCATGGTCTAAACTGCTTTCTTTATAGGTTTCTAATTCCATTCAGAAACTTTTTGTGACTTTACTGTTTTGCTTTGCTTGTGCTGAAGGAGCATCACTTTGTGTAGGTAGTAAGTAGGCTATCTTGTTGTGAATTCATGTCATTTTATCAATAAAAAAAAAATTTGCATTTTTCTCAGGCAAACGCATGCAACTCATTATACATACATAAAATTTAATTTATTTTAAACCATGATTTTGATTAGGTTATATTACGTTAAGATCACGACTCGTACTTGATATATTTTTTTTTGACTGGTGTTACAATGATATCTGTAGGGATTATTACTTGAGAAATAGTAAACAAAATCAACTGGAGATAAGGAAACTACCGATTATTTTGGTGCTTGCAAGGTTTTATTCACAACATTCTTCATGCTAAAATTTAATTTATTTTAAACCATGATTTTGATGTTTTTTTCAAAAGATATTAAGTTAAATTACATTAAGATCACGACTCTTACTTGATTTTTATGTGACTGGTGTTAGAATGATATCTGTAGGGATTATTACTTGAGAAATAGTAAACAAAATCAAATGGAGATAGGAGACTACCGATTATTTTGGTGCTTGCAAGGTTTCTTCACAAAATTCTTCGTGCTGAGAGAAACTATCATTTTATGTAAACTTGTAGGCCACAGCAGTTTACAAGGTTGCATCTGTTGCTGAGCGTAGTGGTGTGCCTGTCATTGCTGATGGAGGGATTGCAAATTCTGGACATATTGTCAAAGCTTTGGTACTCGGGGCATCTACTGTTATGATGGGCAGTTTCTTAGCTGGCAGCAACGAGGCTCCTGGAGTTTATGAGTATCAGGTACATTATTAATGGAAGATTTGGTTTATATGGTAATAGGAGCATTTATTGTTCTTGGTCTTTAATGAAAGTATGCCTTTCTTTGTCAAAAAGTGCATTGAGATAAGGGGGCCGTTTGGATAGAAGTAAATGGAGGTAAATGGTCTTTTAAGTGTGTTTGGATAGAAATAAATGCATGCAAATGAAATGAAATGGAAGTAAATGGCCTCGTAAATGAAATCCTTCCTACAAGATAGTTTTTTTTTTTTTTTTTTGAAAGGTTCCTACGAGAGAGGATTTGGAAGTAAATAGGGTGAAATGCCTTTTTGAGATCCCTTGGAGAGTCGACGCGTGACTAAACAAAGATGGCGCTATGCACATGTCCACCATACACATGACATGCTAGTGATGCTTCGAAACCATTCAAATACCAGTTACATCATTAGAATTACACCAATAAAATGATCCAAACCGTCTAAAGGTCGGCCATTTAAATGGATGGTTAAAAAGCATTGGCAAATTATTTGTTCGTGGTCCACCGGAGGCTCAAGATTTTTTTATTTTTGGCTAAATTATATATTTCAGTGGGCTTAATACAATCAATCTATTAAATATAACATATGTACACTAATTTAAGATATTAAAGCTGATTTGGGATATCACATATGTTACTGTGAATGTATCGAAAAATGCCAATGCATTCCAAATCCTCCCATTTACTCCTATCCAAACAAAATATTTGGATTTTAAATGCATTTCATTTACTCCCATCCAAACACACGTTAAGTAAGCCATTTACTCCTAATTCATTTACCTCCAATTCCATTTCCCATTTACCTCCATTTCCAAGCCCCCAAACGAGCCCTAAGTGTGTCCTAGGTGTCACCTTGTCAACTATTTCATGTTAAGTATCTCAATTATGAATTTCTGTTTCTTGGTCCGTAATCATGCTGCTGGATAGTTTCATGGTTCAATGGTTGTAACTTGTAAGGCTATTGAACTTTTGGCAAGCAATCAGGGGAATTCTTGTTGCGGATCTTGAATGTATGATTGGTCACATGATTTGTAAAGCTGATCCCAAAACCTTAGTTTAGTACATTTGATGATATCCATCATAGATATGGCCACATTATGGTGGTGAATGGAAGTTCACCATGAGTAAAAGCAGTGTATTACACAGTTGATATTGTCAACATCTTATGGAAGATTCAATGGAATTACCTGCAGTAATACTGTGGTAATATTTTGGTGGAGTGTATTCAGCAGTTCCCCATTGTAGAGAGAGCATTGGTTTGATCATCCACAGTGGGATTTAGGGCAGGCTATCCACAAATTTATCATGAATTTATCTAATTCAGTTCCAGCAACAGCATTGTAGAAATTCTAGCTGAATTTAGGGTCTCTCTGTAACATCCCCTGCACAGTTTTTTCTTTCTTCTTCTCAGTTCTTCTGTACATATATACTGTTGCTGTGGAAACCTACAGCAGTTATACTTGTGCTGGTCCCAGCAGGCATTGGCATTCTAGGAATAATCTGCCAGCACCTAAACATGTACTGTTGGTATTATTCTTTCAGTCCCGAAGATCATTTACTTTCAACATTCCATTATATTGATATTTATGTCAGAAGTATGCTATGTATATGCCTTCCATTTAATCTTTTTTGAGATTGATTGTCACAACATTTTTCCTTACTAGGGCAATCGTCGAATAAAAAAGTATAGAGGCATGGGCTCCCTTGAAGCCATGGCAAAAGGGAGTGACGCTCGGTACCTTGGTGATACGGCTAAGCTAAAGATTGCTCAGGGAGTTGTAGGGGCAGTACCTGACAAAGGTTCTGTTTTGAAATTTATACCTTACACAATGCAAGCTGTAAAGCAAGGATTTCAAGATCTTGGTGCATCCTCATTGCAGTCCGCTCATGATCTTTTAAGATCAGGCGTACTTAGGTTAGAGGTAAGACTGTATTATATTTTTTTCTTAGATTCTACTATATCTGTTTTGTTTGCAATCAAGGGAATGTTAATGCATGTTTGTCGTTGCGTGCGACCATGTTGTGCTTCTATTACACATGAAACGATTCTTATACATGGAATTTTCTTGCAGTCAAGGATTTCTGGCTACAAGATTGCTTGTCATCTCCTTCTTGATGATCTTGCAAATTTCTATTGCATAGTTGTAGATTCAAATTTTTTTTTCTTTACATAATAATGTCAAAATGATCTCCTAAGTGAATGAAGAACAGAACTGCAAACGATAACTCTCTATGCACCATTGGTGGAAGAAATCATGAATCAAATGTGCCCACCAAGCATTCACAAAGATAAAGGGAGGTTCTTCAACTCTTAAGTTTTTAAACATCTACAACTTTATTTCAGTTGGCTATTCACAAGAAACGAAAGCAGTAACAGTCCCCGCAAATTGCTGTAAACAGTCTTTAAATAACATTTAAATCAAACCGTGTATACTTTTAATCTGGGACAATCATTGACTTAGTTCTTAGTCTCTAGAGTTTTTATTTTTTTTGGAAGATTTTTTTCCCCTTAGTGTGTAAAGTTAAAAGACTCCCAAGATATTTTAGTAAGCCTCCTTTGACACCCCTGTCAACCTATCTCCCTCTAAAATTGATACCCTTTTCCCACCTTTCTCCCTTTTAGGTAGTTGGGCAATCCATAGTTCTCCTATTTTGACTAAAAACATCATCCAAAGTGTGGCATAGTCAGCAGTGCTACTAAGTACAATGTGCTGATAACATCAGGATCTAGACCATCCATTAGGTCTAGCATACCTGTCATGCGCTACCATGAAAAAATCATACCCTGATAAACTCCATCATCTTCTTTCTTATGGCTTGTGTTCAGAGTATCGGTATCCACTATCTATTGCACCCTTCGGATACAAAAATATCATGGAACACAGGGAAGTATTGTCATGTTCTGAGGAAAACATTGTGAAAACTTTAGGAAAATGGTGGAATTTTTTGGGTGAACTTGAAGTTGGAAGACACGATTACCCTTAGAAGTGAAATTGCGTCGGGTGGTCTAACACGACACCCTAAGCACATGTGCGGAAGCTTAAGGAGCAACTAGAATTATGGCTAAGTCCTTGGGGGGGGGGGGGGGGGGGGGGGGGGGGTGATTAGGATCTTTTAAAATCTTTTCGCCTACTTAACAAATTTAGCAAATCAAATTACGTAAGCGATTAACACTTCGGCTTCCAAGCCTAAATGGGTCAAATCAAAAGACTAGCAGATGATAAGTGCAATCAGCAACCTAGTCTAATCAAGACATGTGGATTATAGAGGATGGATTAAGAAATGCTCAAGTCAACATGAGTGTGGAGGTGCCTATCAAGTGCCTAGCATGCATTCATAATTAACCAATTAAACACAATGCATAAAGAGAAATGTGCTCAAGAACAATCACAAACACAAGGATGTATAGTGGTTCGACTACTTGTCTACTCCACTCCTGGTTCAAGTACTCAACCCCTTTGAGCACACCGGCATTCACTGGGGAGTTTAAATCTGGTTCCTCCCAACCAAAGTGTTTTAACTCGGATCCACCCAATCGGGGAGTTTACAGGTTCCTCCCAACCTACACGTTTGCACCCATGTTGGTGGCTCCCCCTTGGAGACTTTGTTTAGGCCTGACAAACGTGCTAAAGAACGGCTAACGTCCCTGAATTTAGACCGACTAACAGGCCAAGGATCGGCTAATGAGCTTAGTTCGAGTTTGTCAAACAAACTCTACACTCAACTCCCACAGGGAATTGAGTGGATGGACTCTTAACAAGACAACCTTACTTGTCGGATTGAGCCCCTTTGTAGCGCCGCTTTGGGTTGCTTCTTCTCGCTCTCCCGTGCTTGAATCAGCTCCCCTTGTGCTCCTCCGATATTTGACGCCGCTGTTTTGCCAAGGCTTCAGCTCCAAGATCAGCTACCTTGCATGTGATGCTCCATTGGAGATGCCCAAGGTGCTAGGGAATGGTGAATCCTCTACAAATGGTAGGAAATAGGTTTCCTAGAGGAATACACCTATTTGGACTCCTAGGTAGTGTTTAGACAAGGGATTTAACTATGATCAAGGTGTCTAAACCCTAGGAATCAAGAGGGAACAAGTCCATTCTCAAGATGCCATTGAATAGCCCAAGCTTGTGATGAAAACACAAGGAGAATGGCTTGCTATGGGTTTGGGATAGAGCCTCTGATGGTCTCTAGCAATGGTGGCTTCAATCTCCTCAAAATCCCCCTCTTCTGCTCAAAAACGAATCCCTTATCTTAAATAGATTTTCTTTCAACGGTAAAAAAACGGATAGATTCGCGTATCTCCGATTGATCGGAAAAAGGTCCGATTGATCGAAAATCAGTCCAGTGAATTCTCTGGAAGATATTCCGATTGATCGAAAACATGGTCCAATTGATCGGATTGACCCCTTCTGATGGATCGGAAGACTGTCCGATTGATCGGAAATATGTTCAGTGGATTTTCAAGTTTGCTGGGACAATTTTCGATTGATCGGAACTTCGGTCCGATTGATCGGAGTCCTATCGGAGCCAATGTCCGATTGATCAGAGATCAATCGGAAACTGCTGTTTGAGCTGTTTTGGTTACAGCAGCTTCCACCTCTTTAATTAGTCTAATTTATCATGTTTTTCGTGGAGTTCTAAGACTAATGATGATGACTAAGGGTATACCTAGTTGGTGCAAGTCATGTCATCTAAGAGGTTAAGGGTTAGGTTTTGGTCAAGGTTAAGGCACACCAAGGCATCACTTTTACCTGTTTCTTCTTTCTTGATGCAGCAGGGCCACTTGAGTCTTCGGTTTTTGTCTTCATTAAGCTCAACCGACACCAGACCCACTGACCTAAGTGATTGACAAACAAGGTTCAGTAGTATGTCACAGAAAAGTGCACTAACAAGAAGTCAAACCATTTAAAAAAACACTGTGCATAATAGTTTTCCAACTCTGTGTGTGTGTGTGTGTGTGTGTGTGTGTGTGAGAGAGAGAGAGAGAGAGAGAGAGCGAGAGAGATGGACAAATTTGTGTTGTTGGCTGTAAGTGCTGCAGTTATATTCAAAGTGAGTTCATATCATTCAAATGTCATACAATACAAGCAAATAGAATACCATTCAAAAAAAAAAAAAAAAAAAAATAGAAAAAATAAAAGCGATAGAACAGAAACCAAAAAACACAAGCAATCAATATATTTTCTCTGCACATTGCGATTCTAAAGGATGAACAGGGAAGAAATTAAGATTTCCCAAATTTCTTCTGCCTTTTACCTTCAGATTAGTTTTTCTTGCTAGGAATCTCATGCATAAATATGGATTTCTACTTGTTTTCTTTTCAATCTGTTGAAAAAATGAATTTAAACAAACTTTTCTTATCATTAGGGTTTTGGCCTGAATCTGCTTTCGGATTTCTCCACTAAATTCATGTTTTGATGCCTAACAACTCGGCAGGAGTTGTTCAAACACACCAAGAAACACAAGTCCATTACAACCATTGCAAAATAAAAATCCAAAGTGTTTTCATGTTTTTATTATAACAAATCTGTGCTTTGGTGAAGACACAATTCGAGAAGCCCATAAAAATAAAAATAAAAAAGAATTTGAGGATCTGATTCTGGAGGATAATACATGTCAAACTATATATATATATATATATATATTAAAAAAGGCCTTAAAAATCTTCTAGATTTTATTTCAGTTGAATGTTGCATTTATTGTTGTTGTTTCGATTGATATTATATTTATAACACATACTTTTTGCCGATTTATCATGATGTATTGACATGAATACTATTTTATGGTCAATGATACACCCTAGTTTCTTATGAATGACCTGTGGTAGCAATGGAATTGGATGATATATCTGCTGATACCGTTGATTGATACATTGAACGCTGCTTATAGCCATTCATTTTCTAGGCCATGGATGTAATGATTAGGACGACCTGATAAAGTTATACTTCAGAACCATAGGCATCCATCTTGGGCCCCAACAAATGAATGGATCCAATTGTTCATCTTGGGCCCCAAAAAATAAATGGATCAAATTGTTCATTTAAATGATCTTGACCATCAATTGTAGAGGCTATTGGTTGGACAGTTGGAATGGTCCTTCTGACAGTGTGATTTTCATTGTAGCCCATGCATGTATGTTGGACCTAAATGGGGCTGAAAATAGCTGAAACAGACCAAGTTTGGACAAAACCTACTTGGCTCATCCAAGAAAAACAAAGTTGTCAAAGGAGACGCCTTTGTTTTGTCTAATTTTTAAAACCATGACAGTCATCTTCTGTGAAATGTAGATAACCTTATAATCACTTTGATTGAACGAGTCATCTTTCAAAAAAAAAAAAAAGAAAGAAAGAAAAAAGACCATGCCATTCGATTGAGGGCATACAATCTAACCCTAGCAAACACATACTTTAAAAAGAGAAACATTTAATAACTTTCAAAAGCGGATCATATACAAACCAAATTGATTTCTTTCTACTTAGGAAAATGGAACAATCAATATGTAAAGACAACAAGGTGATACCTGTAGAGAGTTTGACCGCACAACATAGGTTTATGGGTATGGATGTTTACATTAAGAGATGGAAAAAAGGGAATGAAATTAATAGGTGTCTGAAAATTAGGTGGTGGAATTTTAACAGAGAGAACAATGTTATTCAGAAATAAATTGATGAAAGAAGGAAAGTGGAACGTCAAGGAAGTAGTAAACACCGTGTGGAATGAGATAACTTAGTGCATTACCAAAGTGGCAAAAGATGTTTAGGAGTCTTTAGAGGAAAAAGTGTAATAACCCGAAAATGACCAGAGGGGTTTGACATCTATTCATGGTGATTTTGGACCATGAGTAATATGCCTAGCCATCCAATGTTCATCAGTGACAATAGGAGGGCCCATCTAAGCCCTTACAGGTGTTTGCCCCTGGAATAAAGTACAGAGATTTCTTATAGGATCACTGCTCAAAGAATAGTTCGCTATAGAAATACCCTATCTTCAATAATTTGCAACCGGTGGCCTAAATATCTAATAACTTTGACAACCTCACCATTTCTGTGCTGCAATTAAAACCTATTTCCAGACAACTCTACGGTATAGGGAAAAATTCCAATATGCATATTAGAAGAAACATGCTGTTGTGAACAAGCCAAGTTTAGAACAATTTAGCAATAATAATTGATTAATGAAAGAAATAAATCAGAAAGACGTAGAAGTGATAAAGAAGAGAAGGAAGGCCGTCATTATTTCCTCTTGCTTCGCAAATCCATCTCTCTACATTCAGCCAGATTAGAGCAAGCTCTTTTTTCTTTTTCGAAATCTTAACTCTAGGGTGACCTGCCTGATCTTTTGGCGAGGTCACCTTAACAGTGGTCCCACCTGATGCCTGGCTCAGATGTCCAAAATGTATGCAGGTGGCATGTGTTCCCACATGTAGTAGAGTTTACATTAGGTGTGGCTGGATCTCATCACCCTAACGATTGTCCATAACTCCAAACAAGACCTGATCTAAAGATGAACACATTAGCCAATGTAATGGTGTTTCCAAAAGCATTGAATCGATGGAGATGTTAACATGTTTTTCTTTCCCAATATTCAAATAAAAGTCTTAATTCATTCAGCAGTGATTCTCGAGAGCATTGAAAGGATATGATGTTGACCAACCTGCCCAAGAAGAGTTCTTCAATATTTATAGCATTATATAAGAAGATTGGGACCATATAGTTGCATTTTTCGGAGGAAATCCTTTTGGGAATCCTGATGTTAGTTACATAGACTTTATGTTGTTTTCTATTTTTGGAAGTATTTCTTATGGCACTGATGATTTATCTGGGTAGCTGATGTCAGATAATGTTGTTTTGATTGCTCTGTTGTTCACAGGTTCGCACAGGAGCTGCACAAGTTGAAGGCGGGGTGCATAACTTGGTTTTCTATGAAAAGAAATCCTTCTGAGTCTTCAAAATTCACATGATAGGCTGCATGCATTCGGTACTTCTTTTCTCAAGTGCTTTTTGGTCTGTTTTGATTTTAGCACATGAAATGGAAGGGACTTCATTTCAAGAGCTTGTGAGTGAATTAAGTTAAAGGTGTTACTCCAACACCTACGGCGTTTCCTCTGTGAATGTATGGTATGAAGCGCAATAAGCTTCCAATCTGTTCTCAATGCTTGTCATCAATCCTCAAGACTCTTCCTTTTATGTTATTTGGATGTCCCATGTTTGGGAAAAGGATAAACACTAGTGTTGTCGTTATGATTATTATTGTTATTGTCAAACTAGATTGAGATATCATGCAATCTCTCCGTGTGTGATGCTCTATGCTTATGTACAGTGCCGATTTCGAGCGCTACTGATTTACTCGATTCGTTACTAGTTTGACTATTGATTTTGTGCATTCTACCTGCTTTTGGAAGTGAAGGACCCGTTTGGATGCCACCAAATAAGTTACTTTTTCTACTTACAGCAGTAGATAAGTAACTTATTTGAGATAAGTTGTTTGGATACCATCAAATAAGTTCCTTTTTCTACTTACGGTAGTAGATAAGTGACTTAGTTAAGATAAGTATGTTTGGTTTATGATCAATTATAAGTAGCTTTTTTATTTAAAGTTACTTAATCACTTCAGTTTAATAAGCAGAAATCAAGATAAGCGACTTAAGGCACCTTAAGTAGCCTATCTTATGAAACTTATGATCCAAATGCCCCCGAAAAGTAAGGGTACTTTTTGGTTTCTATGTTTCTGGCAGTGGATGGGTTTCACTATTGATTTGAGCTAGAGAAAGTGGGAAAATGGAAATCCAAATTAATTTAGTTTTCATTTCTCATGCTGCCCCAAGCAGTGGACAGGTCCCGCTAAAGGTGTCAGACCAATAGTGATTTGGGGGCGATATCTAAATGTGCCCTTAACCAGGTTTCTGATTCTATTTATGGTTTTATTCATGCAATCTTGAGATACCGGTCCAAATATGGTCTAAGAAGAGTCAGAGAGACTGAGTTTGATTTGAGAGATCCAAAAGGGATGACTTGGTACTTGGGACTTTGGAACGGTTGTTTTTCTACAGGTTTCCGTTTTCCCAATTAGTTATAGTGGCAAACTGGCAATGGGTCGGGGAGGGCCTGATGGGTACCCGAGCTCGGCCTGACACGGGCTGTGTCTGGATGTAGCTAAATGGGCACAGGTGCAGGTTTGGGTATTAATTTGAGCCTGATTAATAATTGGGCTGGGTGTGGATGTAACCCTACCCATAACCAAACTAGATTATATGCAGCAGTGTTGTTAAGGGGGAGATTTTATCGGTGTTGTGTGGCACATAGTAGTAGAGCTATAAGGGAGCAGTGGCTGGGGTTATTGTCAGCACCAGCGTTCAGGTTGTAGCATTTTCTGTCATTGTTTTGGTTCTGGTTTGGAGATGTAGAAGGAAATTACTGATTCATGCATCAGGGATGGTTGCTTGCTCCTTGGTTCTGTTCAGGTATAGAGATTTACAGTGTGTGAGTGTGACTGATGATTTTGTGGAGAAGTTTGGAGGAAGCTTAGGTTCTGTTTTTAAAGGGACTGTGCCTGATTCATCTGTTGTAGCTGTGAAGAAACCGGAAACTTTGGACTAGGGGAGAAGCAATTCCGGTCAGAAGTGAGCACAAATGGGATGATCCGACATGTTAATCTGGTTCACCGTCATGGGTTCTGCTCCGAAGGCAGTAGAAGGTTGCTGGTTTACGATTTCATGCTGAACAGCTTTAGATTTTCCATCTGTTTGGGGAGGATTCCAATATCTTAACACTGGAGAATCATGGTATCAAATCGCATGAAGTGCTAAGGATTATCTTATCTCTGCGACAAATGCAGAGAATGTATGGTATATTGCAACATCAAGCCAGAAATCATATTTTTGGATGTTGCATCAAGTGGCAGATTTTGGCACGGTGAAGCTTAGCGTCCTGGAATTTAGCCGAGTACTGACGACCTATGAGAGGAACCATATGCTCTCTCTCCACCACCAGAATGGATTCAACGCATAGCTATTAACAGCAAAAGTAGATGTTTACTGCTACCAAATGACGGTTTTTGAGAGCTTATATTGGGTGTGGAAGCACAAAGTGATCGGAAATGTCTGAGGCTGGTTATTTCCATGTTTTTGCTACAGGTAAGATGAAAGAGGTGATGCCCTTTGCTTATTAGACCATTGATTGGACTATAAGGCGGACATGTAAGAACTCAACAGAGCTTGTAGAGTTACTTGCTGGTGTATTCAAGTGGAGACATCTTGACTATTGATGGGACTGGTGGTTCAAATTCTCGAGAGAGTTTTAGAGGTAAGTGTGCCACCCATTTCCAGATTTCTTCACTCTTTTGGAAGATGAGGAGATGATAAAGCAGGGCTTGATTACCATAAGCGCTTTGCAGCATTTCTTATTTGGTGTTATCATCCATATCCACATGGGCATACATGGATGGGCACATTGCGGCCATATCCACATGGGCATACATGGATGGTCACATTGCGGTTTCCGTCGTTGGAGGCTATGGAGTAGGATGGCCCAAAGATCACACTGATAGAACAATCTTGGCCATCAATTGGACAGTTGAAAGGAAATGCTCAACTATCCACATTCAATGGACAACATGAGATGATTTAACAATCCACACCAGTATTTTTCTGTTATGCTCTATCTTCAATGAGCCCACGATACGGCAATCTGGATTGATTCCCATAATCCATATATGCATTCTGTATGGTGGATAAAACACCGTTGTTTTAGATATGGCAGAAAATCCACACAGTTGTTTGGCCCCTAAAAGGAGATAATCACAATCTCTAAGCAGTGAAGATGGCCAAAAAAAAAAATTCAAGCCCACGACCAGCCCATGAAATTCATTAAGGCCCATCTTCGCGCAATCTCTTAAAGGCAACGGTGCCACAACTTGTACAGAAAATCCCTACCGTAAAAATGGTAGGCCATACCTATACACTGCCTCAGCAGACGGTTGTCCATTGATTTCAATTATGTAACCCGTATGCTGAATGCACAACCTGATTTTTGTGTCAGGTTAACTTCATGGTGGGGCCCAGAGAGTAACATGACTGCCAGGATACTTTCTCTAGCATAAGGGAGCAGTTAGCTTTTGTTATTTCCGCTTGTAAGAAACTGAAATCACAATTTAGTTCACTTGTGCATCCAAACAGAGCCTAATGGATTCTAACAAATTAACATAGAACTACCCAAATAGGAGAACAGTTCAAACCACCTAACCGTCTGTCCACATGTATAGAGTCATGTTCACACATGTGGGACTCATGGTTCAGTGATCTAGACTGTCGATCTGATGGGCCCTACTATGGATGGAGAATGCTTAAGATCCACCCCGGTTTGGAACATCCGGGCCCTTTGATCCATGCTCTCGATACAACAGTTAGAATGAAAAGATGGGTCCTACCATGGATGGAGAATGGTAAAGATCTGCCCTGGATTGGAACATCCTGACCTTTTGATCCATAATCTAGAGACAGCATTTAGAACAGAACAAAAGAAATTCCACATTCATCAGAAAATATAGAGGTTAGGATCTTCTACACTGGGAGCCATCAGATCGATGGTCTGGATCACCGAACTGTGGGGCCCACATTCACAAATTCACTGTAGCATCCCAAGTTAAGGTGGTGTAAGTGCTGAACAAAAATGGTCATTTAGATGAGAATTTCTTTTTGGTTCATCTGAATTCAACACCCTTCTTTGTAGAACACACCCTGTTGTCAGTCATGGATATATGGAGGAGGAGATCGGACACTCGCCTTGCCGATGGTCGCTCGGCAGGGGCGGTCCTCGTGCATTGCAATGCGATGTCAAGCACTTCAAACATGCTGGATTCCTCATCGGGGTCGAGCGGTTTCAATGTGGGGTCCAGCAACTCCTCTCTAGTGGGGCCCAGCATGTGTGACTCGATCCACCTGACCATATCCATGTCTTCCCCGAACATCCTATCCGTCGGCATGAGGCCGCTCACCAGTTCCATCAGAACAATGCCCATACTGTACACATCGCTCTTCTCGGTCGCCTTCAGCGAGTATGCATACTCTGAGAACATAGACATAAAAATGTTGTTAGCTTTAGTTATTGATCATCTAAAGTGTGCATGGTGTGGTCATGGAGTTCTCATGGTGAGATTATTGTAAGACAATAACTTCTATGATATTCAGAGGTTAGGATCATCCAATTATCTGATTTTGGGGCTGTCCTACCTGAACTGGCCCATGCGCATGATCATGAAACTCTGCCAGAATATCAATGTCTCTTATGTCATTGTAGGGGAAATGGTCCACTTTTCTGCCCACTCAACGAATACAATGATCCAAGCTGTGCACCAATAGCCAGCGATTGTATCGGTGACCTATGTCATCACGATTGGTGATAACAATTGTGTCGTGGCCCATTGGATCGGAACCCCTGGTTATTGCACCACCGTTGAAAAAATTGCTTTTGGTGTCCAATAATTGGACTTTACTTGCAACTAGAGAATCCTCCCCAATCAAATGTGAAGGCCCACCACCTACTTCTGGTAGGGACACTGATGTGGTGACTGTCACATTCTAACAGGATAAACACTCCATCCAAACTGATTTATGGCACACCAGGTATGTGCCATGGCCTGAGAATCAGGCTGGTCTGTTCATTAGGTGGGCCACCATGTAGGAAATAGATGGATGGCTAAAGAACCTGATCAAAGTTCTATGATCAATGGACAATTGAAGCCATCTCGAGAAGAGAGAATTGCCCAATTCTCCATCCAGGGCACATATACAGTGGGGCCAGACCTGCCTGATGAACGTGCTGGATCTCAAATGCATTCACATGATCAGGAGAGAACACCCACCTATTGCAGTATTTCAAAGTCCACCGATCATATATCACTGTTTGATTAAAACTAGACAATGATAGGATACCTACAGCAAGTAAGATCAGGTGGGCCATCCAATCACAAAAAGTTTGTTTTCAGTAGGGAATTACCTGGAGCAATGTAGCCAAAGGATCCGGCGAACCAGGCCGTCGACTCCGTCCCACCACCGCTGGAGTCATGACTGTCCATCACAGCCTTTGCCAGCCCAAAATCTCCCAAGTGGGCCTCCATATTAGCATCAAGCAATACATTGCTTGACTTGATGTCTCGATGAATGATCCTCGGCACACAGTCATGATGGAGATACTCTACACCACAGGCCAGCCCAATCGCGATCCTCAACCGCTCATCCCATAGCAGCTTCTTCTTCTTAGCCGATGATGGACGGTGCAACCAATCCCAAACACTCCCATTCTCCATATACTCATAGATCAGCAAATTGGTGGTACCACATCGGCTACTAGTACAGCACCCAATCAGCTTCACTAGATGCCTGTGCCTGATCCTCCCAAGCGTCCGAATCTCCCTGGAAAAGCTCCGATCGACCAAGAGATCATCCTTCCGCCGCATCTTTTTAACAGCTATGATCTCTCCTGATGACAATTCGGCTTTGTAGACCGTCCCTGACCCACCCGACCCGATCACAAATTCATCGCTGAGATTGTTTGTTGCTTCCATGATATCCTCCCATTTGAATTCCCTCTTCACTGCACCTTGGAAGATCAACCTCCGCTGGACGTTTGATGAACTTGACGAGTATGCACAGTTCACTTCATGGGCACTCGGTGATCGCCACTTGCAGGCCAGTGCGATCACAATTGCAAGTGTGAGAACAATGAACGCTAAGGTTGAGGTAGCTGCAATCACGGCCACAGCGGCCGTGTTCAGGCCTGATCGCCGGCGGTCCGAGTTGAGATTGTTGCAGGGATTGAGAGGCCTTCCACAGAGACCCACATTGGCTGAGAAGGAATCGGCCGGCCAGCGGGAGAATTCCTTGTCCAAATGTCCTTGAAGGTGGTTGTATGACAGATCCAGCTTGCCCAAGCTGCTCATTTCGCCAATCTGTCGTGGGATTTCTCCCATGAATGAGTTATGAGACAGATTGAGGACTTCAAGCTTGGACAATGTTGCAAGCAAGGGTGGGATCTTGCCGGTTAGATTGTTGTAGCTGAGGTCTAAAATGCTTTGTAGATTGTTCAACTGCCCCAGCTCAATTGGGATTTCTCCATCAAAGGCATTGTGCGAAAGCCGCAGCTCGTAGAGCTTGCTGAGCTTGCCAACCTCAGGAGGGATCAGGTCCAGAGAACCGATTGCGATCCAGATTCAGTAAGTTGAGGCCCGTCAGATTGCCGATCTCAGATGGAAGGGCCCCACTTAGGAAATTACCATCGATCGAAAGCAAGAGAAGACTAGTACAATTGAAGAGCTCTTGAGGAAGAGGCCCGTCGAATCCATTCGACGACAGCTTGAGCTCCCCCAGCTGAGGCAAAGTACCAAGCCATGACGGAATGGGGCCTATTAGACGGTTCCCATTCAAATCAATGTGGGTCAGCTTCTTGCACGACGATAGCTCTTCCGGCACTGTTCCATTGAGTGAATTGCTTGACAGGTCTAGAAGCTCAAGCTCTTCGATCTCCCCCAACAGAGGAGGAATCTCGCCATCAAATCGGTTACTCCCCAAACGGAGCCGCGAGATACCCGGCGAATTCCCCAATTGGGGAGGAATTCGACCATCGAACGAATTGTTGGTAACATCAAATGACAGTAGCGATTGCGAACCGCACAAAGGAAGAATGCTACCATTGAATCGGTTATTCGAGAGATTCACTCTTGTCAGATTCCTACACATGATCATATCATCAGGAATGTTACCTTCGAGCGAATTGTTGTAAAGCATCAGCTGCTGCAGCGATTGAAGGAATCCAAACGATCCAGGAATCCCACCTGAAAGATGATTATCTGCCAAATCCAGAACAGTGAGTTCCCGGCAGTTCCCCAATGTAGCTGGAATGTCGCCCGAGAGCTCGTTCTGCCTGAGATCGATAAAGCTCAGCTTCTTCAGCCTTCCTACAGTGATCGGAATACTCCCCGTGAACTGATTTCCATAGAAGTCGATCATTTGCAAGCTCGAACAGTTTCCAATTGATAGTGGAATTTCACCCGACAGCTGATTTTCATAGAGATAGAGCGTTTCGAGCGAACCGAGCAATCCGATCTCCTCCGGCAGCTCCCCGCGCAAGTTGTTGTGATAGAGCGTCAGCATCTGGAGATTGCTGAGATTGCCGATCGATCCGGGAATTGATCCGACGAAACTGTTGTTGTTGAGCCGGAGATCAGTTAGATTGCCAAGCTGGCCTAGTTCGACTGGAATTGAGCCATTGAGCTGATTATCTGCTAGATCAAGCTCTTTCAACGACCGGCATTCACCGAACCCGATCGGAATTCTCCCGCTGAACATGTTCGCGGATAGAATCAAATGCTCTAATTTCGAATTCGGATTAGAACAGATGCTATCTCTGAGAGAACCTGAAAGCTTGTTGCCCAACAAGACGAGGAAAATCAGCTCTTCCATGCCGTCCAATTCCGCCGGAATTTCTCCCACGAGCTCGTTCGACGATAAATCGAGATTCTGAAGACTACCCATTTCCGAGAGCGATGGCGGTATCCGACCCACGAGCCGATTCCCCATAAAATTGAGGTAGACGAGCTGAGTCAACCCGCTGAGTTGACTCGGAATCTCTCCCTCGAGGGAATTGTTCGCGAGGTTTAGAATCTGGAGACCCGGAATTCGACCCAATTCGCTGGGAATCGGTCCGCTGAGGCGGTTCACAGCGACGGTGAAGATGGAGAGGCTGGAGCAGTTCCCGAGTTCCGGCGGGATTGGGCCTTCGAGTCCGTTGTGCTGCAAGACCAGGTTCTCGAGTTGGCTGAGTCGGCCGAGCGCAGGAGGGATTTTTCCGGAGAGGTTGCTAGACGCTAATCCCAGCGTGGTTAGATTCGAGAGGTTCCCCAATGAGCTGGGAATCGGACCCGAGAGATCGTTGTCGCCGATTCGGAGGACGCGAAGATTCGTTAGCGAGCCGAGTTGACTAGGTATGGACCCGGTGAGTTGGTTAGAGAAGAGGAGGAGAGAAGTGAGGGAAGAGAGGTTGGAGAGGTGAGTTGGGATCGTTCCGGTGAGGCTATTGGATGAGAGGTCGAGGATTTGAAGAGAAGAAATGCAGGCGAGTGAGGGCGAGATTGTCCCAGACAACGACGAGTCGGAGAGGTTCAGACTCACGACAGCGACTGAGTCGCAGGAAACTCCTCGCCATGTGCACACGTCGGCGTTGCGCAGCGACCAGTTGTCTAACAGATGCAAAGGGTCCTCAACGAACGATTCCTTCACCTCCAAAAGCGCTCTCGTCACCGAGTCGACCGACTCGCCCGAGTCATAGTAAACGAACTCGGAAGAAAAACCCACGAAGAGAAGGAGAAGAAAGAGCGATGGAACTAGTGTAATTCCGCCGAAAACCATGGGCTTTCTCCATTCCTACTGCGGAGAAAGCGTAGAGAGAGAAACGAGAACGAGATGAAGCTTAACCCTCTCTGTTCAGCTGCTGCATAAGGCGGGAAAAATCCCAGCGAAGTTCTCACGATAAATTGAATCTACCGTCAATTTATCGCCAGACCATCTGTCTATCTGGAGGTAGTTCCTGTATTCTCGGGAGGGGCTGTCAAAATATCGCGAGAAATTGGTTGTGGAGGAGAGAAAGCGCGGTTCCGAGCGTGGATGCATGCATGCAGGTCGGGGGATGGGAGAGCGGACGCGTTTGGATGTTGGGAAATCGGGAAATGGAGACGAATTTAATGAGAGTTGGAGGGATTGTGTCAGGCAAACGCAACAAATGCCATTAATGGCATCGCCCCAACTCCTATCTCGGGCAGCTCATGGGCACTGCTCCCCAAAGAGAGAGTAGAGAGAGTAGATGAGAGAGATTGCATGGAGATATAACAGGTGGAGTTCTTTTTTCCTCCGTCGCGACTCATGATCCAGCTTGTGTCTGTCACCAACTAGTGGGACCCACTGCTCACATCTGAGATGGAACGGTCCATATTCTTTTGATATGGTAAAAATAATATATTTTCTCACATTCACGTCATTGATAGATTGTAACCTTTGATTTTTAGTGTTTAATGTGAACCATTGAAAATTTTAATTTCATAGACTATAGTCACCTATAGATTGTGATGGTTTCAATAAACTTCTCAGGTTTATTTGAGTAGCATAGATTCAATCAGATGGACGGTTCAGATCATTATAAAATTCCTGCATGTGGTCCCCAGTGGAATGCAACCGATGCTGAGTAAATAAATCGCGACACACGCAAAACGAACTCTGGCAGGTGAAGCGAGATAGTCGTGGTTTGTCGATTTGGGATAGGAGCTCAAAAGAGAGCGGTTGGATTTCTATTTTTAAAAGTCATCATACAATGCTCGGGCCTGGAGTCTCTATAATACACGTTCGGTTTATCGCTTTGTAATAGTGGGGCCCACAACTGATCCAAACTGTCTATACAATGGCTCTCATCCTCGATGGCCCATGAGCCAAAATTCGTCGATCCAGACTATTGTCTATGTGGCCTTGTGGAACGTGTGATTATTTTTGGACCACCTATTGCTGGGTTGGGATTTCTCCACGATTAGATTTTTGGGGTCACCGGCAATCCGGAATGGAGCTGAAAATATCAACGGTTTGGATCACTGAAATATGAGCTCCACTTGTACATATAGATGGCCACTATTCTCATGCGTGTACAGCATCGGATGTGCTATGTGTCACACGTGTAAGATCCAATACGTCCATTGGGTAGGATCCAACGTCCGAATAACCAGGCCCAAGAATCAGATTGGTCTACACATCAGATGGGCCAGATATAAAATAACAATTGGACGGTTATAAAAAGTTGGTTAGTTCTCCATTCAACATACACGTGTCTTCCATCTAATGAGCTGACTTTTCTGATTCTTCGATCTGGCCGTCTACACGGTGGGCCACACACTTGTAATGTGATACGTTGAGAGAGTATCACTATCCATACGCATGCACGTACTATACCAACTTGAAATCCGGTGCGTCCGTTTCGATGGGCCACAGACCCAAAGTTAGAATATTTGGACTATCATAGTCTCTAATAAGTAGATATTCGTTTGTTGAATTTGAACCATTGAATATAGTCCATATCAACCGTCAAATCGGATAGCTAACATTTTCCAGCCCAGATGATCGGATGAGAACTCATCCGTATATCATCCCACGATTTGTACGGTTGTGATGGTGCTAAATGTTCATAATTTGTATTCTAGCTATGTGCATGCGTATGGATTATTCATGCTCTGCCAGAGCATCTATGATTTTCTATTCAATTGCTAATGACGTATGAGCTCACGAAGTCAACAGCAAGGGACCCGAATCATTCCAATATACAAGACGAATTTCAACTTATTCATATCATATGTTTACGTGGGAGGTATATGGTACATGATCCGCATGTTTGGACGGTACACACGGATTTTCAGTTATGGAAAGTGGGGCCCATAGTTCCATAATCCAGACGATTGATCCGTTTAATCCCACCGTAGATGGAGAAGATCTTATTAAAGTCTTCCAGATTGGATGGCCCCAATAACCAATATTTGGCCGGATCTAATAAAAGCTTTGTATGTTATGATCAACGATGTGGGGCCCACCGTGATGTTTACATGAAATCCAATCCGTCGATCATGTTATCTCCCTTGTATTCTCGTTGGCATCCAAAATTGAGTCTCATCCAATACTCAGGTGGGCTGGAGCATCTAAAATCAGGCATAGAAACACTAAAATCACATGGTATGGCCCACATGAGTTTTAGAATCTACTGAATTTTTGTTCAACATTCAACGTGGAGTGATGCATCTTTTTAACGGATTGGATTTATTATAAAAAAATACGGTGTGCCTCACAAAACATCTGAAAGGGTTTTAATGGTGAGGATCCCCCATCCTAACTGTTTACTATGATGTGGTCCACCTGAGTTTTAGATCAATCTGATTTTTTCATTTAGCAGATAACATGATCGAGCATGAATCATGAACGGATTGGATGTCTTGAAAACATCACTGTGGGCCCCAAACATCGTGTTGTAGTGGATCGAGCCTATTTTTATGAGTTTCCCTATTAGCTAGTCTATCTGTAGGTCAGATTATCATCCTACAAAGGGAATATCTTAAGACCAATGGTCTATCTACCCTGAGATGCAACAGACCAATGGTCTTGATTACCAAAGCAATGGGCCCTACCCATCCAAATTAAAAACCCATGTATGGTGTGAAAAGATGGGGCCCACCCATCATATAATTCTCATTCTTTAAGTTCCAAACCAATACCCTACCATTATTGTTTGGTTGAGTCACCAAATCCCAATGTCTTCTTGTTGCGACTTGTTTCGTTTTTTAGTGGTTGCGATTGCACACCCCAAACCTCTTCTTTATGGCAGCGGATTCGGTCGGGTCAGGTTAACACCGGGTTCGGTCAGGCCGTGACCTTGGGACCCACTTTGATGTATGTGTTGTATATCCACGCCGTCCATAAGTTTTTCCAGCTCATTTTAGGGCATGGTCCCAAAAATGAAGTTGATCTAGATCTCAGGTGGACCACACTATAGGAAACAGTGATGATTGAATGCCCACCATTAAAAAATTCCTAGGGCCTACCGGAATGTTTATTTGCCATCCAACCTGTTGATAAGGTCACAAAGGCCTGGATGAAGGGAAAACACAAATATTAGGTTGATCTAAAACATTTATGGCCTACAAGAAGTTTTTAAAGACCGATCACCATTGTTTCTTGTGGTGGTCCACCTGAGATTTTGATCCGCTTCATTTTTGGGACCAAGCCATAAAATGATCTGGAAAAACGAATGGACGGCGGGGATATACAACAGTACATGAAGATGTACTGCCGGTCATGGCCTGACTGAATTCGGTTTTACCCGACCCGACACGATTAAGCCTACTATTAAAAAGAAATGGATGCGTATAATATCAACCGCACACGTGGCATGTCTCTCAGACTGGATAGGCCGTGGTCCAGATGATCCAAATCAATGGTCTGGATTGATGGATTGGTGTACCTGCACTCTATCAGTAGGGTGGATTTGGGTCTTCTAGAAATCCCAACCGTTGATATCATGTGCCTAACTATAGAAACCCTCATTTGAAGGGTTAGGGTTTTCCCATCTAGGTGAATTTTGGTCGCTGAGTTATCCAAAGTGAGGTCCAGAATATCAATGGTCTGGATGAATCAAGCTGAATTTCGGAGGTGGAAGCACTGTATACAACAGTTTTCCAGTTTTCTAATGGACGGTTTGAAACTAATGTCCTTAGTCTATTTGGTAAACCACCCCTCTTTCTTTATATTTCTCTATTTTGCCCCCAAAATGAGTTAATCCATTTGGTTTCTTTGCTTTACGGCAATGATTAATGATCTCATCCGTTTATAACTCTTCTATTTGTCTCACCTACGGTGGGTCCCACCATCTTGGCCCACAGGCTTTTCTACAACAACTACGGTCAAGGGTGCTGGGGAGGCCCTCAACCGTACACGTGGCATGTACCTAAAACCGGTGCCACCGGACTCGGCTTCGGTAGTGACCCCTCCAACACCGAGCTCGGTACTCGTCGGTGCTGGGAAAAAATATGTGGGCCCCACCATGATGTATGTATTTCATCCACGCCGTCCATCCATTTTTGCATATCATTTTAGGTCATGGGCCTAAAAATGAGGCATATCCAAATCTAAGATCGACCACACCATACGATGAGCCTAAAATGGTGGTTGAACGCCCATCTCGATCCAAAACTCTTGTGGCCCCAAGAAGTTTTCAATGGTGACCATTCAATCACCACTATTTCTTATGATATGGTCCACCTGAGTTTTGGATCTACTTCAGTTTTGGCCCACGCCCTAAAATGTACTGGAAAATGAATGGACGGCGTGGATAAAACACATACGTAATGGTGGGCCCACAGAGCTTTTTCCAGCACCGACCAGTACCCGCCCAACTAGTGGGACCCGATGTAGATGGATCATGGCCTATGCATTGCATCGTAGGTGTCATCCTAACAGGCCGATGGGTGCATCCAACGGACGGTATAGATGAAAAAGCTGTTAGGTGTTCAGATTCAGGTCATTAATCTGAGGTCTTGATTGTCTAATCAATCTGATTCTTGGCATATGATCGATCTACCCTGGTTCCCACACTTTGTACGGTTCTGATTAAGGTAAATGCCGCCACCATTTCCTCAGTTACACGTGGCAGAGGGAAAGCAAGCTCAAGACCATCCATCTAGAGGACCTACCTGAGCAGGCAACAGATCAAGAACGATGGCGATCAGACACAACTCTACACGCATGCATCTGATTTCCAAAACATGGGTGAGACATCCGAACCGTTCAACTAGCAAAGTTAATTAGGTGGACCACACGTGTTACTGAGTTGGTCTATTGGCTGTTCATTGAATGGACCATCCTGGTTTCTGTCTCGAGTGATATTTATGATATGGCCCATCGTTTTCATGGTTCGGATTTCATAAGCAAGCAACATGTTGGCAGAAAAGAAAAAGAAAGCGTTGTACGCTAAAGTTACCATACATATACATAGTTGCATGGGAAAAGTAATTTTTTAAGAGGCCAGATCCAGTACAAAAGTTTCTACCGTATAAGATTAAAATACCAATTGACGCGTGTAGCCCACTGCGATTTTTTATTACATCCAATCCGTACATCATTTTTATCCCCTATTTTTCTCCTTGGGTCCCAAAACTAAAACCGATCCAAAATTCAGGAGGACCACACAATGTAATAACATGCCTAAAATCTCTAAATTTAAGTATTGTGGCCCACCTGAGTTTTAGAATGTCCTGATTTTTTTAAGGTGATTTTCATCTTCTGAATGGATTATATGGAATATACAAAACATAGTGGCGACATTCAATCTGGAAGATCTATTTTTTTATTATTACAATTATGGGCATCCCCATCCAACTGTTACCTGTGGTATGCCCCACCTGAGTTTTGACCTTATATTTTTTTAATTTTTTGCCAATGAAAAATTAGGGGCAGACATGATGAATGGATTGGATGTCATTAAAACGTCAGGGTTGGCTCACAGGCTTATTTGGCTTTACCTAGCACAGTCACATTGGATCGACCCTCTCCATATATTGTCCAAGCATGAATAGTTTATGATTAAAAAACCATTTCTATCGGACATTCCTATCAACATGAGAAATGGACAGAAAAACTATCGGGGAAAAGTTAATGGTCAAATATTCACTGTGTTAAAGTGTTAAAAAAGTTATGGAAAAGATTGTCAAACGTGTGGGAGTTTTTAAATGTAAGATATCCTTACTTAGTGGACGTGTTGAATTTATTGACTGTCTATGTGGCATTAGGCATCGAAGTTTGTGGTCATAAATTATTAATTTTTTTTACACCCAAACCAATTGCTCAAGTGGTAGATTGAATCAAGATAACCTCGTTGCAACATTAAGGTCTTGGTATCTATTCTCTTTGAATAGCGGGGGTGGGATATATATGATTTAGGCAAAATTTTGTCAAGACTAATCATTCATGGCAGTATATACATGTTGGTTGTGGACCTTTGGGAGGGGCCCACTTGTGAACAACCACTTGTGGATTGGGACCCATATGGAGTGGATCGGGAACCATAGGAAGTTACCGTATTCTTTTTCTTCCGGGAATTTGATTTTCAAATTCCGGAGGTGGTTAGATTCCTCGTATGAGTATTATAAAAGGGAGAGTTCTCTTCCGACCTTCCGATACAATACACGAAAAGGAAAAGTACAAGTAAAAGTATAAGTGATATACGGAGAGAAAAGAGAAGAATAGGGCTTCGAGAGTTCATCTAGTCCATCCATCAGATCTGAGCCATAGATCTGGTCCGGGGACCATCTTCACTGTAGGATCAGAGGGGTGATCAGACCCATTTGTTACTGTATCAAATAGGCGGACGGCTGGATCACACCGTACATCCTCGGCTTTGAGAAAGTTCTCATCGTATAGACTGTCGGATCCTGGAGGCCCACACTTCCACAAATTTCTTACAATACAGGCTAACTGGTAATGGATATGTTATTGTTAACTAGTTGTTGTTCCATCTCTTATTTGTCAAACGTCTTATATCATGGAAAAAATTAAAATTGATTAATGGCACAAATATATATATAGGTGCATGATGTCCACATTTTACACTTGTGCCATATTTTTTAGCTCTTAGAAATTGATGGTGGCATGTATGGTGCTTGAATTTGGATCTTGGACAATCAAACATGTAACACATGAAACATGTCAGGCACTTGCATTGATAAGCATGATCCTCATGCACATCGAAATTATAAAGTATTATTAATAAGTATTTGGACATCTCATTTAGACACCCAATTTATGGTCGAACAATCACATATATATTCATAACTATTTGGCCAAAAGCATATTTGTTTCCCCCAATTGAGAAATCAACAAATAAGGAAGAATTACTATTCTTCATTATTACTAGTTGAGGCACAACTTTCCTCAAACCCAAACAACCTCAATCTATCTCAATTGATTTTTATTAAAATGCCACTTCTATGTACTTTAAATTTGGGGAATTATTTGGTACACTTTATAAACAAGAATTTGGAATGATGTACGTAGCAAATGTTAAATCAAAACTAAACCAACTTAATTATGGAAGTCATTGCCGCTAATAATCCTGGGCCTAAAAATGAGGCATATCCAAATCTAAGGTCGACCACACCATACCATGAGCCTAAAATGGTGGTTGAAGCGCCCATCATTCAAAACTTCCTAGGGAAAACACAGATATCGGCTCGATCCAAAACTCTTGTGCCCCCAAGAAGTTTTTAATGGTGACCATTCAATCACCACTATTTCTTATGATATGGTCCACCTGAGTTTTGGATCTACTTCAGTTTTGGGCCACGCCCTAAAATGTACTGAAAAATGAATGGACGGCGTGGATAAAACACATACATAATGGTGGGCCCACATAGCTTTTTCCAGCACCGTCCAGTACCCGCCCAACTAGTGGGACCCGATGTAGATGGATCATGGTCTATACATTACATCGTAGGTGTCATCCAAACAGGCCGATGGGTGCATCCAACGGACGGTATAGATGAAAAAGCTGTTAAGTGTTCAGATTCAGGTCATTAATCTGAGGTCTTGGTTGTCTAATCAATCTGATTCTTGGGATCTGATCGATCTACCCTGGTTCCCCACACTTTGTACGGTTCTGATTAAGGTAAATGACGCCATCATTTCCTCAGTTACACGTGGCAGAGGGAAAGCAAGCTCAGGACCATCCATCTAGAGGACCTACCTGGACAGGCAACAGATCAAGAACGATGGCGATCAGACACAACTCTACATCCATGCATCTGATTTCCAAAACATGGGTGAGACATCCGAACCGTTCAACTAGCAAAGTTAATTAGGTGGACCACACCTGTTCACTGAATTGGTCTATTGGCTGTCCATTGAATGGACCATCCTGGTTTCTGTCTCGAGTGATATTTATGATATGGCCCATCGTTTTCATGGTTCGGATTTCATAAGTAAGAAACATGTTGGCAGAAAAGAAAGCGTTGTACGCTACAGTTCCCATACATAGTTGCATGGGAAAAGTAATTTTCTAAGAGGCCAGATCCAGTACAAACGTTTCTACCGTATAAGATTAACATACCAATTGACGCGTGTAGCCCACTGAGATTTTTTATTACATCCAATCCGTAAATCATTTTTATCCCCTATTTTTCTCCTTGGGTCCGAAAAATAAAACCGATCCAAAATTCAGGCGGACCACACAATGTAATAACATGCCTAAAATCTCTAAATTTAAGTATTGTGGCCCACCTGAGTGTTAGAAAGTCCTGATTTTTTTAGGTGATTTTCATCTTCTGAATGGATTATATGGAATATATAAAACATAGTGGCAACATTCAATCTGGAAGATTTTTTTTTTTTCCTTAAATTATGGGCGTCCCCATCCAACTGTTACCTGTGGTATGCCCCACTCACTTTTGGCCTTTTTATTTTATTTTTGCCAATGAAAAATTAGGGGCAGAAATGATGAATGGATTTGATGTCATTAAAACGTCAGGGTTGGCTCACAAGTTTATTTGACTTTACCTAGCACAGTCACAATGGATCGAACCTCTCCATATATTGTCCGATTATAGATATAGTTTATGATTAAAAAACCATTCCTATCAGACATTCCTATCAAAATGAGAAATGGACAGAAAAACTATCGTGGAAAAGTTAATGGTCAAATATTCAGTGTGTTAAAGTGATGAAAAAAGTTATAGAAAAGATTGTCAAACATATGGGAGTTTTTAAATGTAAGATATCCTTACTTAGGCCCACTGGATGATGGTGATGGACCTATTGAATTTGTTGACCGTGTACGTGGCCTTAGGCATTGAAGTTTGTGGTCTTAAATTATTATTATTATTATTATTTTACACCCCAACCAACTGCTCAAGTGGTAGATTTAATCAAAATCGATTCTCAAGTGAACGTTGTGGTGTGACTAATAGTGGGGGTGTGTGTACTAACACACTCACATATGAGAAATGGATATGTTATTGTTAATATCCAAGGCTAATCTCTAGATTTAGGCAAAATTTTGCCAGTATTATATCATGGAGAAAATTAAAATTGATTAATGGCACAAATATATATAAGTGCATGTCCACGTTTTACACTTATGCCATATTTTTAGCTCTCAGAAATTGATGGCGGCATTTGGGGTGCTTGAATTTGGATCTTGGACAGTCAGAAATATTGTAACACATGAAACATGTAATGCACTTGCATGGATAAGCATGATCCTCATGTATATTGAAATTATAAAGTATTATCAATAAGTATTTGGACATCTCATATAGATACCCAGTCTATGGTTAAACAATCACATATGTATCCATAACTATTTGTCCAAAAGCATATTTATTTCCCCAAATTGAGAAATCAACAAATCAGGAAGAATTACAATTCTTCATTATTACTAGTTGGGGCACAACTTTCCTCAAACCTAAACAACCTCAATCTATTTCAATTGATTTTTATTAAAATGCCACTTCTATTCACTTCAAATTAGGGGAATTATTTGGTACACTTTATAAACAAGAATTTAGAAATGATGCACATAGCAAATGTTAAATCAAAACTAAACCAACTTAATTGTGGAAATCATTGCCGCTAATAATCATACTAACCTCTGACAGATAGACGCTATTTTTAAATAACATCAATGGAAAATTATTATTTTTAACCATCCAATAAAGGTTCATTAATCCAATAGTTAGATAATAGTATGAGAGAATTTTTTTGTTCACAAACATTCTAAACAATTACCCATAATTTGGACGGTTTTGTTTGAATTACTTGTATGCCATTATATATGCAATTTCCTTGTAATTTCAAACCGCATGTGTATCATTTATTAGACTCTCAAGCATTTGGAAATGATACACAACATTTGCTTCTTCTATTTTTTTTTGCCACCATGAATATCAGCTACAGAAAAACTTAAAACAATTGAGCAATTAGGTGAACCACACATGTTCATTGAATCGGAGTATTAGCCGTCCATTGAATGGACCATCCTAACTTTTTTCTTGCTTATGATTTAGCCCATCATTTTCTTGCTTCGAATGTTATAAGCAAGCAACAAGTTGGCAGCAAAGAAAGCGTTGTACCCTAAAGTTCTTGTTGGAGTTATTGTCCTAAAAAACCATCCTTGCCCTTATCCATTAGCCACATGGATGTGATTGGGCGGATCTCAGTCGTTGATTGTGGTGACCATAGGGATCTTAATTGGACATGTGATATGCTTTAGACCGATTTAGTGTTCCTCTCATCCATTTGGGTTTGTTGATGAGTGATTCCTCTATAGTCTTTGGGAACTTGAGATTGGACATAACGGTCATTAACCTGGGAAAGTCGTGGTCCATGGATCTCAGTACCATATTAGACCATGACCGTCACAGGTGCGTGGGACACACCTGTGGACATCAGTTCATGAGATGTACAATCATCTTATGTGAGGGGACTGGCTTGGGTCAGGATGGACAGTCTCCACCATTAGGAATCAACTTGGTGTCCATTTATGCCTTATCCCTACCTTGTACAAGAGTGTGAGTATGCCATGAACAAATGATCCATGTTCGGACCTTTCGTCACTCACATGGATGGATCGAGATCAAGTCAACAGTCTGGGGGCCTATTAGCTTAGACTGTGATCGTGAAATCAGGACTTGATGATACATGAAAGATGGTTTGATCCTTAGACTTAAGGACATGTAAGGGTCACAATCTTGATTGATCGGCTTTGGCTCTTCCTACGAGGTCCATGCAGGAGCCAATAAAGTGGACGTATCTGAGTACTTCCATCAAGAATTGTTGATTCTTACACAGGCCAACGACGGATCCACTGGTTTGCCTAAAAACATATTATGGTTTGATTTGGATGAATCGGGGACTTATCAAGTGATTTTTTTGTTGGGCTTAACACTCTGATTGTTTTAATTGAATTTTCAAAGGTTTTTAACCATTAAAGTTTTGTTTAACCGTTAAAATTATTTTAAACGCACTTGATGATAACCTGATGGCCCATATCTGATGGTCCACTTTTGATTGGCATGATATATGATCATTAGTGGATATGCCATGGAAGTGGAGGGATTAAATTATGAGTATATGCATGGATGAGGCGGATTGACAGGCTTCCTTCATAATTTGTTACACCGAAATTTGTAGGGTGGTGGAACACCACACTTAGTTCACCTTTGAAACCCTAACCCCTCCTTATTGATATGATCATATCCTGGAGGAGAGGAGAAGCTAGCCATGGATGTCCCTACCCCATGCGACGTGTATATGTGAGGGAAAAGAGAAACTATATGAGAAAATGGAGATCTACTTCATCATCGTTATTATCTTCTTGGATGCTCCACTTGTGTGGATAGTATACGTCTTCCTTGCACCTACCTAAAGGATTAGACATTGGGCTATCTTAATTCTCCGGTAATAAGATAGATCAGGGAGAGACTTCTTGGTTTAAAAGATCGGCCTTACAAATATTCATTTTGTGCATATCGCAAGCATATATGATTTCCACTGTTTATATATATATATATATATATATATATATATATATATATATATATATATATATATATATATATTATAAGAATATGATGTTATTTCAAATGGTGATTCTTGAGACAGGTCCCATGATCAAATTGTATTGTATTATATTCTGCTGCATTTGTACGCTAGAGAGCCAACAGTTCTCATACATGGTTGCATGGGAATATGTAATTTTCTAAGTAGTCCTATCCAGTACAAACATTTCTACTTCATAAGCTTCACATACCAATGGACGTGCAGAGTCCACTGCAATGTTTTAATGCATCCAAGCCATGCATCATTTTTGTCCCCTATTTTTCTCCTTGAATCCCAAAAATCAAGCTGATCCAAAACTCAAGAGGACCACACAATGCAATATCATGCATAAAATATCTAAACTTGAGTATTGTGGCCCATCTAAGTTTTGGAATGTCCTAATGTTTTGGGTGATTCTCATCTTCGGAAATGGATTAGATGGAATATAAAAAAACAGTCTTTGCATTCAATCTAAAAGACTTTTTACCTGTAGAATGTATGAGCTAAATCCTGGAATTTTGGTCATACAACTTAAAATGTACAGGCACCCCCATCGGCCATTAAGCTGTTTCCTGTGGTATACCCCACCTGAGTACCTATTTTTTGGTGCCAGTGAGAAATTAGGGGCACAAATGATGAATGGATTGGATGTCATTAAAACGTCAGGGTTGGCTCACAAGTTGATTTGGCTTTACCTAAAACATTCATATTGGATCTACCATCTCCACATATTGGCCCTAGCTAGCATGGATAGTTTATGATTAAAAAATCATTCCCGTTAGACATTCCTATCAACGTGAGAAATGGACATCACAACTATGGTGGATAAGTTAATGGTCAAATATTTAGTAAAGGTAAATTGACAAAAAAAAAATCATGGAAAAGATTGTCAAACATGCCTGAGTTTTTTAATATTAGATATCCTTGCTCTGGCCCGTTGGATGATGGTGATGCACCTCATTGAATTTGTTAATCATAATCATGTTAGCGGCCTAGACCTTGATGTTTTCGGTCATAAATTGCTTTTTTGTTTTATTTTTTTATTAGAAATGTCATGACTAATAATCCATGCTATGCTGTCTAAAGTTAGCTAGTTATGAACATATTATTGCTAACTAGCTGTTCTCTCCATTATTCGTCAAATACGTCATATCATGGGCATGATAGATGCGGAGAAAATTAAAATTAGTTGGTGGCAGAGGTACGCATGAGTGTATGTGTACATTTAACATATGTGACACATTTTTTAGTTCTCAAAGTTTGATGATGGTAAAGATGCACATGTGAGATGCTTGAATTTGGATATTTAGAGACGTGGCACATGAGACATGTAATGCATGTGCATGAGCAAACATGATCATCACATTTACCTAACCTCTGATACATACACTTGTGTTTTAAAATAAGACCAATGAAATATTTTCATTCTTAATAGGTCTAATAATGTCTTTTAATGTAGTAACTAGAAGATAATATAAGAGTTTTTTTTTTTTTTTTTTCAAGTACATTCGAAGATAGTTTTGTTTGAATTACTCTAAAGAGTTATTTTGTAGTAGCAAAATTTCAGTCCTTAATGGGCTTACTATGTCCTTATTAATATATTGGCCATGCCTGCAGAACTTGAGAATCAATGAAGCCACCTTATTAATATAAATGTTTGTTAATTTCTCTCCCTCTTTTTTTTTTCTTTTTTTTTTTCTTAACAATTAGAGAGACCTTCATTTCTTAACATTTGGTTGCAGTGTATGTACCAATGCATCACAAGTGCCACCATCGTATCTAAGCATCAAAAGTTTGTCACATTTAACCTTCAAGTGCCTTTCATGTGCCACATGTCCTATATATGCCAAGTTTTAGATGTGTTACAATATCACAAATGTCACTTTACATTGTCCTCATTCATATGCCGTTGTACATCTTAAGCATCCTGCTTATGTTATTGTGTCAAATTAGATGCATGCACATGCGCTATGTGATGACTTATCCTTCTTCTAATTCCCAAGTGCTTGATATACAATAGTCAGAGTTAGTTTATATCAACTTGATCCAGATAGCTTAATGAGAACAAAACTTTACTTCTTTCAAATAAACTAACCATGTTACATAAAAAAGAATAGAAAATAAAAGAGTCATGACCTCTCCATAGCATGTGGCAAGGTATATATTATATCATCAAGACCAATGAATTATGTTTCAAAAATTACACAATCATCTACAATCTATGCCAAAGGCAACAAGATTGAGATGGTGATGGGGACATAGTAAGTCACCCTGCCATGCATGGTGAGATGGTTCTACCAAATTCTGGTTCTTCGAGGTTGATTACATGATCATACCCTATGTTTCAACGGCCCACCCACTACCTGAACTGGGCCATGGACATCTGTGGATGGTCCCACTCAACAATATCATCTAATGGTGATAGGAAACTTGGGAATGCCACATGCATCATATGCCAGATTATTAAGTGGTGAGTGGCGCATATATACAGAATAGTTGGTGTATAAGCTACACACTGCATCCGTAGGTTTACGTGATCGCAAAGGCCCAGTACCACTTGCTATCTGTATAAGACAAAACACGGGCCAAAACAGGTTTGCCATTTTTTTAGGAAGAGATTCTTCTTGGGATTAGTTTCTTGGCCTATGGGAAAGCAAGAGGCCGTTCATGTACAACGTTTGCAGAATAAGCTTAATTCTACAACCTGGTGTGTGGGACCCACCGTGATGTAGGGCTCACATCCATTCCGTCCAAAAGGTGGGCCTCTTCAAGCTCATGCTGTATCCCAAAAATCAGCCCCATAAAAACTCAGGTCGGTCAAAACACAGGGATCAGTTGGGATGGGGTGCCTACTATTAAAACCTTTCAGATTGTTGCGGGGCTCACAGTTTTTTAACCATCCTGTCCATACAGAAGATGCGTACCACTGGAACAAATGACCACTCAAATGATCAGATTATTCCAAAACTCAAGTGGACCCCACCATGTATTTTATAGAATTTAGCCATGATTTTACATGGTGTGACCCAGCTGAGTTTTCGAACAACCTGATTTTTTGGTTTCAAAGTAGAAAATAAGCATCCGTACATGATGAACAGATCGGATGTCATACAGACATCAAGGTGGACCCCACATACTGTGTTGCAGAATAAGCTTATTCTACATGTGGCAGATGAACTGCCTGGATAAGAGGAATTTTGTATGCCCTAAATCCTGACCAAGTGTTTAAAAAAAGATTCTTATGACCTAATAACGCCAATTAGCATAGCCTTTATATGATAGGGGTAGATCCCATCTCATTATATTTTTCACCAGTTAAAAAAATGGTTGTGACTTTTCAACCGTACACATGGCATGGTTGCATGGCAATCCAGACCATCCAAATAGCCAACCTAACTTTTGATGGAGCATAACCCCAAAATTGCAATGAGAAGATGATATAAGCTCATCTGATTTCTTTTCCTAATTCCATCTTAGACCATTTGTTATATACTTTTATACATTGTTAGGATGGTTTTATCTGCATAAATGCCCACCACAGTAAAACAGTAGCCATAGAATGTCCAGCATTAAAAATCTCCTAGGCCCACTGTAATTTTATTTGACATCCAATCTGTTGATTAGGTCATACAGATCTGGATGAAGGGAAAAAAAACAAAAACAAATATCAGCTTTATACCCAAACTTTTGAGGCCCCTCAAAATGTTTTTAATGGTGGGCATTCAATTAATACTGTTTCCTATGATGTGATCCACATGAGATTTGGATCTACATCATTTTTGGACTCATAGCATAAAATGATTTGGAAAAATGAATGGATGGCATGGATGAAACACATACATCATGGTGGGCCCAAGGAGGACCGACTACTAGCCAATCCGCATCCATGATGATGGAGTGATTCTATGTTGAACTTTAAAAGAGCTGACTACTGAAGAATGAAGACTTCCGGTTGAATACGTTTCACCCAAAAAAACAAAAAGAGTGAAAATAGTCATATATGCAAGCATATTTATTTTTAGGGTAATCATGTTGGATGGATGGGATTGCATATATACACTACAGTGGAACCCACTAATAGCTGTTCTCACATTCTCATCATCGACATCGATTGTGGGTGAGGCGGCGTAAAGTGGGGAATGAATCATACACAGTTGTAGATGAGAAAATCATGCACCTAACTGCTTGTGAAGATCTACCAAAGTGTGAAGATCCATCCCTTCTAGGCTTCTGGCTATGAGGGTTCAAACAACATAAATGGTACACCCCTAAAATCAAGCTGATTCAACCATTAGGTGGGCCACACCATATAAAACAATGGGAAACCACCAAAAAACCTCCAAATCTACGTGGTGGCCCACCTGATGGTAGGGTTAGATTGACTTTTTGTGCATCCCATTTTCTTGTTTTGGCAATCCTGCAGGGATAGGTTGTATACCATGCATGCCCTTTGGGTTATGGCTGAAAGTTGGGTGGGTTCAACCCAACAACTTGTCACCGACCTGACATTGGGTTCGCTCTGGCAAGGATATGCAAACACTAACATGATAAAGCTTGGGTTGAGGTCTTGGGTCGCCCGACCCAATCCAAACCCAATTTATATACAAGTTAATTATAATTTTATTATATTTTAGTTAAGTAAACTTATTAATTTATATTACTTTAGTAAGTAAACTTATAATGCTTGAAATTTGATATGCTTGAGCGTTAAAGGAGTAGTTGTCCTATATTTTAACTTGTTTGTTTAAAAAAAGTAAAATTCTTTATGATAAATAACTACATATATAATCAATAAAGTATATGTAAAAAAAATAAGACTTGTATTAAAATATAACAAACTAATGTAATAACGAAAATATTAACACGTATCAATCCGACCAACCCGACGTAGCCACTTGGGTTGAGAATTCTCAATCCGAGGTTGGGTTGGATTAGGGTTAAGGTATAGAAACCTTGGGTTGGTTAAGGTTGAGCACCAACCCAACCCAACCCAACCCAACCGACTTTCAGCCCTACTTTAGGGGCCCTGCTAGTAGCTAGTAGCATAATTTTCTTATTTTTAATTCATTTGAGTTGTTTTTCACTCACACATGCGCATGTGTGTGCATAAGAAAATCCAAGAAGAAAACTATCGAAATCATTTACAACAGCCAAAGGATAAAGTTTCTAAAGACAAGAAACAATGTCACTCTTAAAATCATAACGAGTTCATGGGAAATGGTCACACAACTAGTTGTACGTCCAACTTGGTGTGTGGGGCCACCATGGTGTCTATGATGTTTGTACGAATCAATCTGACCCATCCAACAAAGTTGTCCCACTATAAATGGGACACCAAAAATAAAGGGGATCCAATTTATTTGCACAATTCAATTAAACACAAGGCCACAAGTGTTAACTATGGCCTATGTTAACTACGTGAGTGATTGGGATGGTGCCAGCGTACTAGAGTTGTACTCAACTTTAATTGAACACTAGTGCCCCCCATGCTGAGATATACCGATTAAGACCAAACTAGTGGAATTGGCCGCCCACTTAACCAATGATAGTAACAACAATCAAGCAATTTTAAAATGGTAGGGGTTAGTCCTTTCGAATAGATTCTTTTTGCCTTGTGCTAAAGATTTTTCTTTCACTAGTAATAGTTGGCTTTATATTTCTCAATAGAATAAAGATGAATAGAGATTTAAAACTAAAGAAAAAAAAATGACGATTTTATTAATTTGAATTTAAAGCTCATTACAATTAACAGATAAACAAACTAATTAGTAGAGAAATAAACAAAAGATAAATATCTGCAATTGCTTGTGTGGATAAACAATCGAGGCAGATGGTCAGCAAAATACCACTAAAGTGTGATCTTCTAAGTAAGGACTCAATTGATTGGGATCTGACGACAGCGAGGTGCAAATATTTATACTACTCCTAAGCGTACTGCAGCAATGGCGTTGGACAATAATAATACAAGCTAACCTAAACTCAGACGTTCTGCAGCGTAGCTAGATAAAAGTTAAGGAACTAAAAACTAAGATAGAAGTAGCTTTGCATTATGTAGATTGATTGTATTTGGTGTGGGCCTATAGCCTCTTCAACGCTTGCTCCTTTTATAGCTTTGGGAGGCGGAACCCTCGTTGGGTTTCCTTACTGATCCAGGATCCTCAATAGTCACGGCACTCAGTTGTTCTCTGATCATCCCAGCCTGGCCTAAGAGATCTTCGAAGGTCAGAATTGTTTTTAAATCTCTTGTTAGCGTGACCACAGAAATTCATGGATCTTATAAGATCAGTCTCACTGACTTGGATCAATCATGAATCCATTGGTTGCCATCTGCTTTGATAATGATCCACTTCTCGAATCTTCGTAATCACTACAAAAGCACCTTGTCTCTAGGAAGATCTCTCATTTCCTAATAAATGTGTTAGACGGCATTTCCAAGCATTTTTGAATTTATGATAAAATCCATATCTCGACGGGCCTTTTATAGCCTTGTCGAGCATGCTGACTCGGTCACATATGCCACACGTATTAGGGAAACGTGTCATTTGTCACTACATCTTATCTGCATACGTGCGCACGACTCTACGCCACTTTGCTTTTGGTAAGTGATGTGCCATCAAGGTATATGGGTGAAAGATATCATCGGTATGCAAGTAGGGTTTGATCCATCATTAAGCGCATAGTACTGACACGTGATTATATATCACTGGTTCACATAAGTGTGTCAAAAACAGGTGTAAACATAACTATCAAGTGGTGTACACTATAGAAAACGATGAACAGCCGCTCAAAAAACTACACATTCCTGTTAGGCATATCTAATGTTGGATCAACGTGATTTTTATGGGCATCACATTTTCATGATGGAACAACCTTGGTGGAGGGAAAAGATGTCGTAGAAACACCATGGTAGGCCCCACATATCAACTAGTCTGACACATGGCTAGTTGTGTGAGAGAATTCTTTTCCCTGAGTTCACAGTATCATATGGGCTCCTCAAATTCTTCCCCTTTCCTTTTCTACTGTTTTCCTCCAATTTTACATTTTTCTTATTCAATTATTTTTATTTCCACCAATGTAAATAGCTCATGTATATATTGATACCGTCTTCACCAAACTACCTGACCTTTGGCCCAATTTTATCATTGAACTAAACCATGTATCATTTAAAAAACTAATTTTATTTGATTTGAAAAAAAATATTTTACTATTCTTTTAAAATATGAATCCAAATCCTCTGTTGACTCCAAGCAGAAAACCCTACTTAATGCTTTTTTATTGGTCCACATCATCATATAGGTCTACAATCATGTCACATAGTCAGTGCAACTTATTTGATGTGGACCAATGAAAAAACTCCAAGCATAGTTTCCCTACTTGGCAGCCACCCGAGGATCCAGACTCCTAAAATATATGGAGTTTTAAGAGTTCAGATCCTCTGCTCATACCGCCCAACGAAAAACTGCTTTTCACCATTGTGATTGGTCCAGCTTAGCTGGACTGAGTTAAAGCACAGTCCAGCTGAGCTGAGCTGGACCAAGCAGAGAGGGAGCTGCAGGGTCCTCTACTCAACATGAGCAGAGGATCCGGATTCCAGCTTTAAAAGTTGAAGCGATTGCATGAGCTTCTTCTTATGAATACGACAGGAGTTTAGAGCTCACTTTTGTTAATTATCCGTATAAAAAGCGGACTACGAATACGATGATAATCACCCGATCAACTCATTGGTTGGGCCACACCACTACACTCATACTATATATCCACCGTCTGTCGGTATTGACGCTGTCTCCGGCTGTATCCGAGCACCCTGATTTTCACACCAGGTGATCATCATGGTGGGCCCAACCTTTTTTTACAGATAGGAAAAGAACAGCTAATACAGCCGCTGTATCTAGTCACTTGTTCTACAAGAAAGGCCAAAAGTTTGGACGGATAGGATATGCCGATCCAGTTCGAGCAATTGGACCAAACATCACCAAACCAGAACCTCACTTGTACGGACAAAAACGTTGCATCATGACACAATTCACTTGCTGGTGCATTTCACAGGTCTTATCTGCTAAAAATAATAAATTAAAAAAAAAAAAAAAAAAACTTTGATGCACCGGCAGAGCGTGGTGGATGATGCGCAGGCACTTAGAAATTGCATACGTGAAGTACAAATAATTCAAATAAAACTGCATAAGTTGGACTTATTTGATTATTTTACTATCAGATTAATGGACATTTATTCCATGGTTAAAAATGAAAAATATTCAATTGTAATTCTTTCAACAAACAAGTGTCCACGAAATAGACTTTAGAATTATTCAATCAATTTAATTTTTGGATGGTAACTTAGTGACAGTGGAATCAACAATTTATCGATTTAATTTGAGTAAATATATTCCACGCATACCATTTTTAAGTGCCTGTGTATCAAGCGTCTCACGCAGCCAGAGTATCAAATACCTCCCCATAAAAAAAAATTGGTTTTCTTTGTATTTGGTCGATAGATGCTAATACATTATTTTAGAGATTGCTTATATTCACGGGTAGGAGAGAAAATGGACGGTCGATAACTTGTCCGTATCTTTTATAGTATTAAATAAATGTACGATGCTATTTACATGAAGACACGCCAAGCAAGGGGTCAATTTTTTGTCGTGAATGACGAATGGCTTTTGTATAGTTTATGAATGTGTTGAATTATGGCAGGGTGGGGCCATCCTTATTGGGTAATCCAGACCGTTGTTCTGTTGCATCACACCATGGATGGACCATGCTTCAAAAGTCTTCCAGATTTTGAAGATACTAGCCAGTGATATTTGGAAATCTCTTCGGTTTTCGGTTTTCGGTTGGTCATGAATCGAAGGGTTACGATTGCATATGATGAAAGAGATTTTTTAGCGTTGTCCATCAACAGTATTCGAAACTCTCTTCCTCTCCCTCCCTAGTTGCCATGCAACATGGACGGTACAGATCATCAAATCATCCATGTCGATTTTACAAATCATTACCAAACATTTGGAGAGCTGAATTAGTGACCATTGATCTAGTGGACCACACCTTGGATTGAACATGGCTCAAATATAAATATAATCTGGTTTCAAATGTCCTCAGATCGAACTATTCTAGCAGCCTCCCGCTTGCATTTTCCCTCATCCATATTTAATTTTACACGTTTGCATGCTCTAGGGTGATCAGGACCGTAGATCTAGTGGCTCCCCAAATAGACAGATGTCATCAAAGGGATACAAGTAGGCAGATCAACCATCATCCGTTGATATTGGGTCTACCTACTCACCAGGTGAGCTGCACAGACTGCACCTGTATGTTGAATTAGACTAACGGTCGTCCATTGATTTCAACAGTGTGGACGTAACTAATGAGGGAGACCAACCTAAATGTTATTTGAGATGACCTTCATGGTGAGGCCTACGGTTTTCATGGTACAGATTTCCTACACAAGTGGCATGTTGGCAGGAAGATGTTACAGCACCACAAATTGCAGTGCATAAACAGTAGGGCTGAAAGTCGGCGGGTTGGGACGGGTTGGTGCTCAACCCTAACCCAACCAAGGTTCCTATACCTCAACCCCAACCCAACCCAACCTCACCTCAGGTTGGGAATTCTCAACCCAAGCGGACACAGTTGGGTTGATCGGGCTGATACATGCTAATATTTTTGCTATTACATTAGTTTATTATATTTCAATATATGTCTTCTTATATATATATATATATATATATATATATATATATATATATATATATATATATATATATATTGTAAAGAACTTCACTTTTTTTAAACAAACAAGTTAAAATATAGGATAACTATTCCTTTAAGACTCAAGAATATCAAATTTCAAATATTATAAGTTTATTTACGAAAATAATATAAACTAATAAGTTTAGTTAACTAAAGTATAATAAAATTATAAGTAACTTGTATGTGTATATAGACGGGGTTCGGGTTGGGTCGGGCAGCCCAAGACCTTATCCCAAGCCTGACCCAAGCTTTTTCGGGTTGGTGTTTGTATAGCCCAAGCTCGAGATCGGATCCGATACTTCCTGCCCAAGGCCAAGCCTAACCCAACATCGGGTTGGTCACAGGTCGGTCGGGTTGAACCCGCCCAGCTTTCAGCCCTAATAAACAGGTCCTAGCACTCTTTAGGGCCTGTTTGGCTGCCACTTTGGATCCAAGCTTGGAAAATTGGTCAGGCCATGCATGTTAGGCCCCAGTCCATCACGCAAGCCAAAATAAAAGGTCCAAGCCTAGTCCAAAGCTGAGCGGGCTAATTGGGCCACTCGGCCCATTGCGACCCTCACCCACAACCCCGGATAAGAGATGGATTAAACATTCCAACAAGTAGGCCCCACTTTAGATGGATTGTAAACCAAAACTCAAATTAAATTTTCCAAATAGTGGGCCCCACTCTAGATGGATCATAAACCAGCATAAAATACGGAAATGATGATTTAGTGTCAGATTAGTAGATCAGAAAATGATACTTACATATTAGATCAGTGGATGATTGATGGGCTGTACTTGTATATTTAATTTTAATTTCAGAATAATACAAGCTACTTTTGACATAGAGCTGAGAGCAAGCTACTTTTCATGGACGGATTGAGATGACAAAACTGCCGTCCAGTTGATGCAGGCAAAATCCCAATCACCTACACCACTCCGTTGAGATTTTGAACTTAGGGTCAAGTACACATGGTGCCCATGGTTCAGTGATCCAGAGTTAATCTGATGGGTCCCACCTTGGATGAATTATGCACCATAATTCCCAGATTGGAAGCTCCTAGGCACATCTGATATGGTCTTTTCTCCATTGAAAGCAGACCATTGCTTCATATTTCATCAGTTACTTATTTGCAGTATTTGGCGTAGGAGGGCGACGATTGTCCAGTTTTGGGCACCATCTATCCAACATGGGCTGATCTAATCAATGATCTGGATCTCAAACGATTGACCCCAACACCTACACACTAAATACACGTACAAAAGCCTACCATTATCGGTTCAAGCATCCCTTTACTAAGACAGGTTACCATCCTTCCACCATATCTACATTATGTACACCACAACCTGCCTGTTGTGTCTATTCACAAAATTAAAAAAAAAAGTAAAACAAAAAAATCTAACTTGGTACCTGTCCATCTCCTCTATTAGCTTTTCTTACTCTTATAGTCGCGGAGAACCTTTTCCCGTTGCGAGCGTGATGCAGAGAGTAGCCACTTGCTGAACTCCAGCTTCTCCATGCCCATAAACTGTGCAAGGAGACCGAATTCGCTGCTCTTTTTCCTCTTCACAGAAGAAGCTTCCTCTCCTGAAGCATTTTTGCTGCCTGATTGCTTTGTGACAATGTTATCATTATTTCCAACCAACCTTGCATCTTTGCTTGCCTGCCTTTTCATTAGGTTTTTGTTCCTAGATGATGGCATTGTGACCATACCATCATCACTCTCGCACACACTCGCATCTTTGTTCAACTGCCTTTTCATTGAAATACTGTTGCTGGATAATTCTTTTGTCATAATGCTATCGTCAATCTCACAAGAACTTGCATCCTTGTTTGCCTGAAACTCAGGCCTCGTATTGACAATATCTTCATTGCGATGAGCGTATACGATTCCTGCACATAGACATTATATTTCTAATATGATAAAGTATGAAATCATATTAATTACATGCAAGAACAAAAAGTACACAAGGAAAATTCAAATATATCTGCAATATTGCAATGAAATTTGAAAAAGGTAAGTGTTCGAAGTATTGGTTTCGTTACAAGTTTCGCTCGCCGGGGATATAGAAACAATATCGATATTGTTGATAATATTGCCGATAACCAAAAATGCGGGGAAACATTGGGGACACATGGGGGAAACGGTGGAAATTTTCAGTGAAACTTCAGGAGATGTTAAAATACACATTTGCATATTTAGAAATCAAAAAATTATAAAAAGAATGCATATATAATAAGTTTCCATTTAATGGGGGGCTTAAACGCATGTGGTGTTGTAAGAAATTAGTCCAACCATCCCATCAATCCCATCTATCCATCTAACCATCCTACGTTCCATCCAAACATCCATCAGTATTTCAGAATATCGACAAGACGATATTTCACTAAGAAATCGTCAACAATTGAAAAGGAGACGAAAGAATGTCGTCTTGATGTCGTCCATGTTGCATTAGTAGTAATATCGTCGACAATCTGATCAATGCATACAATTATGCACCCATAAAAAAAATTTGAAATGGAATTTTTTTAATAAATGGATTTTTGACGATATCGATACACTGGGGATATTATCAAAATATTGTTGATACACTGGTGATACAAGCGACACTTGGAATTTACATGGTTGAAAATATTGGCAATAAATTGGAGATACCAATGCATTAGCGATACAAGTGACAGATGGAATTTATACAGTCAAAAATATTGGTGATACATTAGCGATATCGATACATTGGCAATACATCACTGATACCTGGAATTTTTTATACTATCGATGTTATCGTATCGCTACCAGTGTTATCGGTATCGCTAAGCTGGAGATAAAGATAATATCGGGGATATTTCGATAATATTGGGGATAATTCAAACAATGTAGAAAAACTAATACATTTGCAGTTCGGTAAACACTCAACCATGGAAATCACTAATCCAACATTTAATGTATTCCTTTGAAGAAAAAAAGAACTCCAAGATATGTGGTGTTTTGCCAAGCTGATGATCCATGCCATATTCTTCTTAGAAGACCACGGGACTGGATCAAAATGCCATCCATAATGCGGAGAAGAAGATTCATTCATCCAATATGGCTAAAACAAGTTCAGTACGAAGCCACTCACAAAAAAAGATCGTAAGTCCCATGAAGCCCACTGAAGAAATTGTTGAACAAACTGAAATGTCGAAGGATGAATGGCAGATGGATCTATTGATGGACATACAGCCCAATGGACCGAAGAATTGTTGGTGGATCTATTAACTGATCAATGATTGGTACCAAAGCAAGCCAAACAAAGGGATCTGTGATCAAGTTAGGAGATGAACCACTGGACGGAATGATGTCTAGGTTGACAAAAGAACGGACAGAAGGATCAAAAGTCAGATCAAAAGGTATGAGCACAGTTAACATGCCCCGATTCGAACCAATGGTTCAAGTTCTATGAGTGAGATGGAAATGACCACTGCGAGTTAGATCCACAATCTAATGGGAAAGACACCACATGAATCGATCCAAGAGGTAGGCCTTGATCAGCTTCCACCAAGGCCAATATTTATGTGATAGAAAACCAGGACCATGGCAATGAACATATAGAGAGATCTAAACTCGGTGACCACTACTTCCCAATGAGGAATTGATGCTGCCCCAGATTGGGCCACAATCACAGAATGGGCTGTTCAATCTATACAGTGCAGACCCATGTCAAGCTACATGTCTTCAGATACATAAAAATCATGTTTTTAATCAAATAATTTTTACCAGAAAGATACTCAGGAGTGGGAATTTTCCAAAAATAGGCCTTGACCTTTTTCATGTACCAATGTAGTCTGTTGACCATACAGACATGGATGGAAATACAAATGTACCCTTTTGTCATGGTTTTTAAAAAACCTATCAGTAAAAATATGTTTGACATATTGTAATCCTATCTCTACCAATAAGTGTTTTGAAAGTTCTGTTTTAAACTAACACTTTCACCTTCTTTTTTTTTTGAGAAATTTCATTTCCCTTTCCTCCCAATTCCCCTCATACCAAGAAAAAAAAAAACATCTCACCCTAGGAATTGTTTTTAATCTGTGAGTTCAATTTTCTTTTCTTTTTTTTTTTTTCAAAAAGAATGATAGACGGTATTCAAATGGTAACAGGTTAGGTTCGGGCTTGAAAATGTACCCCACTTAGGCAAGGCTTGGTTGAACACTACCCAACCCAACTGCTAGGGCTGCAACTTGGCGGAGTAGGTTGGGTTGAGGGTCAACCCAAGCCCAACCCAACACCAAGCTCAGTCAGCCCGTGACCCAACCTAACCAGAGCTCCCCAACCCGATGTACTGTATCATTAACCTTAACTCACTTGGGTTGGGTTGGTCGGGTTGGGTTAAGAGAGATGGTGAAGGAAGATGAAGGAGAACCTGGAGAAGCCATAAAAGATATGCAATGGCTAGATTCCTTGAGGGCCTGTTTGGATTAGCTATTACAGCAGTAATGTGCTGTAAGCTATGGTAAAAAAGCAATGATTATCATTACTACAGTAGTCAAAAGTAAAGAAATAAGTGATCCATGCAATACTCGCCTTACATTTTGGACTTTTGACAGGTAATGTAATTCTGTTGTTTAGGTATATTTAGATGTAATTTCGTCAATATATATTATATCCACACCGTCCATCTATTTTGAAATATCATTTTAGGGCATTTCCCAAAAATCGAACTTAATCCAACACTTCTGTGGACCGCAAAAAGTTTTTAATGGCAGGCGTTCAATCCCAATGCTAGCTGTGGTGTTGTCCATTTCTTCTTTGGATCCACCTCATTTTTTGTCTCATTCCATTAAATGATCACGCAAGAGGGATGGACGGTGTGGATATAGCACATACATCATAGTGGGGCCGACGAAATATGCCACGCCAACACACGTCCGCCAACCTCTGTCATGCAGTGATTCAATAGGATTACTGTGATTTGACAGGTAGCAATATCCAATCAAAGGTAAAGAACAATAACGTGAGTTTTACACTGCATTACTGCAGTAGTCCATTATTCAAACAGGCCCTAAAGAGAGGAGTTGATGCGGCAAAAAGATGATCAACAGGGATAAGACAATTTTGCTGTTGCCATGCCAGATCCATCAAGCAGAATCAGACAAGGGAATGGCAGGCAAGGTGCAGAGGGAAAAAGATCTCATCTGGGTCAGGAGAAGATGGACAATTGCGATGAGCACTTGCATATTCTGACAAAGAGTTGTGCTTTTTTATTTTATTTTTTCAAGAAACAAAATTCTGTGGATTTCTGCATGCTTTCATATGAGTAATCAAGTATGTGATGTGGTGTACGTCCTGCCCTTTTCCTATGAGAAGCTCACCTCTTGCGTTGGAGTTGTGGAATGTTCTATGGATTAGAGAAACATTGTGTGGGGTCCACACAGTTGCTTTGAAGGAGAGGAAAAGAGTCAGCACGCATCACCAAGAGACATTTCTCCCAAGCTATTGTGAATGGGAAGAGTGATGTTGGTCTTGGATTTTTTATACCATATTAAGTACCGTATTCAGAAAACCTCTCCCTCGACAGAGAGGAGAGGTACAGTATCTGTAAATTTGTAAGTTACAATCTCTTAATTAGGATAATAACATGTGCAACTGTACATGATTCAAAAATCAAATCAAAGGCTCTTTTAGATAATTACATTTACATTAAATATAATCAGTTATACTGTATATCATACAGGGTCGGTTCGGATTAGGTCGGTTTGCCCGGGGCATCAACCAAAGCCTAACTGACCTCAAGTAGGGTTGAGGATTTCTAGCCCGAGCTGAAACCAACCTTAACCCAGGCCAACCAAAATTTCAACTTGGGCCAGTGGGGTTCAGGTTGAGCCCGACCCAACTTGGCCTACATAATGTTTGCAATTCTATTATTGTGTGTGGCAAATGATTTACTAAAGCATTGTTTACAAGTTTAAAAAATCATGCCTTATTTATACTATCCTTTTTTTTTAATTGGGTAGGATACATATTTAAACAATGACTAAAGATGTAAGTGTTTACTGATTGCCACTTTAGTAGGCACCTAAAGATATAATGAGGACATTCCATTTATAATGGTGGTCAAGCTAAAGGCATGTATGTTAATTGAGACATTAGCTCCCAGAATCTAGTACTTGAAATCTTTTTGAATTGACAAAATGGTGAGCTAAAGGCACAGGCATCAACATCAAGTACTGGTTTACAATACGTTATTATTGTGTCACAGACATAGTAGGAAATGATGATATTATTGCAATGGTTGAATTGCATCCAAATCCTTTACATTCAACTTTAATCTACATAAGAGTAATGCAATATTCAAGCAACTTCTAACCCAATACCTAGTTAATGAAAGTATTTTTTAATACTTTTTCGTTCTCTTAGAAGTGAATTATGATGCTAATATGTTTCATAGTCTCTGTTATATCCAATAATCTTGGCACGTCTAGGGCAACTCCACACGTCCTTCATATGTCTGATGTACAAAATAAACATGACTCAGAGGAGACATTTGGAGAAATTCAATTTTAACCCACCCAGAGTTGTGTGTTCAATCCCTGGTAGTGTTACCTTTCAAACTGGGCCTTCCGATGATGATGATGATGATGATGATGATGATGATGGGGTCTCTATCCCTTCTTTCATCATCACAAAAAGACCCTAAGGGGTCATTCAAATAAGCAAATGGACCACCAAAAATGGAAAAATCAAGGGGAAGAAAGGGAGGAGAAAAAGGGATGAAGAGAAAAATGAGAATAAGAAAAGAGAAACTACTCGAAATGCTCTGATCCCTTTGATAAATCATGATATTAGGGAAGGCATGAGAGGGATCTTAGAGAAAGTGAAGAGAGTCGTGTATTACCTCATACAATAGCTTTATTTATAGTGACAGTGGAAACATAGATTTAAACAAAAGACAACTCAAGATAAGAACAAAATAAAAGGGATTACTAAGATATAAACAAAACGAAAAAGAAGATCATCAATATCGTGCGCCGCAGAACCATACAAAATTGTGAAACCTGAAACTTGTTCCCCAATAGAAGTGAAGTTAATATTGAATGTGAAATGCGTTTTTAAAATAGTAGTGGTGATATATATACCATTTTGTTAGGAGAGGCATTCCTAATTTATCATTAGGAGAAAGAGCCTTGTCTACCAAGTTTTAGCCTAAAACAAGAAAAGGGATTCCACAACAAGAGTACATATTTCTTGACAGTTCATAGGTATTTTGTATATCAATATAATTTAAGATTACATATTCTTTAATTGAAAAACATATGTATACATTTTTTTTTATACCACAATTCTAGTACATTACATGGTGATATTGATATTAATTTGTGAAACACACACGAAGAAGTGATTCTAACAGCATGTGTTTTACCATGGACTTTCCATTTGTAAGCCTACCCCCAATAACAAACTCAATACTCCAAATAAAGCTCCATCTAGAATCTTCAATGTCTTGGATACCCGATGAAGATCCCACTAATGAAGTGATGAGGGCAGAATGTATCGTATTGAGGGGCACTGATGCAAGACGTGTGATGTAACTACTTGGATGCGGAGATTATTAACAGATTAATCTAAGTAATTCAAATATGATAACGTGCTATCCAATCATGATTAAAGAGTATCAAAGAAGCAATAAAATTCAGATTTATATTTAAAGCACAAGTCCCACACAAGATTTGGCGCAATGAAACCTTAAGGCCCAGTGAGAGATTGTAACTCCCACGTTAGCATAGGCAAAGTTCTAATTCAATGGGCAGATTTGGCACAATCCTAGGATTAGGAAATTTGTGAAATAGGTTTAGGTTTTCAGATTTGGGGAAATAAGGTTTAAGGATTTGGGGGTTAGGGATTTGGGAATTTAAAGGGAAAAGAGTAAGGAACGAGAGAGAGAGAAAGGGGGGGGGGGGGGGTGGGGTTGACCGTACGGACGGATGGATGGACGATTTGGGGTGGGGCCGTACAATCATACGGTTTGGGTATGGGGCTAGGTTTTGGTGTAATGGGAATAGGTTTTCTAACAATAAAAAGAAAAGGAAGAAATAGAGAGATGGAGAAGAGAGAAGTAGAAGAAAATACCTTGATTTGTAGAGAATGATAGAGAATAAGGAAATACCGAGCTTCACACCCTTGGAATCACACCAAAATAATCTCTTTTCACAAGAGATTCTCACTTCACATGAGAGGGGATGCTTTCTTCAAAGCAAAAGAGAGTTTTCATTCCATTTCCAAAGGCTAGGGTTGGACGCCCCCCCATTTACAGTCTCAGAAAAGTCTTTTTTACAAAAAGATGCTCTCAAGAAAGATTTCTTAAAAAAAAAAAAAAACATAATATCTAAAATATGGCCTTTTAAGGCAATAAAACATAAATCTACTAATCATAAACTATGAATAATCTACAAAAAACATAAAATCCAATAATCCAAATGCTGATGATCAAAGTGATCAAGAATCACAATGATCCAACCGTCCGATCAAATGATCTACACGATCCAACGGTCCGATCGTCGTGTCCTCGCGATCCAACAGTCAAAACGCCTTAACAAAGCAGTCCACATGCATCATCCTAGTGTGGGGTCTTCGAAAATGCACGATCATGCATGTGGGGTCTTCAAAGCCTCAGTGTGGCCCACCCAAGCCCATGTACAAGTCATTGAGCCAAAGTGAAGGCTATGCCGATATCCTCCTCCGGTACACTCTAAATGGGCATGTGTCCTCATCAACTCTCCCTGACTGAGAAGATTTCACCACTGGCGAAATAAAATTGCTATGCCGCTCCAGAAGATTTGGGTCAAGTCGCTGAAGATCAGCATCAATGATCCATGTGCAATCTGAGACTGGTTGATGTTTCCACTTGACTAAATATTTCTAAAAACCCCCATGTCAAGTGGAAACCACCTGCTCGTCCAAAATATCATGTATCTCCTCTTTGCTCATATGTATAGATGGTAAAGATGGTAAAGGTGGTAGAAGTTGCGAAGAAGGGTGAGGTAAGGTCCATAGGTGATGGGACAGATCGGGTATGTCATCATCTGGATTAGGAGAGGGGTCCTGAAAAGGCACTAGTTCCACATTGAATGTAGCACTAAAACCCATACTAGGTGGAGGATCTACCAAGTACGCATTGGGACCTAAACGTTTCAAAATTTTATGTAGTCCAGCATAGAGGGCTTGTAATTTTTTGAAGGTTCCCTGTATTGGGACCTAATATGTTCAGGCCTTATACTTATCATCACTCTATCGCCTACCTGATATTCTTTGAATCTACGATGAGAGTCAGCAAGTTTCTTATATTTTTCATTACTTACATTAATCCGTTTTCTAATCTCCACATGCAAGTTATGAATGTAGCGTGCAAATGCTTCTGCAAACTCTGATGGCCTATAGAAGACTGACATGGGAATAAGGTGTATAGATTTTTTAGGCTTATAACCAAACACAACTTCAAAGGGACTCAAGCCTATTGACCTACTGATTGAATTGTTATATACAAATGTTGAGCTCTTAATTGTGCATATTCTAACCCCAATTCCTCACTCATTATGTATGGTTATCATAATTTAAAGACTAATCTAATGCATGGATTTGTGATTGTAGGAATGAGAGGGAGACTTCACCAATTCATGGTTAAAAGAGTCACTTTGTATGCCTTGAAGATCAAATAAATAAAGGATATGAGATGGAGGAAAGATGCAATGCAATGGAGGAAGAAAAGTGTGAAAAAGTCACAATTTACAGCCTAACCGGCCGGTCGGCCACAGCCACCGACTGGCCGGCCAAACCCTCCAGAAACAGCAAACTCTTTGGACTGGTTTTATGAAGGCCGACCTGTGGTCTGACCTGTCGTCCGACCGGTCGGATGACAGGTCGGCCATGCACTTTCAGAAGTCAGATTTCAGATATAGGCAGTCCCGTTTTTTGTTTTTCGGCCCAATTTTCGGGGGTCATCTTGATGATATTTGGAAATCTAACACATCCATGTCGAAGAGAAGCTCGACGCCGAAATAACCCAAGTGGTTTCGTGTCGATCGGAACTACGGATTGACCGTGGTGGCCAAAACAATACGAACTGTCCAGAAAGTTTCCAGATTCCGCCTACTCAACTCTGGGCCGGTCCAGGTGGCCCATCATTGATGATATGAAGAATCTACTTTGACCATCTTCTAAACCACATCTATATATGAATAACCACAAAGTTTCAGATCAAAAGGATATGTGGTTTGATCATACCGGTTGAAGAAAGATGGACCATCCAGAAAGATTCAACTGCGCAGATTTTATAAAAGGCCTAAGTGTTCTAATTTTCGTACCCAATTCTGGAGTTGATTTGTAAAATCCAATCCATCTATCATCTAGAGGAGGAAGGTTTCTACCAATCTTCAAAATTTGAGATCAATCCGACCTCTGTACACTCCGTAGCATTGAAAACAAGATGACTGGTTCTGAAGGTACCCGAATTGTGCGATTTTGAGAGGCAGTCGCTGATCTGATTGGTGGGCCCACTCAGAAGATAATCTTGGAAATCTAAATCATCTATGAGGAAGATCACATTACAAGGAAGCTACAAATCAAATTTGAAGGCAATCCGACCATTGGTTAAGCCGTACGAAGCGAAATAAAATCTGCTATGTTGCTGTACTATTGCTGCACTATAAAAGGAGGTGCTCTCTTCTATTCCAAATCAAGCAAGGACGTGGGGAGCAAGGAGTCCAAGTCATAGGAGGCTTCCTAGCCTCCTCCAGCTAGTTTTTCTTCCTTTTCTAGTTCTAGTTATAGTTTTTAATATGTTTTTCATTAGCTAATCTCTTAGCTAGAGCTAACAGGTGAACCTTATAGTTTTCTTAGATTGTTTAATTCGTTTTATTGGTTTCAAGTTGGATTTATTGAAGAACAGTGGTTTTTAGAAGTTTGAATAAAGTTCTAAGTAGTTTTTATTAATCTTATGATGGCTCATGGATGTTTGGAAGAATTGTTTTAGTTCTTAATTGTTTTGCATTACTCTAGACCTGTACGCTCCGAGGAATCGGATTCAATACGCTCTAGACTTGGATCATCATGTGGGAACTTCAAACCAAAGTTTTATCTTTTCTAGAAATTCTGAAATATGTGTTGGGTATTTATGTGATTTGAATCAAGTTCAAACCATGGTATTAATTAAGCTTTGTGACAAGGTTTGATGATAATTATGGTTATGATCTTAATCTATTGGAACTAGGATTGACTTATGCAATTGAGTGTGCTCAAGGCCTAACTTGAATTGAAGGAATCATGTTGATGAACAACACATGTGTTGGATTGCTTTGATAATATAACCACTCTATCATCCGGCTAGATAGGATTTTATTTCGATTCTAGTTGGGTAATTGAGAAACCTATGCGAATTATACATCAAGGAGAGCTATAAGTGAATCCTTGATGCTCTAGTTATCTTTTCATTATCAGATTTTTCTGTTTCATGTTCAAAACCGATTTCACAAACCTCTTAAGATTCTAGTTATTAGGATAGTTGGAATTGTTTACTTCGTTCCCTGTGGATTAACCTCGGTCTTACCGAGATTATTACTACTTCACAACCCTACACTTGGGGAAGCGAACAGCAAACTCGGCTACAGGTAATATTACGTCCCCAGGCCCTAGTATGGTCACCCACAAGACACCGTAACAAGTTCCATAAACTCCTATTGACCACTTTTGTCTAACCATCAACCTGAGGCCATGGTATCGATTCCCATAATGGGGGTGGCTAACATTGTGATGTGGCCAACAGGGGCGGGTGGGTGTGCTAACAATGGGGTGTGTGAACTAACCCATAAAAGGAAAAGAAAAAAAAAAGTTTGAGGATGATATGCCAAAGAAAATTGTGATCTCGTGCCCATCATGTGCCAAAATGTCTTTCAAAAATAACTCAAAAACCTAACATCCCTGTTAGACACTATGGTTTTCAGCAAACCATGCAAACGAACCGCCTTCTCAAAGAACAGCTTCGCAATGTCAGAGGCATCGGACGTCTTAAAACATGGTAGGAAATGGGCCATTTTAGAAAAACGGTCCACTACCACAAAAATAGAATCGTGCTTTTTTATTGTCTTAAGAAGCCCAAGCACAAAGTCCATACTAAAGTATTGCCATAGGGCTCGTGGCACTGGCAAAGGTGTATATAAACCCATGTTCTGCTTTTCCAGCTAACAAGTCCGACATTACCCTATAATTTTGGCTACATCTCGCTTGAGAATTGGCCAATAAAACCTGGTCCTCTACAAGGGCAATAGTTTTGTCACAACCAAAATGACCGGCTACTCCACTAGCGTGAAGCTCCCAAACAAGGAAATCCCATAGGGATGTGCAAGGAACGTAGGTCTCCTTTGAATAGAAAATTATCAGTCAGGACAAACCCATTATCATTCCTCTGACCATCTAAGAGTGGCATATAGACTTTCTAGAAGTCTGGACACGTGGGATATTCATCTTTCAAACTCTCGAATCTAATGACTTCAACGCTCATAGATTGAAGTACCGTCACTCTATGGCTAAGGGCGTCAGCAAGTTTGTTCGCGACCCCGACCTTGTGTTTCAGAACAAATGAATATTCTTGAAGAAATTCAACCCACTTAGCATGCCTTGGGTTTAATTTCTTTAAGGAGTTAAAGATAACGTAACGGCTCGTGGTCTGAGAACAAGACGATCTCTTGCGGTAGTAAATAATGTCACCAATGACGTAAGGACTAGACTACCGCGTAGAAACCCTTGTCATAAGTAGAGTGTTGTTGCTTTACTTCATTCAACTTCTCACTAAAGAAAGCAACAGGGTGTCCATCCTGGCTAAGTACTCCACCTATACCTACCCTAGAGGCATCACAAGCAACCTCGAAGACTTTAGAAAAGTCAGGAGGGCGCATGACAAGAGCCTCTATCATCTTGCCCTTAATCTCCTTAAACACTTGATGCAGCGTTAGTCCATTTGAACTCCCCTTTCTTTTTGCAATCTGCGATGGGGCTATAATGGAACTAAAGCCTCTAATGAACCGCCTATAGAAGGTAGCTAAGCCGTGAAAGCTATGTACCTTATGAATGTTCCGCAGTTCAGGCCAACTCACAATGGCCTTGATTTTCTCAGGATCCATAGACATGCCTTCCAATGAAACTATGAAACCTAAGAAGATAACTCTATCTGACATGAATGAAAACTTCTTGAGGTTTGCATATAACTTTTCTTCCCTAAGGATCCCGCAAACTTGCTTCAGATGGGGGATGTGTAGTTCTCTGGAGGTACTATAAATGAGAATATCGTCAAAGTACACTACCAAGAACTTTCCTATAAAGAGGCTCAACACCTAGGTCATCACGCACAGACGTACTCGGAGCATTGGTCAAACCAAAAGGCATGACCAACCACTTGTAGAGCCCATCCTTCATTTTAAATGTCGTTTTCCATTCATCCCCTAGGCGAATACGTATCTAGTGATACCCACTCTTGAGGTCTATCTTTGAGAAAATCGTGGCAACTGCCATCATGTCTCTAACATATCATCAAATCACGGTATGGGAAACTGATACTTGACCGCGATTTTGTTGATGGCCCGACTGTCCATGCACATATGCCAAGTGCTATCTTTCTTAGGCATGAGAAGCGTTGGCAGAGCACATAGACTCAAACTCTCCTGAATGAAACCCTTCCTAAGGAGCTCATCTATCTGCTTCTTTAACTCTGCATGCTCCGTAGGGTTCATTTGATAATGAGGAAGGTTTGATAAAGTCGACCCGGGGACAATATCAATGGCATGTTGGATGTCCCTCATGGGCAAAAGCTCATCCAGTAAATCCTCAAGAAAAACATCATTAAACTCCTCCAGTACTGGACTCACCTCGGGGTGACAACTCTACTCTAACCTCGGGTGTAGCCTCTCTAGCCATGAGGGCATACACTATCGAATCCGCCTTAGTCTCCCACTCAAACTCGTTGGTGTTTAATATGTGGAGAGACTTGGGTTGCGATTTCCTCACATCCTTCTGTCCACCCTTTTTAACGTCCTCTTTCTTAACTTCTGGAGTGCTCTTGGGTATAAGGGGATTTAACATTATCTTCTTCCCCTCATGCATGAACGAACAAACATTTGAACGACCGAATATTGTTACATCGCGATCAAAGAACCAAGGCCTGCCCAAGATGATGTGGCCTACATCCATAGGCAAAACATCACACCACAACAAGTCTTTATAAGATGGAACAGATGGGAATAAGACAACGCTATGAGATTGGCATAGAGGACGCATCAACCCATGAAACTCTATAGGGTTGAGGGTGAGGACTAGGCTTTAGGCCTAAATGAGAAATGGTGCTTTCGAATACCACATTTGTACAACTGCCACTATCAATGATTACTTTGCAATTTTTTCACCACATTTGGCGTAAGTATAGAAAATGGTATTCCTGCACCTATGCACACGAGCACCCACCTATGTACATTTATACACTAGTAAGTTGTCACCTAATCAACAATTCAACCACCCAAATTAATCCTCCCAGTCATTTTAAGTAATTAGTCGTTAGATGGCATGAAGACCTCGCACCATCAAATTCCTAGACCACATTCAATCTAGATCACTCGTGTGTCGGGTCTAGCCCATTTTTTAATCCATACCCTAGAACAACGTGATGGAACAGATGGACGGAGTGGATTTTCTAAATTCACTCATTGTGGACCCCACTTTACCGTCAGCAGCAAAGAGAAAAAAAAAAGAGAAAAAAAAAAAAAAACAAAGGCACTATGCAGCCAGCGCTGGGCGCTGACTACACTAACCCGAGAAGAGGACTCGAGCCAAAGCCCTCTCCTTCTTCCTCATTCGCGTCCAAGGAGCCGCACCCACCTTGGATTTACACCATTCTTCAGGTGGGACCCACTCCTCCATCCAAACAGTTCATCCACTCCAAAATCCAGTAAAACTCAAACCATTGATGCCTTTTACCATGAAACCCCTGGTGAGGTCCACTAGTGCTTCCAATCTGCCCCATTTTTTATGTTCGTAGCTCATTCAGATCAAGCAAGCAGATGAATGGGTTGGATTCTCCTACATCATCATCGTTGGACCCCCACAACAGCACCTACCTTCTGCACATAGCCATGCCAATTACCAGAAGTTTGGATGTCGTTCCATCTTGCACGGTGGCAATGCCGCACACATCTCTATCTCCTAGCAATCCATGTCAAGTCAGTCCCGAGAATCCCAGCCTTTCATCACTCGACATTTTACGGCTCTCGGCGCACCAGCACACTCTCTCACCAGCAACCAATGACATCGTAGCTAGTTTCCCTTTTTTTTTTTTTTTTTTTTTTTTTTTTTTTTTTTTTTTTTTTTTTTTTTTTTCAATCGACTGGCTACAGCATGTTGTTACACCTCTAAAATTTCAAGGCCTTGAAATCCTGGCCGATGAAAGGCCACTATTTAGATACTAGGACGTCCAGGATGAAAGACCTAGAAGGCTGATGAAGAAACCCAGATGCTTACGTCAATTCTCCCCATTTTAAAACACCGCAGCCAAAAACCCTACTCTCCCTGAACCCACCAACTAAATAACTCCAGAACTCCCTTCCACCACATCTCTAGGCTCCCTTGCATCAGTCATTGTCTCCCTAGAGAGGCGATACCTTCAGATAACCACAGACTGACAATCTGTCATTAGAGACTGTCTTCTCCTTCATTTATACCGGCAACCGCTGCACTAGTTGGTAGACATATGTCGATATAAGCACGCACCAGGTAAGTCCTGATTTCCTGCTAACACAAACATTTGCTTAGCAATTGGTCCTATAGCTGCGTATATGTCCATGTGCAGAAACGAACTTCATCTACATAGAAACAGCATAGGCGTAACCACTGAGTCGACTCTGGGACTCCAAGCATCATCATAAGCTTGCTGGACTTGCAAATTTGAAACTGCCAAACCTCATTTCAGAGGTAGATCTCCATGAATCTGAAGAGCATAAATCCTACACTCATTCCCTACACAAATCACATCTGTTGCACAGCCTTCCTACTTGGAGACAGATCTAACTCTTGGATTGCATTAAGCTGATCTCTATCTGGATCGATCTCGGGTTTGGAACATGGATCTGAGCTAATAGAGTTTCAAACGGCCCGAAGTATAGCCCAAGAGAATCACAACTATCCATCTGATCATTCCAGCATAGATCTGGTAGGTGATCCCTTCCAATCCGAATACTTCGTGTCAATACCAAATACATGTGATTTTGGTAGTTCATATTTTGTTGATAGATTCTGGAATGTTGATTGACGTAATATAATTTGGTCTTCTGTTGATGGAAACGCTATCTGTTGGGAGCAATTGTTGAAATACCGTATTATGCTAATGAGTGAAATATGTTAAGAAGTTGTTAAAAGGCTGAAACATGTAAAATGTAAGATCGGTTGTGAGGTCTGATTATGTTGAGGACACTGCTGAAAATGGATTTGGGTTGGCATGCAATACCTGTTGAACAAGGGGTTGGGACTGAATTTTATTAACATCCAAGACTGTTGAGATTTTGATGAAAACTAAAAACCAAATGATGAATTGATTGAAGCTGTTCTATATTCAAATGCATTATATAATTCCTTATAAGATATTGTAAGGTTTAAGCTTATTGCTTTAATACCATGTTTCTTAGATGCATTAATTCCGATATGTTAAGATGAGGTGCATTCAGGGTGCTCAGCCCAGGATTTTTCCTAAAAGATTATCATCTGGTGCTCTGCCTTGGGCCACGCCCTAAAAGATTATCATCGGGTGCTCTGCCTTGGGCAACGCCCTAACAGATTATTACGGCTCATCCAGGATTTGTGTTTATAAATCATTGAAATCTCGACTTTTGTACCTTATTGAATATGGGATTTTTCTTTTAAAACTTATGAATTCGTATTTTGGTACTAACACGGAATTTTCAGTTTGGAATCAAAAGGACCCTATTGAGTGTTATACTCATGGTGTGTTAACCATTGCAGGTGCAGGACTAGAGTATTATGAGGATGTTGGAGATTACTTATGATTTGATGTTGCGTAGGGATAGAGATTTACTTCCTAGTATTGGGTCATTCATTTCAAGTTATAGTCATAAAACCTCAAACACTTATTGTAGTTCTCTCTTTTCGATTTGGAGTTGCATTTCTTATTCGATGATTGATGTGATAGACACTCAGGTATTATTTATAAATGCATAAGGTGTGGATTTATATAAATGGTTGTTTAAATGAGAATATATGTGTGATGGAAATGTCACAACCTGGATCTAAAAGTAAAACTGTATAGCTCACGGTCAGGGATTCGGGTCTTGAATACCCTATTCGGGTACCCGAATTTCAGGGCGTGACATAAACTACGGGGTCTAAGACTTAAGACTCTAAGTACTATGTTATGACAAAGGAAAAGTGGCTAACCTAGACACCACAATATGTAAACCTAGACTCTATATGCACTGAATGCACTAAATAGACCCTAGATGTGATGAATGTGACAACCCTATGTAAACCTATGCTAAAATCCTAAGCTCTGGTACCAAAATTGATGCATGACATGTGATTTAACTACTTGGATGCAGAGATTATTAACAGATTAATCAAAGTAAATAACATGCTATCCAACCACGAATAAAGAGTATCAAAGAAGCAATAAAATTCAGATTTATATTTAAAGCACAAGTCCCACATAAGCATGACTCGTATATGCATGAAAATTTGAGGCCCAATGAGAGATTGGAACTCCCACATTAGCATAGGCAAAGTTCTAACTCAACAGGCAGATTTGGCGCAATCCTAGGGTTAGGAAATTTGGGAAATAGGTTCAGGTTTTCAGATTTGGGGAAATAAGGTTTGGGGATTTGGGATTTAGTGATAGGGATTTGGGGAGTTTAGGGTCAGGTATTTGGGGATTTAGAGTTAGGGATTTGGGAATTTAAAGGGAAAAAAGCAAGGAACTAAAGAGGAGGGGGGACCGTATGGTTTCATCGGTACGTCCATACAGATGTAGTGTTTGGGGTAGGGCCATACGGTCGTACGGTTTGGGTATGGGGCTAGGTTTTGGTGGTTTGGGGCTTAGGTTTTGGTGGTTTGGGTGTAATGGGAATGGATTGTTGTAACAATAAAAGGAAAAGGAAGAAATAGAGAGAAGTAGAGAGGGATTGAGAGAGATGGAGAAGAGAGAAGTAGAAGAGAGTACCTTGATTTGTAGAGAATGATAGAGACTAAGGAGATAATGGGCTTCACACCCTTGGAATCACACCAAAATCATCTCTTTTCACAAGAGATTCTCACTTCACATGAGAGGGGATGCTTTCTTCTAAGCAAAAGAGAGTTTTCATTCCATTTCTAAAGGCTAGGGCTGGACGTGCCCCCCTTTATAGTCTCAGAAAAGTCTTTTTTACAAAAAGACGCTCTCAAGAAAGATTTCTTTAAAAAAAAAACCTAATATCTAAAATGTCCTTTTATTGCAATAAAACATAAATCTACTAATCCTGAGCTATGAATAATCAACAAAAAACATAAAATCTGATAATCAAAATGCTCATGATGAAAGTGATCAAGGATCACAACGATCCAACCGTCTGATCGAAGGATCTACACAATCCAACGGTCCGATCGTCGAGTCCTAGCGATCCAACGGTCAAAACACCTCAACGAAGCAGCCCACGTGCATTATCCTAGTGTAGGGTCTTCGAAGGTGCACGACCATGCATGTGGGGTCTTCAAAGCCTCAGTGTGGCCCACCCAGGCCCATGTACAAGTCATCGAGCCTAAGTGAAGGTTGTGCCAATCTCCTCCTTCAGTACACTCTGAATGGTCGGGTGCACATTCCTCACAACGCTAACATGAATGAAGGTACAAATTGAGAGGTCAACATGGGTAAAGCCTCAATGAATGCTAGAGGGCATCCACCTCAAATATGCAAGATGATTTTGTAATGAGTGCTAACGATCCTAGAAGGAATAATTGTTGGATCATCTTAAGAAATATGGAGAGTGAAGACTCCCAAATAGGGAAACATTTTGAAAAGAATTGAAGTAGTTTGTAATGCTCTCAAATTTTAAGCTCAAGCCACTAAAAGTAAATAACCAGCATTAACAATGAAGTGACGCATACATGCATCACTTGCAAGTACTTGTCAGAGATCTGTAGTCAAGACATATAATCCAACCATTGTCAAGCAAGACTTGCCATAGGGCGTGGTCATAGACAAGAAATTGATGAAATCCTAGAAAAGTTCACAAAACAGAGGTATTGAGCACATTCAAGTCAAAAAGGCTAAAGAACTAATTTCATATAAGTTTGGTGCACAAGTTGCCCACAAGAAAGCATGGAGAGCAAGGGATATTGCTCTTAGTGACATCAAAGGCTCTTACGAAGAGGCATTGACAATCCTTCATGACTATTACCAAGATGGTGTAGCTAACGGATGGGAATCGTTAACCACACACAGTTGTATCAAACACTAGCACCACATCATGCCCAAACACTCCCATTCCAAGAATAGAGATTCTTCTACTAGAAACAAAAGCTTCAAAAAAATGCAAAAACCAAAGAATAATCGAAGCTCTCGCCAGTTTTGATGGTCTAGATCATACGACCCCCACGTGTGCAAACATGCAATTGGACAAACCCTAGCCAAGGCTTATAGAAAAGATAAGAAAATGTCCCAAAAACTGCCAGACAATTTTTTGTTATTGAGTTTTATGTTAAAGGGAACAAAGAAAAGCTTTAGAACGAATATGGCCTTCTTACATCAAGCATAAATTATGGGTTGGATGTTATAATATCAACCCTACAATCTTATTTTTAAGGGAAAAGACTAAAATACCCATATTTTAGTGAGACATAAGCAAAGCAAAATAAACTAAAATTTGTCCAAAAATAAATAATAAAAAAATCGTAACTTAAGAAAAATGCCACCAAAACACCCTTTAGACCCAAAAGTGTACCAGCAGTGTCATAATGTGTGATCCATTGATGGGTATACGGGTTTCGCCCATTATGGAAGATATTTGGGCCCCTTCCTACACTTAATCAATCTTAAAACTCCTCGGCAAGTAAATCAATCCAATCCATCAACTTATCATCCTCCCCGAATTGGAAAGGACTCGACCTCGAGTCTGATCTGCAATCCGCTACCTCATATGACATAAGATTAGTAACATCGAACACATTAGAAGTGCTCGCACCAGGTGGCAGCTCAATGTTATAGGCGTCATCATTAATTCGCTTCAAGATCTAGCACGGCCCAATTTTTCTGCCTCGACATGTTGTAAATGCCCGTCGCGAACCTATCTTTCCACATGTGGACCCACACTAGATCTCCCTATTCAAAAACCACCATCCGACATCATCTATCTGCCACAAACCTTATATGGGACAAAAGGCTGACTCATGAAAGGTTTTACTAATCGTGAAAGAAACTAAACAATGACGAGAAACCTTTACCTCACTACCTTGCTTAAACCAAGCAAGTGTATATGGAACCAGATGCCTCTCGGTTCTCAACTGGAGCTTTTTAATTACCTCTTCACAAATGGCATTTTCACAACTGCCACCGTCAACAATTACCCCGCGAACTTTACCATTCACTATGCAACTAGTGTACAAGATATTAGTCCACAACCAATCATCTTCCTTAGGCGACTTGGGTGCAAGAAGAGCCTTCCAGATTACCAATGTCTCTGGAACATCATCATATATTCCGTCGTCCCCACCATCAATATCATAATCCACATCGTGCGTTCACTCGGTGGTCTCACCCTCATCGTCAACTGATTATTCTTCCACAACTACTTTGGAGCTACAAACCAAATTGACTTGTCGCTACCTCCATTCAAATGAAATATGCCCAATTCCATTGCATTTGAAGCACTAAATATGTTTCTAACTTGTTCGCCTTGTTGCCCCGTTGTTAAGAACTCATGCCCAGACGCTGGAGGGATATTCTTGGCCCGACTCGAATCCCCTACAAGCTTATTGTTGCTACCCCGAACACCAGTGGATCAATTAGAAGCTTCCATGCAACCATACTTGGATTTACTCCTCTTTTCAACCAAGGCAGCTTGCCTGCATGCTTCTGCAATAGCAAAAAATCCCCAACTGATCTGCAATAGTGGGTCGTAACCCATCCATGAAACGAATAACCAGCTGCTCTTCGGTCTCAAATAAATTATTCCAGGCCACCACATGATGGAATTCTTCCGCGTACTCCTCTACGGTCCTATCCCCTTGTCAGCTATGTTGTAGTCGTTGGAAAAGAAATTGTACGTAATCGATGGATAGAAAGGTGTTGAACCTCCAATTTATACATTGCATTGCCCATTACATGACATGGTTTGCATGATTTTCATGATTTAAAGGCCCATCTAACACATGTTTTGTGATTATAGGAATGAGAGCGGACTTCACTCAATTAGAGACCAAAAAGGGGCCATTTGGAGCCTTTGATGAAGGCCCAAGGTGGACCAAAGAAAGAAGGAAGCAAAGAAAGAAGAAAATAGAAGAAAGAAAGGAAGAAAACAAGAAGAAAAAGAGACCGACCGGTCTTGACCGGTCGGCCAAGGAAGCTCGACCGGTCTTGACCGGTCGGCCATGCTTGCTGGAGTAATGCCAAAGAGGGCCTGACCGGTCATGACCGGTCGGCCAGCCCTGTCCGACCGGTCGTGACCGGTCGGCCATGCAAGTTTCAGATTCCAGATTCTAAAACAGCAATGTATTCCCGCACCTGGTTTTTCGGACCAGTTTTCTGGGTTGATCTTGATGATATTTGAAAATCCAACACATCCATGTCGAAGAGGAGCTCGACGCCGAACTAACCCAAGTGGTTTCGTGTCGATCGGAGCTACGGATTGACCGTGGTAGGCCAAAACAATACGAACTGTCCAGAAAGTTCCAGATTTCGCTGTTCAACTCTGGGCCGGTCCAGAGGACTCATCATTGATGATATGAAGAATCTACTTTGACCATCTTTTAGAACACATCCATATATAAATAACCACAAAAGTTTCAGATCAAAAGGATGTGTGGTTTGATCGTACCGGTTGAAGAAAGATGGACCATCCAGAAAGCTCCAACTGCGCAGAGTTTATAAAAGCCCTAATTGTTCTAATTTTCGGACCATATTCTGGGGTTGTTTTGGACAATCTAATCCATCCATCATGTAGAGGAGGAAGTTTTCTACCAATGTTCAAAATTTGAGATCAATCCGACCTCTGTACACTCCGGGGCGTTGAAAGCAAGATGACTGGTTCTGAAGGTACCCAAAGTGCGCGATTTTGAGAGGCGGTCGGTGATGTGATTTGTGGGCCCATTCAGAGGATAATCTTGGAAATCTAAATCATCTATGAGGAAGATCACATTACAAGGAAGCTATAAACCAAATTTGAAGGCAATCCGACCATTGGTTAAGCCGTACCAGGCGAAACAAATTCTGCTATGTTGCTGTACTATTGCTGCACTATAAAAGGAGGTGCTCTCTTCTATTCCAAATCAACCAAGGACGTGGGAAGCAAGGAGTTCAAGTCCCAGGAGGCTACCTAGCCTCCTCCAGCTAGTTTTTCTTCCTTTTCTTAGTTCTAGTTCTAGTTTTAATATGTTTTTCCTTAGCTAACCTCTTAGCTAGAGCTAGAGGTGAAATTTGTAGTTGGTTCCAATGCTTTAATTCTTTTATTTCAAGTACCCTTTTCTTAATTTTGGATTTTGAAGTTCTAGTTTGAATAAAGTTTGGTTTTTTAGAAGTTTTGTGAGAGTTTGTGTGCTCCGGACATGAGTTCCTTGCAATTCTCTAAGATTACCATGATTGGGTTGTTTGAATTAGAATTGTAGTAACCCTTGAGCATGCCATAGTCCATAGGCATGGCTGTTACTCCGAAGGCTACAAGTTCAAGTTCTATGTGCTTCATTAGAACTAGAAATCTAATTTCCAGATTTAAGTGGGATTGTTTGTGCTTGAATGTTATATCTTCCAATTAGATGAGAGATAGGACTTTGATTCTAATTGTGTTGTACTTGGATGAATGGATTGGCATTGGACTACTACAAGTGGATCCTTAATGCTCTAGTTCTTCTTAATTTCAGATTTTTCTATTTTATGTGAAAAACTACTTTCTTAAACTTCTTAGATTCTAGTTATTAGAGTAGTTGAAATTGTTTACTTCTTTCCCTGTGGATCGACCTCGGTCTTACCGAGATTTATTACTACATCGCAGCCTTACACTTGAGGCGAGCGAACAAAAGGCCTCCTTCATGAGAGACTTTATCTTCTCCAATGTTTTCACCTTGGACTTCCCACGCCTTTCTTGAGTAGCCTTAACCTATTCCTACCATGCTAAAGCTCTACCTTTCAACTTCATGGCGATTATTTTTACCTTTTTTGCTTCGTCCACGTCTTTGTAATCAAATATCCACTCCACAAAATCAATCCAATCTAGAAAACTGACCCCGCGTATGCTACCATGATATCCAGGACTTCTACCTTTACTTCCAACTCCCTACTTCGGTCATAATAAACCCTCCTTCCCGCTCGTCGCAGCTCAATAAACAGAGTTTTACGATGGAACGGGTTAATGTCCCTCCCACTCAACTTATTGTCATTATTTTCGTCAATCAGTGGTTCATTGCTCGCTAATAGCATAGCTAGTTGTTGGAAGATGATCTGCATTTGCCTCTCTAACATGGCAAATCTCTCTTCTATTGGATCTGTGTCTTCCTCGTCTATTCTTCGTACAGCACGACTACCTCTACAAGACATCATCATAGGATAAGAAGCTCACGTAAGAATGAAACAATGGCGAAAGCGGAGGCTCTGATACCAAATCTGGCGTAACTAACGGAAGAGAATCGTTAACCACGCGTAGTTGTATCAAACCCTAAGACCAAATCATGCCCAAACACACTCAAACCAAGAAGAGAGATTCTTCTACTAGAAATGAAAGGAAAAAAAATGCAAAAACCAGCAAATAATCAAAGTTCTCACCAATTTTGATGGCCTGGATCATATGCCCCACGTGTGCAAACATGCAATTGTACAAACCCTAACCAAGGCTAATAGAAAAGATAAGAAAATGTCCCAAAAGCCATCGGAGAATTTTTGTTATTGAGTTTTATATGAAACGGAACAAAGAAAAGCCTTAGAACAAATCTGGGCCTTAAATCAAGCATAAACTATGGGTTGGATGTTATAATCTCAACACTACAATCTTATTTTAAAGGGAAAATATTAAAATACCCATATCTACTTAAGTGAGACATAAGAAAAGAAAAATAAACTAAAATTCATCCAAAAATAAACAAAAAATCGTAACTAGAAGAAAATGCCACCAAAAGACCCTTTTATGGACCCATTAATTCATGTCCGCGCCGTCCATCTGTTTTGCGGGCTGATTTAGGGCATGAGCCCAAAATTGAGGCAGATCCAAAGCTCAACTGGACCATGCCAGTGAGAACGCCTACCATTAAAAACTTTTTGGGGGCCCTAGAAGTTTTGGACCAAGCTGATACTTGTGTTTTCCCCTCATCTATGTTTGTGTGATCTTATGAACGGGTTAAATGATAAATAAATCTTGTGGACCATAGGAAGAAAAAACTTTTCAACGGTGGACATTTTATGACCACGGTTTCCTGTGATGTGGACCACTTGAACTTTGGATCTGCCTCTTTTTTGGGCTCATGCCCTAAATTGTTCCGATAAAACAGATGAACGGCTTGGATATGTCACATACATATGGTGGGGGCCCACAAATTTAAGTTGGTACCTTTGTGGCCACTTTTTGAGGAGGAAATACTCCTTTTCTTTCAAAAAGGAGTAAAAATTAATGATTTACTATTTACTTGTATTTACCGGAGAAATGAAAAATCAAACATCCCCTAAGAGGAACCAAGAAAATGATGCAATATCAAAGACATAAATGTGTATTGTGTATGGAATAAATGCAATCCATGTAATGACATGTTAATACCATTTGTGAAAGAAAACCACTATGGAAACAATTTACTGATGTTGATAATGGAATCAAACTCAGCTGAAATCTAGTCAACTCAGTATTGGTACTCGCTCTTCCATAAAAATAAGGTACAAAACAGAATAAGCTTACCCAATTCTTCGAGAACTGGTTGATCTTTCTTATCCATGAACGCATCACCAGATTTTCTATCTTCAGACCCTGACAAAAATGCTCTGTTTGCTTTCTTTGGAAAAGGATAGTCAACAAATTTATGAATGGTAAGGAAGTTTTTATTTATAGGATTCGTCCCATGTTCTGTTGAATCCTCCTTTGTGCCATGAGAATCCCCACACTCAAGTCCACGGTTTTCATGCAACTCAATGATCTCGCTAGTAAAAAGCTTATCAGAGAGGTCACGGAATAAATTGCAAATTCCAAAAAGTTCCCCTTGAAATTGCTTGCAGTCCTACAAAAGAGCTAGTTGAAATTACAACTGTACAAAAAGAATGTGGTAAGAAAACAAGCAAATAGGCAAAAGGCTATATCAGATAAAAAGAAGCATCAGTTGCCATACCTGGACACCTTCAAAGTAACGCTTTTCCATTTTTCCTGAAACAGCAATGTTTGATAGCTGTTGTTTATATATCTGACGGGAATATACAAGTTCCTCAATGGAACCAGCTGCAAGAAGGCGAAAGACTATAACATGCCGTTTCTGCCCATAGCGAAATGATCGGTCCTGAGCTTGCAAGTCTTGCGCAGGATTCCAGTTTGGATCAAAAATCACAACACGGTTTGCACTGACAAGATTCAGACCAAGCCCACCTGCTCGAGTTGAGATGAGGAACACCTGAAACAAAAACAAATGCATCTAATGATTGAATCCATGAATTTTACTCGGATGTTTAACCTAAAAGCTTACCTGCTTGCTTGGACTTGAGTTAAATTCATCAACAAGGGCTTGGCGAGAACTCATTGGGGTCGCACCATCAAGTCTCGAAAAGCAGTATCCTTTCCGGATAAGAAACTTTTCCAGTATGTCCAGCATCCTGTTAACAGAAGTTCAACTTCAGGTACAGAAAATACAGGCTAGGAAAAACCTCATTGTGGTAGAAGACCTCTTTTTCTTCTTCTTTCTTCTTCTTCTTCTTCTTTTTGGAGAAAGGTAATGATAATTTATTCATTTAAACAAGCCAAAAAGCTCAAACTCCAAAATGAAATTACAGTCCAGCTAGGAACAACCACTCATTTAGGCCGAGATCTTTGATACATGAAATCCACCCTAGTACAATTTTGCCCTCTTGTATACATCCATCTCAAAACCACTCTTGTTTTGAAGGCATCTACATTTCTCTTGCCCCATATAGCCCAAAAGATCACCATCATTACTATCTTTCACACCGCTCTCTCCTTTTTCTTCAAACCACCTGCAGACCAAGCAAGTGGGAGTCCTACCATAGAACCCGGCATCACCCAAGGAGATCTGAAGGAGATGACAATTGATGTTTACTGTAAAGATAATATCAGCCGATATTATCGATATCGCACCACAGCGTACGAAACACCACTGAAATATGTCAATTTCAACATAACGGCAATTGTATCGCGATATATCGCATTGTACTATCAAGGATACTATTGATACAATGGAATATTTTCAAAATACCATCGACATACATAAGGTTTTATCAACGATACATTCAAATATATCGTCAATATTATCAATGACAACAATAATATCCACCATGGTGTGCCGTAAAGGCCATTACGTAAAGGTAACGGTGGCAACCGTTACACGTTACCGGGTCATAACGGTCGTAACAACCATTATGGAATTAAGCAATAGAAATAAGATGGAAATCCATGATTTTGCATGTTTTGCATGCTCAATCATGGATGTCAACCTCCGATTTGAGGATTTGGGGAAAATTAGGGAAATTGCTTGTATTTTCATACATGTCTTCTTAGATTTATAAATAAAATGAATTGATTTTGAATATAGTTGCATCACTTCTATCAGATAACGAATAGTTTAGGACCCTATATAAGGAAACCTATTACGTGAACTTTTTTGTGATCTTTTAATTTCTAAGCATGTATTGATGTCTTTTTTAACATCTCCTAAAGTTTCATTGAAATTTTTGACAAATTCCTAATGTTTCCCAAAAAGAGCAAAACATTAAGCAATACATCCAATATTTCCATACGATACCCAATATGTTTCTGTATCCCAAGGGTGTGATACATCCATTGATACTGATACGGAAAACATTGATGACAATCCTTTCCCACACCTTGCTTGCAAAAGAGCAATGGATGAACAAGTGGTTCACTGATTCCACCACTCTCATACACAACACAACAGTTTGGGATTACTATGGATCTTTTTCGGCAAATTATGAATGGTGAGGAACCAATTATTTCCCACCAGCCATTTAAACACCCACCACTTTGCGAAGAGCCCTACTGGACCATAAAAATGACAACCCACTACTACCCTCTCTCGAATTTGGATTGTCAAATATCGATTCATCATAATTATATTGCTAATAGTTTAGAAGTACTTACAATTAACATATTAAGAAATTAGAAAATCAGAATGAGACATGTTGATCCCAAATCAACCACTCATCACAATAACCGAGTTGTACAAGAAAAATTAGACAAATTTTGAAACTAAAAAACGACAGGGTATGATAAAGAGTAGATATAAGACTCCCTTTGTAATCAGTTTTTATATTTGTAGAAAGTTCTATGAAGAAGAGATGGAAAATATAGCAAAGCCCAAAATGATGAACAGAGAAACCGAACAAAGGGACTGACACCCTTATTCACAAAAATGGTCTGGAAACCCCACCTTGGCAAAAGAGTTTACATCGGTTTCCAAGTAAACATGATGAAAAGAACCTCAAAGCACCAATGATTTTCGAAAGTTACTATATCAGCTTCACTGCTCCCAATGGATACGGCTAACTTCTTTTTTTTTATATAGGTATGGGTACAGCTAACCATTATTCCACCCATCTAACAGCATCAAGAGTTACCTATATAGTAACAGCCCCCAAAAGAATAACCATTATTCCTCCCATCTAATCAAGGTATTCCGTAACGGTAATGGTGGCCATAACAGCCACCACTGTTACCTTTGCGATACGGGCTGTAACAGCCATTACAGTCTTTTTTTATTGAACAAAAAACCTGTATTGGCCTCATCATGGACCATTACGGGGCCATTACGGTCTTTACAAGGGGCGTAACGGGCCGTTACGGGGGCTGAAATGGCCTTTAACGGGTCATTTTTTCATAACGGCTGTTATGGCCTTTATGACTCCATAACGTGTAACGGTTGCCACTGTTACCTTTACATAACAGCCGTTATGGCACACCATGCATGATGCATCTAATGGCAAAAAAAGTAACCTATACAGCAACAACCCCCGAAAGAAAGAGAAAGTACGAATAATCACCAAAAGACCATCTACACCTCATGAACTGGTGCCAAAAGTACCACCTATATAGACAAAACCCTGGTTGCCAAAGGACTTGTCAAAGTTGAACTACAAAAGATAGTTTCAATGCATGATTTGAAAACCAGATTTCTGAAGAAGTTAGTTTTCTAGAATTCTTGTCCTCAATAATCTTGGTTAGGTAAAGTTTAGTTCTGGATTGTTATGATGTCCTAACCAAAATCAGAATTTCTTGAACTACTGTTTAGAATGCATACGTGGATGGCCATTCAAAAATCAAGATCGGACATTATCTCTCCATTTGGACCATTCATCTTGTATGTATGACCATGGATAGAAATACAGGGCAAAAAGTAGGTATTATGCAATGCTCAGCACAAGAGACTCCATCGAACACCTAGGTTTATAGTTTCTACAAAGGGACCCATGCTTCCATGATCCAAAACCTTCATACCCTGCCACTGATGCGCCCATGCGCAGTTTGGAAGACCATATCCATCTAAACTCTTGCCTTCTTCACTTGAATGTAGATTATTGTTGTCTTTTAAACTCTTAGTTGTTAATTGTTTATTTGTTGGCCACCAATTGAAGGGTTGGAACTTTCCCAAATTGGAAGGGCATCCAGCAAGCCCACAATATCAACAGTATTGAACCATTGACCCCCTTGATGGATGTACAAGCTTGGTGTCGGCTTAGCATTCATTGATAAAAAAAAAATGCAGTGTTCACTTGCAAGGATCTACATTCTGAGTACTTGCCGCACAGACATGGTATCCGTGTACAAGGTCCAAGCCACTCATCACCATGGTTTGGATGCCCTAGCCAGAAATAAAGTAAACATCAAGAAAGAAACTAATGAATGTTATTAAGTCTAAGATGCATAACCAATGAACACAAAAGGCAACATTCAGACTAATTGGCCCCATGGAAGTGCTGTGAAACTGTGCAATGTAACTGACCATCTGAATCCAATTAGCAAAATTAACCAAACCATCTGAATCCCAGCACCGTGGGTTTGCTCCCTACAGGCCTGGGTTTGACTTCCCTCCCCGGCATTCCCGATGCACGTGGTTGCGGGTGATTGCGTGCATCTGCAGGGAATAGTCTCGCCTCAAAAATGGGGCGGGGACACCCTGTGTTGTCCAAAAAAAAAAAAAAAACTAGTCTGAATTGGAAAATAACACTTGGATGTGGAGGACATGACAAATTCTAGAAATCGAATCACCTAACAGAAAAGCTGAATAGAAGAATCTTGTCGCCTTTTGAAACCCATGATGACATTAGCTTTTCCAAAGCTCGCATTTTCCCACAATGTTCCACCTTGCTAAGGTCCATAAAACTCTCACTTTGAGTATTTCCGCCAACCAAATCAATATCAGCACCAAAGACAGCAGAGGCAAACTCTGCATCTTTCCTTTGTTTCTCTATGTCATCTTTAGGGTTTGGCTTAATCAACTCCAGGTGATTACTTATCTGAGAGAGAGATCAAACTCAGTGCCAAAATAAAAGACAAAAGCAAAACATGAGGGGGATGCATTTGGATGCACCATCACATTGCCTTGCAATTATTAGTCTGAAAGAGAAATTACAAATTTGTAGTTACCTTCCTCAGCGCTCATGTTGAGGGAGTTGGGATCCAAATTACAGTTTGATTACTTGCAAGTTGGACATGAAAGGAATATATATGCAAATTGAGGGCTCTTCCTCCCAGAGAATACTGGAAAAAGTCATCACAGTATGTTCCTTTCCTCCTGTTTCAAGTTTCAACTTACTGGGTGCAATTCAATTAACTTCAGCATCCAAATGCACCCCAAACAGAATCAAAGTTACATTACCTGCTGAAGCTTCACAATGCAAGGAAGAACAATGCAGAAGGGGCATGAGTCACACCCTTCAGGGTTGTCCCTGTGAAGGTAACGCCAGATGATCCCATTTGGGACAGTCCTGTTGCAACAGTCGACCTGAGTTAGAGGGCTTCCGCAGCTACAAGGCAGGTCCTTATTTATAAGACATTGGATATCTGGTAGTCCTAATGTCCTTCTGTATACACGCTTTTGCAACTCACTCATCGCACAGAAAACAACATTATCCTCTTTTCCCATCATGAGGTGCCCAATAGTTTCTTCTTTGGTCCTTCTCAACAGATACATGCGGAGCACCTCCACCAGATGCCGCTTGCGCTTGTCAGCAATCTGAACGAATCTTTCGGGGGCACTTGATCTCTGTCCATGCTTCAATGGTTCATCATAGAAGTCCCGAAAATGCTCCCGTGTCCCCAAGCATCCAGGTGCAACCCAATCAAACAAATTAAACAACTCCATCATTTTATTCTGCATTATGGTCCCTGTAAGACCAAAGCGTTTGGGAGTTTTGATTCTTAGGCATGCTCTATATAGTTTGGACTTTTCATTCTTTAATCTATGCGCTTCATCAACTACCACAATATCCCACTGAACCTCCGATAGGATTTCATCATGGATCCTGAACGTGTCAAAACTGGTTATAAGTATCTGGACGCTGCATGCTTCCAATTTCTCGAGAATCAGATCGCGGTTTGGTCCATGGTAGACAGCAACATTGAAGGTTCCCCATTCAGAAAACTCATTCTCCCAATTTTGAATAACGGAAGTAGGGCAAACGATCAGTACGGAACCCTTATTTCCCACAAGGTCCCTCTTGACCATCTTAGAGTCGCCATGTTCTGCTTCTTTTCCTAACACAGCATCCAGGAAAGCAATTGTTTGAATGGTCTTCCCTAGACCCCTGCTCAAGATAATATAAAAAAAAAAAAAAAAAAAAAAAGGCATAGACTCAATATGCACGCCACCATGAAGGCTGATTATATTGATCATTTGACTTGAAATGAAAGTTTAACAATTAAAAATCTTAGAAAAGTAAAGATAACAAAATTAAAGTCTACCATCAGAAAAATCTCCGCATAGCTCTGCAGAGTACAGACTTAAGCTAAACATGCAAGAGGTGCCAGCTTCACTTTAACACAACTCAAAAAAAGAAAATAGAAATAAATTTTTAATACAAAAAACTTGGAATATAATTTTTGAGGGGAATGCTAACATCCCCCACATTCAAGGACATTGTCAACGTCACTAATGCAACCTGAATAACTCCCCCAACATCACCAACATAGCAATATCATCTCAGATATTCACACCTTCCAGAGTACATGACAACAGTAATTGACAACAGTAACCGTTTCAAAATGAATGCCAGCAACCTGAATGAAAGTTTAGGGTAGATCAACAAGCTTACTGAAGACTGAATCCATCCATTGGAGATTGGATCCAAGGTATTAAAAAACAGTTAACAGTAACAGTGGTAACCGTTAAGCGTTATTGGGCCGTAACAGCCGTTATAGAAAAAAGGCCTGTACCATTCCGTTACACGATCAAAACAGGTCTTAAAAATTTGAAAGAAAAGAAAAGGGCCGTAACAGCAGTTACAACACTTATCATGATGGTAACGGTGGTGGCCGTTATGACCACCATTACTGTTATGGAATACCTTGATTGGATCATTCCTCCCTTGCCATGCACTACAAAAATACTTTGTGATATTTAGAAACAAAGAGGAAAAACGTACCATGTTTAGTCAACAAGAGAACAAATTGCAAATGATGTTACAATCACCTCATGTTCTAATAGAATATGATGGCCCAAAGAAAACTTCGAAAATTGTAACAGTATCATCTCCATTGATTATCATTTTGGCATTTCTTAAAAGAAATATAAAACAGGACAAAAAAAACATGAAGCTGGATAAGATCATTAAAAAGATGCAAAACTAAAAGAAAAGTGATTTAGTACTCACATGTCGTCTCCAAGAACTCCACCATGGTTCTTTTTGTACAAATTATACAAGAACTTGACTCCTATTCTTTGATGTTCAAGGAGCCTACAATTAATTGATGCAGGAACCTGCAACAAGAGTACATGTACCAGACATTCTCACAAGTCACAACTTATTCTTTGAGTTCCCTCACAAAAACAGTCCACAGACAAAAGTTACAACAATGCTATCAGGATTAGAATGCCACATTTGGATCCAATGGAGATATTCACTAACCTTGACTTTAACAAAATCTTGGACTTAGATGTTGTTGTTCACAGTATAGCAAATGACAAGCTTGAAAAGAAATAGTTGTAACGCCCTGTAAAACCACCTACCCTTGAACCCGAACATGTCCTCGGGCCACGTCACACTTACGTCATTCCAGGACGATTAATTGGCTAATAGTAGCTTATCTAAACCAAGGCATCACAAATTCAGGCTCCACGCGCACACCCGACGAGCCGTTGCGCTACCCAATCCGAGTCGGGAGAGCCTAAAACTCGAATAAGTCGACAACCAAGTCGGGCCTAGTGCCCTTGGATGGTCTGTGCACTGCAATTGGTATCCGGAATCGTAGAACTGCAAGGCTCTACAGATATACCTCTAGGCGCGATTACACTCACACCAACACTAAGTAGTATAATCATTACAAGAAACACTTTTCTTCTGTGGACCTTCACTGAATTGGGGCGGCTGCATAGGTCGGCTGCAATCCTCGAAGTCGGTAGTCCTCAAACGGGGCGGAGTTCGGGACTCGGCTATGGCACGTGGTTGCCTAGCAACCCGGTTTTATGCATATTACGTGTCTGGTACGCCCCATATCTGAATCTGTGTACCAGCATTACCGTTAGACAGGCCCGCTTACAACTGTATGGCGACAAATCCCTAAGACTTATGGGCCGGGCATGGTGGTATGAGACCTATGCCCGTGTCGTCAGCCTAAGCTGGGGTGGTGCCTCCCCGTAGTGACCATCGAGCACCCGTGGAGGCGACAAGCTTACCACCTGATTGACTATGGGGAAATGGCCTAACCAAGCCATCCCCGCCTGAGTCGGACATAGCTAACGAGTCATGCTCAAATCGGGCACTCGGGTAGTCTACCCGAGCTGGTATCCATGGGGATTACTGGCAATGATATGTACTCGCCCACAGGGAACCAGATGGTCCCAGATCGGCCGAGTAACACAATGATGGTACGGTAACTTCGCCAACCGGCTAGATGTTAAAATGGTATAAATAAAGGCTTGGCCAATCATTCATGGTTTGGCATAGCATTCATTACGGGCGGGTGATTGGGGCGGTGCCCCGTCACGGTGGCCTAGTCTATGCAGGTGACGTGGTGGTGCCACTCATCGTCTGTTGTGACAAACCGGTGTGTGGGGCATACATGAGCATGTCATGCACTCATGCATTTAAACAACTATTCTTGTGATTGTGAATATCCCAGTTAAGAATGATGTGCAGTAAATTCATTATCTATGTATGCTTCTATTTGTGCAATCTTAACTTATATAAAATGTTACCACTAAGTTGGCCACTCACTCCCTTTTTTGGGACGGTGTTTTAAAACACCACCCAGATGCCGCGTGTGACTTAGGTTTACAAGAGGAGAACGAAGCAGCAGAGTTCGAGGAGTTAGCCTCTGGCAATGACTCATACATCCAGTTTGTGGATGATCAGTCATAGAGGGTGTTGGGGATCTTTTGTTATGAGGGATAACATCGGGACAGCGCATTGTATAGACTTTTGCGATAGTTTTTTTGGACACGGGAGCGAGTCCCGTTAAGTGAGTTGATCAGTGTTAATTCATTCTTTTTGGCACTTATATATATATATATATATATATATATATATATATATATATATATATATATATATATATATATATATATATATATAGACACACACACACGCTCACTTCTTATTTTGGCTGTGGATATTTCATGTTTTTACTTCTAGCTGGGCATTGATCTGATTCTAGTATTTTAGCTATTTCATTGCATGAACTGCATCATGTGGGGTCCAGGATATTAGGGACTGAGGATGTCCTCAGTCCTTAACATCTGGGGTGTCACAATAGTTCAATATAAACTTCACATCATGATGAACTGAACTTCAAAGTGGAAACATTGTTCTCCCTATACATGCCTACAAGCTTGAAACTTCTTCACTATTGGTAACAAGCTCGGAACTATCTAACCATATTGCAACCAAAGTCCCAACAAAGCACCCATGGGAACTGAGAAGAATCCATTGTGAGAGATAAGGGAAGTGGCTATTCGAAAAGAAATCAATAAGTGAGTGTGAGCATGGGGCCAAGTAGCATATACCTAAAATAATGTTCGGAATTCAAAAAAAAAAAAAAAATCATCAAGCAACACATTCATTCTAAGAGTCAAATATACAGTTCCCCTCTTCCATAAGATGAGTCCAAAGTTCACAACAAAGAGATGCCCCTAACCAAACAAAAAGTTACACCATTGATCAAACACATGGGACAACCCAACCAATGGAAATTCTAAGTGGCAGTTCAGTCAACAGACAGCATATCAGTTGGATGGTTGCATTCAGCCTTTGAGAAATAATAGCATGGTGGTCGTTAGCACCACCAAGGCATATTTCATGCCCATATGTACCCCAATATTCACGCATGTGCCCATCAATCTAGACCATCCAACTACTGTTTTGCCTTGTCGATGGGTTGTATGAAAATAACTACATCAATACAGAGATCATAACTGACAAATCAATAGGAAATTTCCATGCCGTTAATTAGTAAAAACTGAAATGTAGACAACTGATCAGGGCTTGTCATTGACTAGTGAGACTTTTGGGTTATAGCCAATCCAAGAGACATCCTATCTGCTGGAAAAATCTAGATGGTCAAGCACATAGGTAATGCAGGGGCATTTTTACACTGGGCTCGGTGGGGTGGCCTGTGTGATGCGGAGGCACACTCGGAGTGGGCAGCCCATGTGATGCAGGTCCCTCACGTGTGAGGCGGGTGGCTAGTGTGATGCGAACCCATTGATGTGGGGCCCACGAAGGAGGGTTCGGCCGAGGGTCTAGCCTGTGTGAAGCAGGAGCCTGGGCTATGAGATAAAGGGATTGATTCGTCATGCTCTATCAGTTCAAGCTTTTAGAGCAACTGGTTAGTTGTCCTGCGTCAAAGTGGTATCAGAGCGGGAGGTCTCATGTTTGAGACTCCTCACCGGAGGTGATTAATGCGGGAACATTTTCACACCGGGCTCAAGTGGGGTGGCCTACGTGATGCGAGGGCACACTCGGGGTGGGCGTCCCTTGCGATGAGGGTGGCTCGTGTGATGCGGGCCCCACCCGTGTGAGGCGGGTGCTAGTGTGATGTGAACCCATGTGATGTGGGGCCCTTGAAGGAGGGTTCAGCCGAGGGCCTTACCTGTGTGAAGCAGGAGTCTAGGCTATGAGTTAAAGGGATTGATTCGCCACACTTTATCAGTTCGAGCTTTTAGAGCAAGTGGTTAGTTATCATGCGTCAATAGGCCTATGCGTTTTCAAACAATGATCACTGACAACCTATGATCAGACCATTTTGAGCTCTCAATAGGTTGGATCGCTGGAAGGGTTCTATATTCGATCCACTAGGACATCAAAACCCCTTTGTTATCGGTCCCTTGCGCCCACACCCAAACACCCAAATGCATCTAAGAACACCTAGAATGAAGCCCCAATAATGTACTTGACCCAAGGGCCATTTCTGCCTCCATCAAGGGAGCCAATGTAGGCTTCCTAGAGAGGTATCCATATCATCATCATCATCATCATCTAAGCTTTATTCCAATTAACTGGGGTCAAGTGCATGAATCATTTTCCACCATTCCACTCTATTAATGGACATAACTTCAATCACATCAGTCATCGAATCTTTTCTTACTACCTCCACTCACATACTTTTGGGCCTTCCCCTTGCCCTTCTAGAGCCTTCAACTTGTACCAACTCACTCCTAACCGGTACAGTTCTTGGTCTCCGTTAGACATAACCAAACCATCTAATAGAGGGGTATCTCTATGTGGCAAGAATAGTATGTCCACCAACCAAAGATCCACTATGGTTGGCAAAAGTCCTTTCCCGCCAGCCAGAGGCATCCTGGTGTTGCCCTATTTCGAGCTGGTTTTGCATTGTTTTGGGTTTTAAGCCCATTAGGGGCGTTCTAATCATTTTATTTATATTGTTAGTAGTTAGTTATGAGATTTTTCTATTGGTTGAGATAAGTTGAGGGTTAGCTATGATTAGCATAAATCACAATTTTAGTTGTGGATTAGTTACAAAAGTTTTATAAATACAACATTGCTCTGTAATCATAATTAACTTTTAATTTTGAGAACCTTTATAAAAATTTGATTTTGAGAAAAATGAAATGAGATCTTGAGAGTGTTTTAGTTGTGAATAGCATAAATCACAAAGTTAGTTGTTAATTAGTTACGAGAGTTTTATAAAAACCATGTTTCTTTGTAATTGTAATTAATTTTTTTATTTTGAGAACTCATACAAAAACTTGATTTTGAGAAATGAGATCTTGAGAGATGTTGAGAGGTGAGCTCATAAATCCCTTTCCCTCTTGTTTTCACGAGTGTTTGGAATGGAAAATTGCAATTCAAACCACTAGGAATTCCTTGATTCTATCCCTCCTTTCTTTCCCTTTCGCTGTTAGATTGAAATTATGGTTTCTTGTTGATTCAAGCCAATCGGGGATTACATCACACGTGCAGTCACATGATGGGTAGACTAATCTGATTTTTGTGTAGGGTCATATGCCCCACAGAAACCACTTTATGGACAGAAAATATGCCCCATACAATAATCACTGAATATGATTAAGGTCCTAACCATCCAATTACTTTGATTTTAACCCATCATCTGACTGGTCCTTCATATTTGTATCCGCTAAACGGATCATCCAAATATCGAAATAAACCAATCAATGCAAAACCCATGATGTACACTTCAAAACTACCAGTCAGTTTCTGCACGAGACACACACACTCAATGCTAGAGACCATGAAAAGATGTAAACCATTAAAATGCATTTTGAGCACCGTTGAGAGATTAAGGTCCAAATTTAGTCCATAGAAAGAGCACAAAAAATGACGGGCCGTGGTAAAGTTTCACCCCGATCAAACAGTGCATTCAAACTCCCACGATGGCGGAAGGTTCAAAAAAAGAAAGGGAAACCGAAAACCAGGAGTGTCTACAACGATACTTTATAAGAAAAAATAATAATAAAATAAAGAAATAAGAAAAGAATAAGAAAGGAAAGGTGTGGAGAGTTCCCTGGGAGCTTTCAACGGTGGGCAATTCCCTAACCACTTCTTGTCGTCATGTAGCCCACTTAAGATGTGAATCTAACTCATATTTGGACCCATGGCCCAACGTGATGCAGGGGCATGCGATGACCTAACCCTAGATGCGTGTATATTCAGTTGGAAGATATTCAAGTAAGAAAATTAACAACTATCTATTTTCACTCAAAAGGAAACTAACAAATATCAATACGGAGATGAGATCCGTCCAGTCCGGATCATGCCCATCAGCATAAGAATCATGTAAACCATAAAATAGGGAGGATTTAAGGATATGAGGATATCCCAGATCTAGCATAGACCAATCCACAGTCAGGTTTGGATCCGGTTCCTAGGGCTAGGTATCCCTGTTTTCCGATCGAAAACAAAAGAGGTAGATTCGGGAAAAAACGAATGTGATGGGAAAGGAAGAGGTTCGAAATGAAGGATAACACAGATGATAAAAATAGAAGAAAAAAATCGTACCTTTCCTGCACCTTGAAGAAATAAAGACGAGAAATTGAAAATCGGGGTGGAATCCTCAACACCCAAGAGCCAATCCTGAAACCCTAATCTCTTGAAACAAGAGGAAAAAAAAGCAGCCAAAATTTGTATTTATTCAATAATTCGAAATAGGGTTTCTCACAGTATATATAAGCTATAAAAAGTGCACTAAAGTGCCTGAAAACCAAAAAAGTAACATAAAAACGCATAAACTAAATAACGATACTAAAACACCTAGAAACAAGGAAATAAATAGAAAAATGCCCAAAAGTAAATCCGCTCCACAGTCCAGCGGTCATGACGCTCCTGTGCGATCCTACAGCTCGCGTACTCATAACGCGTTAGAAAATGGGTCCAATGGGCCCGAGGTCCATCCACATCAGCTCGTCTGCTCCAACACTCGATCTGCGATGTCGCCTCCTCTAGTACACTTTAAAGGGTGCACCACTGATGTCCGCATCACAACGTGATCAGGCAAGTCAGATGGATGGAGCGGATTGTTGTCCAACATCACAATGAGTCCCATTCTAACAAAAAGAAAAAAAGAAGAAGAAGCCAAAGAAGGAAATCATACAGCCATGTGCACCAGCATGTCGACAGCCGCAAGCTCTGTAAAACTCTCCTCTCTGGTTTTCACATGGAAAGCCAACTGCACCACAATCCGAGAAAACAATCTCAGGCAAATCCGAACTACTCATTAGATGGATCTAAGCCGTCCATACCTACCCAAGCAATACAAATTGAGACAACAAGATCTCTTACAGGATGCAAAAGAATTTTCTATTTCTTTCGTTTCAATGGCCCTTAACGAACGAATTGGGATCATCTACGACAAGCTCTCAGTAAATCACCACTGTCTAACAAGATCTCAATCCAAGACCTATTGGACGACTTCCAGAATTCTAGGGTTCACCTCGAATTTCTACAATAGGTTCTCAGTAAATCACCACCATCTAACAAGATCTCAATCCAAAACCTATTGGACGATTTCCAGAATTACAGGGTTCACCTTGAATTTCTACGACAATGACTGGCGAATTCTTCACCTTCCACTTCGGCACTAACTGTTTCAATGGAGAATCCATGATCCAACGAATCGAAGTAATCCAAACCATCCGTTTCTGTTTCTTCTTATGCAACAAAAAAAAAAAAAAAATTAATAATAATAATAATAATAATAATAATAATAAAAGAAAACACGTCGAGCATGTTTCTTGCCGACAATCACAATTGTAGGCGTGACGGCGACGAAAATCGTTCAAACACCTAACCCACTAGGCAAACATCCCTAGACCTTCAATTTCAATAGTTCCTAAGCTCCCTATCAACGATCTAAACCATCCAACAGAAGCAGAACGAAGGGAACTGCATTAGGTTACAATTTGCCATTAAAGGGTATCTTCTTCATCAAGAAAACCCACCAGCCGTTTATCTCTAATCGGCCACTGATTCGAAATCCACTCCGACCATTACATGGGCCATCAGACTACCATGTAATCATCAATAGCACAAGGAAATCAGAATTCCATGTAGGAGTAAAAATCCAAATTAAGCCAACGTTGGAAATACGCTACTAGAAAGTTTTGTGCACAGGAACCGTTACGAAACTCCTATTGATTTATAACTCAGAATTCCGAGGCCTGTGGAACCATCCGTGAGAGCCTGTAAAACCCTCTCGTTAAAGAGAAGGAAGATCATAGAAATCACAACAACAGAAAAAGAGAAAATCGAAAGAAAGAAGAAGGAGAGAGAGAGAGAGAGAGAGAGAGAGAGAGAGAGAGACTCAATGAGTCGAACTAAGTTAGGTCAGGCCATTTTAACGTTCAGTAATGGACGTGAATTGAGAAGAGAAATAAAGGAAGAGAGAGAGAGAGAGAGAGAGAGAGAGAGAGAGAGACTCAATGAGTCAAACTAAGTTAGGTCAAGCCATTTTAACGTCCAGTAATGGACGTGAATTGAGAACAGAAAGAAAGGAAGAGAGAGAGAGAGAGTGAGAGAGAGAGAGAGAGAGAGAGTAGGAATCAAAGGAGAAAGGTTCTTCTGAGTTACTTCAGCGAGCCAACTCACTAAGTCGACTCATCGAGTCAATTTGGAGCAGAAATTGGCTAATCATGGGTCAAGCGTCTTCACAACACAGCTGAGTGATTCCTCTCTTTGAATTCTATTCCCATTGTAGAAAATCTCTCCAAGTTGCATAGCTTTTCTTATTTTGCACCATTCTTAAGTTCATCTTCCCTGGCCGATCTAAAAACCCGACACGTGTATACAACATGTCAAAATCGAGTATAATACATCTAGTACTCATCTCTACGTTCCTAGATGATTTTTCCCTCATTGGGAAAACATATATTCCTCTCCTTATGCGTTTCTCCAACTATTTATAACCAAGCTTCAAGGGTTGGGGAAAACCCTTAGATTGTGCGATGTCCTTCGGTGATAATTTCATTTATACCCTTGTTTAATGTAAGAATGTACATCTTAGATTAACCTTACCATAGTTTACTTGATAAATTGTCTATTCAAGAACCCTACATGCATTACATACATTATGTACTTGAAATCGTGTTATTGACTCGCATTATGATCGCTTGAAGGATGAATGGATTACATGACCATGCTATATATAAAGAATGAAACTTGAAATTGAATTTATTTTACTTTTTGGCCGATAGATCGGTGAGCATGTTGAGATTGCTCATTAGCGTGCATGTCGGGATTGCCGCTTCACCGGACCAGTTTGGTGAGCATGTCGGGATTGCAAAAGGTTCCTAATATTTGTGCCATGCAAGATCTAGGTGCCTTGATCTGTGAGCAAGTCGGTATTGTTTATTTGCGTGCATGAAGGGATTGCCACAATATCGAACCGGTTAGGCAAGCATGTCGGGATTGCAATCCTAATGTCAATAACAGTGAGATCGTGAATATACGTACATGCCTCGCATGGACCAGTTAGGTGAGCATGTCGGGATTACAATCCTAATGTTAGTGCCATGCAAGTCGTGGAAAGTCGCTCTACTTAATTAATCAAAGTGAAATAATTATCCACTCATGGCATTGAAATCATGTAGTCATGCATCGAATCCTAATTAAATTATTAGTATGTCTCCATTCCATTAGTACTCCGTTTACCTTACGCCTTTATCAAACTATCTATACCTCCTGTAGAATTCAATTGAGACGAATATGATCTTACTGGGCTTCCAACTTACCCAATCCAACAACATGCAGGTTTTCAAGAAGAAAAGTTCACAAGCGGAGCTGAGTTCTTTGGACAGATATTTCTACTAAGGCACCAACTGTAGTTTAGGTTTTATTATTTTATTCAATTGCAATTAGATGTATTAAGCCATTAGTGAAATTTTCCTTTCGCAGAGAATTTAGTGGGAGTATAGTAGTTATTTTGAATTTTGAATTTTAAAATTTAAGTTTGAGTTGGACTATAGTTTAATGAAATTTATTTGGATTTAGTAGAGATACCTGATGTGTGGAATAAAATTTACAAGAATAAATGCTCAAATTTAAATTCACACCTTGGAACTAGGGACCAGGGAAACTATACTAGGGTTCCGAATTTAGGGGCATGACGAAGGATGTTCCATACATATGGCAGTTTGGAACACATGTCATGTGTAAAGGTGCATGTAGAGAAGATGCGCACACAGCTTGCAAACTCTATTCTCATGTTCAATGTACTAATAACAAAGACCAAGGAGCAAAATAGTCTGTCACAAGCTTGCAAGCATTGGTATGCATCAAGGGCTCGTAAAAATTTATCCAATTGCAATTCCACACAATAATGTGAAAGAACAGCAATACAAAGAGAACGGATTGTATGATCTCAGCTCGGTGATATGTGTAGTATCCTTGGGCCCAGAGTCTGTAAAAATGGACCCATCGTACAGTGATCTATACAGTAATCCAATGCCCAAACGTGGACAGACAATGCCCAAAAAATCTCCCGGATCAGTTTATCCTAACTCTTCAACCTTTGGCCTGCAAACAGATGCTTAAGAAGAGGGTACAGCAATGGTCTATGTTCAATGACGAAGATGCAAAAGACGATGTAGACTTGGATCTTCCAATGCAGGAGATATCCAGGGCATGGTCCATCGATGCAGGGAAACCAAATGGATAGTCTAGATCATAAAAAAGGTGGACCCCACCTGTAGATTTCCTCCATTAAGTAAACAAAAAAAATTGTTTTGTTTGACCAAGTTATCAAAACATTCATCGACACATCGTTTCATTTGGGACAACAGGGCCAACGAGAAAACCGGTTGAAGAAGCAAAAGAAAATAAACTGCAGTAAAAGTTATACATCACTGATCCAACGGTCGGTAATTAACAATATCGCTGATGATATGGCCGATGATTGGAAAGGGAAGAGGGGGAAATAGTGTACCTGGACGACCGGAGTTTCTGTAGGGGAAGAGAGGATCAACGGCTCGAAGGGCCCCTTGTGATCGGAATTGTAAAGGGAGGGAACAATTCGTTCGGAAGGAATGTGGGGCCCATCTTCTTCTTCGTCGTCGTCAGCGCCAACATCAACAGCGTCATGGTTATCTTCTTGTTTTTCTGGGAGACGGTTAGGAAGGTGTAAAGGAGGTGGGTCTTGGAGGCGTAGGAGTTGCTGGGAGAGAGAGGATTTTGGGGGTTTTCTTTGAAGGGGAGGGTTGAATTCTTGGGAGGTTGAGGAATTGGTGTTGGAGGAGGAAGAGGAGGAGGAAGAGGAAGAGGATTTGTGCAGGGTTTTAGGGTCTCTTTGAAACTGGTCAGCGACATTGAGAGAGAGGGAGGGAGATAAGGAGGGAGGCAGAGAGACTTCGAAGTTCAAATCAAATTGCGACAGCCCCAAGGAATAGGACGACTCTACGAAGGAGTCGGACGGAGTCGGATGGGCGCGGTTTGGGTGGATCCCTAGCTTTGAGGCCCACTGTGATGTATGTGCGTCACATCCACACCGTCCATCCATTTTGAAAGCTCGTTTTGGATCATAATTCCAAAAAATGAAACAGATTCAAATCTTAGGTACACTATGCCACAGGAACCACTAGCGATTAAATCCCCACTATTCAAAAAATTCGAGGGTCCACCGGAATGTTTTTTTGCCAATCCAACCTTATGACAAGGTCTCAAAGACCTAGACGAAGAGATCACACAAATATCAGCTTATCCAAAAGTTTTGTGGCTCGTGAGAAGTTTTTGATGATTGATTACCACTGTTTTCTGTATTATTTTCCACCTTAGATTAAGATATTCTTCATTTTTGGGGTCATGTTATAAAATAAGTTTTAAAAATGGATAGACAGTGTGGATATAATACAAATACAATCACAGTAAGACACTCGGCCAGGGATCCCACTCACCTGAGCTGACGATATACGAATCTGCGACTAGTGGGCAATTAATTACAATAGCCCTGAGTATAATGCAACTAAGGAAATAACACCCTATGCTAAATTTATTATTTTCTTAGTTCTTTAGACACTTTTTGCCTTTTACAAAATGTAAATGTGACTCTCTTGGCACCTAAGTCGAAAGAGCCTTTTTCAAGATGAGATTGTGGGCCCCACTGAATCAAAGATTGGAGTCATCCCTCCATCAATTTGATCCATTCACTTTAATTGAACAGTCGTAAATCCATAGTAAGGTCATTTCAAATTTTTTTTAACTGTCTATGACCCAAAACTGCATGAGCGTTGTGTGTTAATTCTAGACTATTTCTATGGTGTGGTCCGTCTGTGATGATTTTTTCCCTCAAACTTGGGGTAATACCATGAAATCAAAACCCCTTTCACTGTGAACGGCTTGGATCTGATACAAGACGATCCAGTGAACCTCACATAAGACGTGGGATTGGTTCATTAGGCGGGTCCCTTACATGGGAAGGCCATTTATCCTTTTCTTTCTCTTTCTTCTTCGTTTTTCATGTTCGGAGACCATTTGGCCATTAGGACCATTACCACCTTTGTGGGACCCACTCTGGCAAGCTTCCGACAACATTTTCTCCATTCCGGCAAGCTTTTCAGTGCTTTTGGAAGATTTTCAACCACAAAAAAATTCTCATAACTAGCTTATTATAAGTTCAATTTAGGTGATCTTATACTCGTTGGAAAGGTAGTTTGATAAAGTTTCAAATAGAGGTGGGCAACGATCCGGGCCGAGCCGAGTTAGCCCTAGTTTGGTTTGGCTTGTTTTTGTACCACCACAGTTTGTGAATCGGTTTGGTTTGGGTTTCGAGCCCACCCATGCGGCTCGAGTTTGGTTTGCTCCAAAAAAATCTGGTTCGAGCTAGGATCGGTTTGGTCGAAAATTTCGAATCGAGCCGGGCTGAGTTCAACTAGGCAGCGGCTCTTTTTTTTTCCTTGTTTATTTAATTAGAAAAGAATTTAAAAAGTTAGAAAAAAAGTACAAACGTATCTTACTATATGATGTTTAACATCCTCCGAAGGAGTGCAAGCTTCAAAATAGACATGTAAGAGTATTTTCCAAACAGAAGTACACAAGCATAATTTTAAAAGTGCAATGAAACTGTGTGCATTCATGTGTATGCATTATGTATTATCCATATCATCATGTATATGTATTATCCATGCTGTCCATCTGTTTTACATATCATTTTAGGACATGATCCCAAAATGGAATCATATCCAAAGCTCAAGTGGATCACACCACAGGAAACAATGTGCTTGTAATCTACGAGCCGAATTCAAACCGAGCTGAATTAAATCGAGCTTCGAGCCGAGCCGAGCCGGGCTGGTACTGCCCTAGTTTGAGCTTGGTTTGTTTTTTCAAACGAGCTTGACTCGGAGGCTTGGTTTGGTTTGAACTTCCATTCGAACCAATCCAAGCCGAGCCTTTTTCAAAGCAATCCAAACCGAGCTTTCGAGTTGGCTTGGTTTGTGCCCACCTCTAGTTTCAAATGGTTTTGGAATCGCCTTATTTGGACGCCATTTTATAGCCTAAAAGTGGGCCCAAAGTCACTATGGATCGTCAATACTCACTATGGATTGTCGGTCCTACGAAAATGGTCATAACTCTCTCGTTACATGTCTGATTTGGGTAATCTTGTGCTCATTGAAAATGTAATTGGATGAACTTTCAAATATCTTTGAAATTACCTCACCTATCAGGCTCGAATTCAGCTTGAAAGCTTGTCCAAACTAACCAAGCCCACCACCTAGGCTCGAGGACCAAGCCGAGCCAAGCTCAAGCCCAAGTCGCCCGCTGACCAAACCAAGCCGAACTGGGCAAAGCTCGGCTCGTGTACACCTCTACTCACACGCACGTCACACACGAGCAATCGTGGATCCCGTTGCCGACCCCACAGCTTCACCATGAGAAGTGCTCCCAACCAACTTGTAAAAATGGCCACAGCTTATACCTTCATTAACACGAGTGCCCCCGTTGTCACTTTACAATATCGATCGTGACCTGATGAACCTACACCCCGTAACCTCGAGTGCACTAAGAAAGATCACATTCTTCTTCAACTTAGGGACATGCCTCACACCTTTCAGGACTCATTCGATCTCATCGAACATCCTAATGCGCACGGAACCAATACCCACCACCTTATGGGCGTAGCCATCGCCCAAAACACCGATCATCCACCATACTTCTTGTATGTCACGAATGAACTCTAGTCATGACATACGTGATATGATGCACTTGAATCGAAGAGTCACTCCCCACCGAGAGACCCCTTATCGGACACAGTCAATACATCACATACATCACACTCTTCCTCTGTGGATTTTGTAGTATTAGCCCCCTCCTCAAAAGAATTTTTAGACTTCTCTTGCCTTAATTTGGGATTATAGCAATTCATTTCCATGTGCCCTTCTCCCCCACAATTCCAGCACTTCATCTTGCTCTTCCATTTGCCCTTGAATTTACATCTAGATCGTGACAATCCCCCGTCCCGCACAAAATTTCTTTCCCTCATAACCAGTGCCTCCTCCCAATGTTCACTCTGATACCGTTTTATTGGTATCAGCATAACGTCCACCAACCTGTCTCTGATACAATTTTATTGGGAAAACAACGATCGGCTTCGCAACAAACGCAAGAAGAATAATAAAACAAGATAGACGATAATGACAATGATCAAGCAAATCGACAAAGCAAGAGAAAAATAATATGAATTTAACGTGAAAAAACCCCTTATGGGTAAAAAACCACGGCACAAAGCGAATAATCTACTATGAATCAGAAGTTATAAGAGTATAAAGAAACCTTACCCTGGATCCCAAAACCCCGCAGAGAAAAATCGAAGCCTTCACAGAGAAAGACTAGAGTAGCACTTCCTCAAGCTCTTTATCTCACCCTAGAACTCTCTCAACCTACACAAACACTGCTAGGATTCCTTGTATTACCCTAATCTCGCATTACACCCTTTTAAATAAGGAAAAAATGATATTATAAACAAATTTCACATAAAACCTATGCAACTGACTTTACAGTTCGCACACCGTCGGGTGCCCGACAGATCCAAAATATGTCCAGCGAGTTCCAGCATAAATTCAGTCGAATATTAGGCCCCCTACAAAAATTGTCAGGTGTCCGATCATCGGGCCCCCTACAACCTAAAAATAAATCAACAATTTTAGATTTTAGAAGCCATGTTTGGGTGACCTCGGGCGCCCGGCCCGAATTTGGATTCTGTAACTGAAAATCCATTTTTTCTCTTTCATATAGAAGAGAAGGGAAGTTTTTAGGTGTTGTGTGTTTTGAAATACTATATAATCAATCGAAGAGAACAACCGGATCCAATAAAAAAAAGGAGGGATTTCTTTTTGTTTTGGAAAGGTATAAAGAAAACGGTATTCAAAATCCAAATCAAATAAATAAAAAAAAACCAATAAATGATAGGCCGGAGGGAGGGGCTCATTCGACTAATTAGTGATCCCTGAGCCTACCTAACACAGATGTCCCTGAAATAGGGGATTGGTTGATCGGAAAGCTCAGGCAGGAGTAGGACATTCCATACAAATCTTTCTCCGCCAGTAAGTGGTCCTCTCAAATCAAATTTATTCATCGATAGTTAGGCTTAATTCTGACGCGGGGGGGGCTTACATTTTTCAGCTGGCTCGTAGTAGAAAGATTCTGTAGAGTGATCAACCTTTTAAATGAGTTTCTCTTTAATCAAGATTAAAAGAGATGAATCTCTTTATAATTATGTCTCTGGAGAAGGAGAGAATGTCTCAATGTAAATTCCCGCCGGGCACACAACACCCCCTAATGTCCAAGATTGAAGACAAAACCCCAACAGAGAAGAGAGATGGCGAGAAATTGGGCATATTTTATCTCCCTCAACCGTTAACATCACCTCCTCAGACCTTCATTTTCTACTTCTAAACACATTACTCTTTACCTACATATAAAGATTTATATTATAGTTTGATAGGTATATGCAAAAAGAGGGGCATTAGGGCCAGTAAAGGCTTATCAGATTTTGAAAGCATAGAGATAAGCTTGTCACCACAATATAAAACATAACTCATCCATATGAATTAGAGTGCATTAAGTATCTCTAATTTCTCATTGATGATAAAACTCTCTGACGGAAACTATTCTTAAGATAATCACATTTAAGGAACTTACCATAAAACATTTGGGAACGAAACTCAAGAAAAATCCAGTGCTAACTCCGAATGGAGTGAAGATTCATAATTAGGTTTACACAGACTTCATGGATAGGAACTAAAAATGAGATATCAAAGTAGTTACATTGATTCAGCATATCATCACTTCAATTTGGAGTTCTCAGTTACTTTGATTACATGGATCTTAGTAAGGGAATAATAAGTAGATATTCATTAATTGATTGTATCATTAACCATTTCTCTATTTTAATGTAAGGAACTTATTATGAATCCACTGATTTTTACCGCTTCCATTATTGCTAATGGATTGGCCGTAAGACCTACCTTTATTGAACTTATAATTGATTAAGGTATTGTTGCGGGCCAAGCCCAATTACAGTCATGGTACTCCAACGCTTCCACATATTAGATTATCCTTCGTTGACTTTGGAGTTCTCAGTTACAATGATTTAGTATATCATCACTTCAATTTAAAACTCTTAGTTACCTTGATTGTGTGGATCTTAGTGAAGGAATAATAATTAGATATTCATTAATTTATCGTATCATTAGCCATTTATCTATTTTGATGCAAGGAACTTAATCATGAATCTACTGATTTTTACCACTTCCATTATTATTGATGGATTGCTCGTAGGGCTTGCTTCTATTGAACTTGGAATTTGTCAAGGTATTGTTGCAGACTAAGCCCAACTACAGTCATGGTACTCTGAAGCTTCCACGAATTAGATTATCCTTCACTGACTTTGAAAAATAAAACATCCACATGGACATACAATGATCATCTCGAGTCATCAAAATCATCGATGTTCGACTGTATTGATTGTTTTCATTGTCTATGATATTAAGGTGTAGCCCCAAACTTTGACTATTATCGTCACGCTCCTTGATCGATAACATTTGTGAGGATTTCTCTCATTGAATTTGATGGATTAGAGGAGGTTGGTTGTCATTCTGAAGACCCCGTCAAAGATGAATACACTAGAAAATACATGTAAGATAGCATGTATGACTCTTTAGTGGATTTTTTATCACATACAAATAGAGATAATTACATGACACATATCATTCTCTATCCGAAATAAATCTGCCAATCATTTCATGTATGTTATACCATTAAACTATAATACAATTTAACGGACCGAACTATGCATTAATGATGGAGATTGAATAGATTATAATCATAAATCAAATGATCGCACCTTGAGAAGTCATTAATGCTTATACAAGTAACTGACTGGATAATTACGCACCTTACATGCTAAAGGAAACTATTTCAATAGGACTTAGATTTCATATGTGTTGGTAAAGGGATTAAGATTGTAACATATACGAGAAGACCTTTAAGAGTTTTCATGTGGTTAAGAGTTTTATGCATATCCAAATTATTATAGATAAGGAACACAATACGAGTGTAACTGCTCCAGACTTATCTATAATAAACACAGACATAATGGGCCCATCAATATGCTCATCATAATAATCCAATCATATAATTTAGCTCGATGATCATGTGGGGGCCACCAAATAAAGGTCCTATATTCTCCCAATTAGGTCATACTGATAAACCAAATGAACTTTTCTAAATGGGTATCCGCTAAATTTCATTATTAAATATGAACTACACTCCTAAGACTTGTTCCATCAAGACCACCAATATCGAATCCTAGTGGTCATTACAACATTTAGTTTTTTCAAAGTGTGATGAATCGCAATCACTAATACCAGTGCCCTTAATAACACAAATCATGGAGATAGAACCATGGTATGAAATTACATGTCTAATGTGATTATATGTGTCTATCTTCAAGTGGTTCTACTGTATGTGTCTCCAATAAGACACAAACTAAATTCTAATTTACTCCAAACATGTATAAAAATGCACACTAAAGGAGAAAAAGAAATAAACTAAATCTACCGAATAATAGAATCAACAAGATACATAAAAGATATTTTTAAATACATAGATAAATAGGATAAAACTCCCTACTAATCAAATACATCATTGAAATTTATAACTCCCGTAGACGTCACATGCCTCTTAAATAGAGTAATAGGAAAGCCTTTAGTAAGTGATCTGCTAACATCTACTATATTCTGATGTGTTCTATAAATATTTAACGATTTTGAACCAATATCTCATCCACAACAAGATATTTAATGTAAATATGTTTTGACCTTGATAAACATTTGTTGTTATTGGAGACGTTTATTGCAATTGAATTGTCACTGTAAATCCTTAATGATCTTGACATCATCTGAATGTACCGTAAACTAAAGAAACCCTTTAAAGTCACATCGCCTGATTTGTGACTTCATGGCAATTATATACTCTGTTTTAATAATGAATGTAAGCTGTAATTATTTGTTTCACACTCCTTTATGATATAACTCCATTACCCATCATAAAGACATAGCCTAAGGTGACCTTCTTCATGTCGACACAGCCAGCAAAATTCGCATTTATGTATCCAACCAGCTTCGGATGATTGTACCTCCTATATGTGAGTGCAGTAGTCATTCATCCATTACCAGTAACATAATACTTTTTTTGCATTTGTCCAATGGTTCATTCCTAAATTACAAATGAACCTATCCAACATTCCTACCACAAAAGCAATATCCAAACATATACAACTCTTAGCATACATAATGCTCCTTATTGCTGACGTATAAGGAATACCTGTCATCCTTTTATTTTATAGGGTATTGTCAAGACACTGAAACTAGTTAAACCTATCACCCTTTATTAGAAGTGCTTGGCCATGAGTATAATTTTGTATGCCAAATGTTTTAAGAATCCTATTGATATAAGCCATTTATGATAAGCCAAGTAGTTAATAAGATCAATCATGAACGATGTATCTCAATGCCGAGAACAAAAAATGCGTCACTAAAATCATTCATCTCAAAATCTTGAGACAATAATTTCTTAATGTCGCGCAATAATCCAATATCGATGTTAGCCAACAAAATGTCATCAATATACAAAATTAGTATTATAAATTTACTCCCACTGACTTTTAAATGGATACACTTATTTGCGGTGTTTTTTATGAAACCATAAGTAGAAATAACTTCAAGAAACTTTAGTTACCACTATTTAAAGTTAAAAATTGACTTCTCAAGCTTGTAAACTAGATGTTTTAAGTCCTCGACCTTAAAATCTTATAGTTGCAATATATACACATTCTCCTTTAAATCTTCATTGAGAAACGCAGTTTTAATATATATTTAATATAGCGTCAAATTCATACAAGTTAAAAGAGCCATTATAATATGAAAAGAATCATTTTTAAACACAAAGTGAAAATGACTCCTTAAAGTCGATGTTTTCACGTTGATTGAAATTCTTGACAACTAATTCAGGCTTTATACATTTTAGTATTGCCCTTAGAGTCTCGTTTGATTTTAAATAACTATTTACAACCAATCTACTTAATTTCTTGAGTCAATTTAATAAGGTTCTAAACTTTGTCATTCATGAAATTTAATTCATCTTTCATTGTATCTAACTATTTAGAGATATTGGTACTTTATTTGGCTTGTACAAATGATATATGATCTTTTTTAACTCATATGTTCAACTAATACTCAAATATATAATAGTCATATGAAATTGCAGACATTCTCTCTCGTCGTGACCTTCTTAAGGGCTCATTATTTGGAATCAGATTTTTCATTTATTCGTAAGTGGGTTATACTCGAGGCTCATCATGTGATCCACAATGATTTCAGATTTTAGTATCGAACGGATGGCCACACTACTGAAAATGACTATGTTAGGAATCATAATTTACTCTTCATTGAATAATATGTTTCTAAGTTATGTGTGCTCCCATTATTTTCAGTGCTTCAATGAACATAGTGTTTGCAGTCTTTATAATTTATAAAGTGAGATAAATAATAGAATCTGAATCTTTTAAATCTTTCTATATATCTTATAAAGAATTAACTAATCGTCATTGGATCTAATTTTCATTCATCAAGTTAGGAAGATCTGCCTTTTGTAGGACAACTTCATATGTAAAAGTATCGTAGACCGGGTTGTCGTCATATTCACAACTCATAAGGGGATCTTCAATATAACCATACTTAGGACCCGATCTAGAATATACACAACTGCCTTAATCGCGTCACTCCACAACAATTCTGACAACATCGAATTACCTATCATAGATTACACTATATCTTTTAGGGTGCGATTACGCATTTTTGTTACACCATTTTTTTAAAGTTCCAAGCATAATGTATTAGGCGACGATGTTACAATCTTATAGGAATCTAGTTAACGATTCTGAATTACACTCAGATTCATCATACCGACCATAGTACTCGCCATCACGTTAGATTTGACGATTTTAAATATTTTTGTCAAATTAGTTCTCAATTTTTCTTTATAAATCTTAAATGTATTTATGGTATGAGATTAAGGTACAAGTATGCATAACGAGAGTACTTGCATATAAAGGTCATAAAATACTTCTGTCAATTCAAAAGGTAAAAAAGAATGGGTCGCAGATGTCTGTATATACTATATCTAAGAGTTCCATGCACCCAATGTCATTTTTTCTTCTTCTAAGTTTAGCTTATTTACCTTATATATAATCTACACATTTCAAGATCTAAGAAATCTAGAAAGTGAAGGATTCCTTCTCACACAAGCCTTTCTAATATTTTGCGAGAGATGTTGCTCAAACACCTGTGCCATAGCATAGAGAGATTTCACAGTCTAAGTTTCACTTAATACCTTTATTATTTTCATGAATAAAAATATTATATACATGTGAAGCATTCAAGTCTAGTTAATATAGGTCATTAACTAAAGTGTTAGAACTAATTATATTTCAATTAAACTAAATACTTAACTTTTCATTCCTAAATTTAAATGAATAATTAAATCTGTTTAAACAGAAAATAGAAATAAAATTATGCTTTATAAAAGGAATGCAAACAATATTTATTAAATTCAAAATGTATCCTAACGATAATTTAAGTCTACAGACGCCAACAATTTTTACATTTTTTCTTATGTCATTCTCCATATAAATTGCTCTTTTAACATTAAGTGGCACTCGACTTTGCAGCATATCCCTTCTTAACCAGCCATTCTTTAAATTCTGTACAATCTTTTTTTATTGATCAAACTTCTAGAAAAGAAGTAAGCATCCCTTTTATCCCTCTTGCTCTAGATTACCCCTTAAACGGGGCCTGATTTTCAGCTGCATGACTTGAAGAAAGATTTCTTATATAATGCTTTCTTTTTTTATTTGCATTATGTTGTTGACCAAATGTCGGTAAGTGTGCATTGTATCTTCTTCAACCCTTGAGCCTCTATTCCTCCTGAACATACTGAGAAATTAGTTCATTTAAAGTCCATTTCTCATTTTTAATATTATAACTTATATGAAATTGGATAAATTGAGGAAGCAAATAGTTTATAACTAAGAAAATAAGGAATTTATTCTTTATTTCAAAACTAAATGCATGACTTTTAGAGACTAGATTGGACATTTCAATGATGTATTCTCTTATATTTCTTGACTGTATATTCGGTAAGTCTATTGATAGAGATTAATCGTTTATTCTCAAATGCATTAGTATTCCCTAGTCATTGATATGGGAATGGATGAATGAAGAAGATTAGAGATACAATAAATTAAGTAACCCCCCTTTTAGTTCTTTAGGATAGGAAGAAAATAGATAGAATAGTGAGATGCATGACTTAACTTATTTAAAAGTGATCTCATCTTAGCCTTATCCAATTTCATAAATCAGTTTCCTAACTCGACCAGAAACTCTTTCACTTTCCTGATGTCGGTTATAACACCCTTCATGGTCTCAGAGTTGGCATTATTTATGATCTTAAGATACATTTTATTAGACTTAAGCCAAGCCTTGGGACGAGCCTTGTCAAGGACAAGGTTTAAGTCTATACAATCTAAGACTATTTCAATTGATGTTTTCCATTTAGAATAATCTGACCCAATTAATAGAGGAAAATTATGGTATTCAGTTAGAACAGGAGAAAGTATCGTAATTGAAAAGGTAAATGTTCATAATAATTAATTAATATGTCTCATCCAAATATTACATAAACTAAACTTAATATCACGTATTAGGTTGTCATTCAATTGATTTGGTCCCATCAATGAATGGTCTAGAATGATAATTGACCATTATCATCATTTCTAATAAGAGAATGACATATTATTACAACTCCTCTTTTGGGTGGTAGTTATGATACACAAGCGACTCTCCTGAACATGAAGTTAATTAATGTTAATCATGTAAATTCATGACATTCAGCATATTTGGGTGAGATAAATCTCTTAGACTTACGTAACCAGCATCAATCATCCCATACTGCTTGTATCGTTCTAAATAATGATACATCTTTAGTTTTGACCATCATTTGCAATTAACACAAATACAACTCTATGAAATTCTATTCATGTATGTTTACCAAATTCCATCAATACAAGTTTAAAACAAAAGGGCCTTCACCAATTGAGGTTATTTTATTGGCAAGCACAGTTGGTTCAAGTATTTACATCTTAGATTCATTGATTAGTAAATGATCATGTCCTCAATGAATTATATTAAAGAAGTTTAATATAATATAAGATATGACTGATGCTAACCATATAAGGTTGGGAGTATCATTTTTTAAAAACAATACTTGGTTAAAAGTGTAAAGATTAACAACTAAAATTATCCCTATACGATGGGCAATGATCTTATTCTGGACCAAATTAGAATACAATTATAAGAATACTTAATTATTAGTGATATCCACTAATTAAATCACCAACCATTTATTCATATAGTGAAATTCATTTGTAAAAAAAAAATGATGACTTAAATATAATGAATTGTAGTTATAAGAATAACATACAATGATAAGATCAATCAAAACTTCATGATCGGGCCAACTTTTAGTTGATCTGAACAGTCAAACATGTTTAAAAGTATGCTGATTAAGCTAGAGAACAACATTCAGCATAATCTAATATGAAATGAATTAGATTTATCTAAATTATTCTTTGGATGAATAAGATTAGTTTTTCTGATATGGATAAAATTTGGACAATAATTGGTCCATATTAAAAAGTAAATGATTTTCGATATTTAGATTAAATTCACTTAAATATGATTGTTAGCTCACACGATATAGGCCCACTTAATAAGTGATCAATCTTATTTATCCAATATCTTCTTTATTCAAAATCCTATCGGCACAAGTGACTAGTCAAATTGAAGCTCTTGACAAGTAGACATGGTGAATAGATCATATTTCTAAGTGAGTCTAAAATTTTGGGTCAAAATTAGACCACAACTTGCCGACCTCAATAAAACCCATGAAATGTGTGGTTATTGAGCCCCATACTCTGATCCAGTCGATTAAAGGTTGTGAAACTCATTCTTAGTTAAGAAAGGGATGGATTTTATGTCCCATTGACTCGTAAAAGACCTAAATTGAAAAGTGAGCCTAAAATATCAATAATAGCTCACTAATATCCAAATATAAGCAAACAACCGATCTCAAGTAATGAGTGGGCAAGTAAGTAGCATCAAATAGGTCCAAGTTAGGTAAAATGAGTACATCAAATAGGTCCAAAATTAGGTCTTAATCATCAGGGCTAAGGTCCAAAGGCAGGCCCTAACGATTGATCAACACATACCCAAATTGGGCCTATTTACAGTGTGAAAATGGGTCATGAACGTTGTCCTTGTTGATGCTTTAAGTAAGCTCGAAACCTTACATAAGGTTAGCTCTATTTTAAAAAACTCAAACGTCTTTTACTCTCTGTCACTATTTTTGCTTCACAGGAGGGGAGGAGCTGAAACCCTTATCTTGCCACAGTCGCACGATCATGAAATTCAATTGTTGGTCGCTAGATGCCATCCAAAGGCAGAAAATTCAGCCAACGAACACCACATCCAACGAAAAGGGGATGAGAAACGACACTATAAGCGATTGAAAATCCCAACATTTAGGTTTCGAAATCGCAGTCACTTCCATCCCAAAACAAAAGCCACTACGCTTCTCTATAAAACCTTCTTCATTTATTTCTGAAAAATTTTGGAGGTTTTTCTTAAAGCAGTCCATTAATGGCCGTCGAAAAAGGACTGAGCTTGGTATCGCCATTAATGACGGCTGTAAGCTTCGACGGTGATGACGATGGCGACAGAAGCTCCCCACAATGGTTGTCAACAATAACGGCTATAACGATTGTTGAGGAAGACATAATCTGTCATGGGTCGGTAGCGATTTGTTGTACTTACAAGAGATTTCAATCCAATTGTGGCAATGGAAAGTTAACCCCTAATATGCCACTGTCTAAGATGGGTTCTAGTTGGCCATTACTGCTGGCTCCAACCCTGCTTTTTTATTATCTGTATGTCAGAGACGACGGGTGGATTTTTGTTAATTAGCGATCTGTGATGGACGTCTCTAAAGTTTTAAATCGGATGACCCATAATTAGAAGATTTATAGAAATCCCATGATCACTGTTAGGTTGAGTCTTCAAACTTGGCTCGAATGGGTGCTCCGACCGGCCGGCAGACCGGCCGGACAGCTAACCCAGATGCTGTGAAGACCCCCCTGGACAGTTTCTGCATGTGCTCAGACCGGTCGGCCGACCGGTCGTCAGTGGGCTCCGACCGGTCGGATGTGAGGTAGGGTCGGGTGGCATCTCCATGGACTGTTTTTGTGATGGCCGACCGGTCGGCTGTACGCGCAGATTTCTTGCACAGTCCGCATACTGCGCAAGGTGTTTCTATTTTCGGATTTCTTCCTATTTAAGGTGTTGTAATCTGACTTAGAGAGGAATCCGAAGGTGTCCAAGGTTTCCTATTTGTACTAGGAAGAGGGGAGAGGTGTGTGTGAGAGAAAACTTGGAGTTTTTCTATGTTTTCTTGCTTTGTGGGCTGTCAATCTCTGTAATCTTCTGATATTCATAGTAGATCGCTTTGTGCCGTGGTTTTTTACCTGTTTTAGGATTTTTCCATGTAAAATTCGAAGTCTCTTGTGGTGAGTGCTTGTGTGTGATTGATTGCATCTTGTTACTTGTTTGATATTGCATTGCTTCACGTGTTCGGCGTTCCTCTTCCGCTGTCGGCCTTTTTTTCCCAACAAGTGGTATCAGAGCTAAAGTTGGGGTGGAGTAGATTCGAATCTGAGACGAGAAGATGGATCGAGTGCAAGGTTCGATATAGAGAAGTTCTTCGGAAAAAATAACTTTGAGCTATGGAAGGTGAAGATTGAATCCTTCCTGGTTCAGCAAGGGCTTGATGGAGCTCTTGGAAAGCGACCAGAGGCTATGAAAGACGATGAGTGGACGAGGCTTGACAAGAAGGCAAGAACCTCAATCCTGTTAAACCTTATAGATGATGTTCTCTATCATGTCATGAAGGAGAAGACTGCGGCTGAAACGATGGCGAAGCTAGAGAAGGTTTATGCCAAGAAATCTCTAGAGAATCGTATGTACGTGTTGATGCAGTTGTTCACCTTGAGGATGACTGAGGGAACTGAGGTGGAGGACCACCTGAGCACGTTCAATAGGCTGGTTTGCAAGTTGGTGGAGATCGATGAACCGATGAAGGATGAGTACCAAGCATGCATCCTGTTGAATTCTCTTCCAGATTCATATGAGTCGTTCAGGGACTCTGTGTGCGCAGGAAGGGAAACCATAAGCGTCGAGATCGTTATCTTAGCCCTCCAGTCGAAGGCGATGAGAAAGAAAAGCGATGACATGGCTTCCCGTTATTCCTTAGAGGCACTGGTTATGAGGGGAAGAAGTTCTTATTATGGAAGATATTCGAAATCAGGATCGAGGGCCAAGGGCAAAGGTAAGTCTAAGGTGAAGTGCTGGAATTGTGGCTAGGAGGGCCACATGAGAGGGGATTGTCAGAATCCCAGGTTGAGGCAAGAGAAGTTTGAAAATTCTTCTGGAGATGGAGCCAATACCGTAGAGGACGGTGGCGATTTTTGTGAAATTCTGACTGTATCTGGCAAGGGATCTCACGGTAGTGAGTGGATCCTTGATTCAGGAGCTTCATGTCACGTTTGTCCTGATCGGAGTTCATTCACGACATACAGGGAGTATGGTGGAGAATCGGTGTTTGTGGGTGATGGAGTCGCTCATAAGGTTGTGGGTATTGGTACTATGCGCATCAGGATGTTCGATGGGGTCGAACGAGTCTTGGAAGATGTGAAGCACGTTCCCAAGATAAAGATGAATGTGATTTCTCTTGGTGCACTCAAGGCGAAAGGGTGCGTGTTTATCGGCCGCGATCATTGTTGTGAAGTGAGGAAGGGGGCACTCGTGTGTATGAAGGCACGGAGGTGTGTCCATCTTTACATGTTGATCGGGAGTACAATTCACGATGGAGTTGCAGGAGAGGCAGCGAGATCCACGGTTGCTCGTATGTGGCAAGTGCCCAAGGGCCACATGAGAAGAGCGGTAAAGGGCGTGAATTTGCAAGGATATGGTCGATGGTGGCATGAGAAGTGGTGGAGCTATGATTGAAGATGAGACGGCGTTGCAAGGATGGTCTTGTTTTGACGCTTGAAGCCTCGGTGGAGTTTGTTGGGTTGAGTCTTCAAACTTGGCTCGAATAGGTGCTCCGACCGGCCGGTCGACCGGCCGTACAGCGTGACCCAGATCCTGTGAAGACCCCCCTGGACAGTTTCTGCATGTGCCCAGACCGGTCGGGCGACCGGTCGTCAGTGGGCTCCGACCGGTCGGATGTGAGGCAGGGTCGGGTGGCATCTCCCTGGACTGTTTTAGTGATGGCCGACCGGCCAGCTGTGCGCGCGGATTTCTTGCGCAGTTCGCATACTGCGCAATGTGTTTCTATTTTCGGATTTCTTCCTATTTAAGGTGTTGTAATCCGACTTAGAGAGGAATCCTAAGGTGTCCAAGGTTTCCTATTCGTACTAGGAAGAGGGGAGAGGTGTGTGTGAGAGAAAACTTGAAGTTTTTCTGTGTTTCCTTGCTTTGTGGGCTGTCAATCTCTGTAATGTTCTGATATTCATAGTAGATCGCTTTGTGCCGTGGTTTTTTACCCGTTTTGGGATTTTTCCATGTAAAATTTGGAATCTGTTGTGGTGAGTGCTTATGTGTGATTGATTGCATCTTATTACTTGTTTGATATTTCATTGCTTCACGTGTTCGGCGTTCCGCTTCCGCTGCCGGCCTTTTTTTCCCAACAATCACTACCATCGATAATGGATGCAATTGCTCTCAATTAACTTTACTACCAAGTTCATGAATGACTAAAATCTGTCTTGAACATTCAAGAATTGACAATGCAGATCTGACCCTAACAAATCAGAAAAGGTGAATGCAATCTAACAATCCATCAACATAAAAAATTAAACCATCTAAATCTGATCTTAAAGTTCTTCAAATGCATAGTTCATATTTTATCTTAAAAGATGCTTTAGGGCTTGTTTGTTTTACATTTATAGAGTGCAAATGCAAGGAAATGAGTAATGAGTATTTTCTATGTAATTCCTCTCATGTTTTTCAAAGTTGACAATGACAATTTGCTTTTGTACACTAATACCGAGGAGTGATCGAATTTTATATGGGGCCCACTGTGATGCTTGTGGCTTATCCACTCCGTCCATTCATTTTGGGAGGTAGTGTTAGGGCATGACCCCAAAATTGAGGAAAATCCAAAGCTCAAGTGGACCACGCCACATGAAGCAGTGGGTTGAGTACCTACCGTTAAAAACCTTTTACAGCCATAATTTCTTATCGTGTGGGCCACTTGAGCTTTAAATTTGCCTCGTTTTTGGGCTCATACCCTAAAATGTCCCGATAAAATGGATGGACAGCATAGATATGTCACAGACGTCATAGTAAGGCCAACAAATGTACATTAATCATTTTCAAAGGCTTTTCACAAAGAGGAAATACACCTTTTATCAAATAGAGGTAAATAACAATAATTACCTACTTACATTTATTTGTATGTATTTACTTCCATTTACAATGAAACAAACAGGCCTTTAATAACGATGCAGATCTGACTACGACAATCTATAAATGGACAGATCAAGTTTTAACCAGAAAACCCTTTCAATATTGATGAAATGGATTCCATATCGGCCAGTCCGAGAATGTAAGATGAATCCTAAAAGAATTCATTGATCTACCATGATCTATACATAGTAGGCTCTGATACCAATTATTAAATTATAATATGCAATTTAGTGGGCTAAACTATGCATTGATGATAGAGATCGAGTATATTATAATCACAAATCAAATGATTATATCTTGGAAAAGCCATTAGTGTGTACATAAGGAACTGATTGGATCTTCCACCCTTACATGCCTAAGGAAATTATTTCAATGGGACTCAGGTTTCATATGTATTGAGGAGACCAAGACCATAACGTGTAGGAGATAGAATAAAGAAATTAAGCCCATCACAAATTATTCCTCCCTCAAAATTTTTACACAGTTAAGAGTTTTATATTTATCCAATTGTTATGGATAGGGAACACAAACAAGTGTAACTGCCCTAGACCTATTTGTAACAATTATACACATAGTGTGGCCCACTAGTACCCTAATCACAATAATCTAATCATATAATCTAGTTCGACGATCATGCTGGGCCTACTAAACAGAGTTCCTACAATACTTTCATATTTATTGATGAAAATCAGATACTTACTACCATTGGTGATGGAATATATCCTGCTAGTATTAACGACTCTATTTATAAAACTTATACATCTGCATGCATTATCCGTAAACTACTACGTTGATTATTACAAAAGCAATCGCTATATGCATTCAATCTTCTTGTTTATATGATACATTTTTATAGTTTATTCAATCTGTAAGCACCTATAATGTCTTCTCATACTTTTCACTCATATTTAACACTTGATTTTTATTATTACCACTTACATTTATTTTGTATATGAAATTTATTTTCTGAGTATTATCTTATCTTGTAACTATTCTGTGTATATCATTTTAAACTTGAGATTGTCACTTGTAATGTCTTATAACACTTTTCAAATTTAGATTTCATTAGGGCTGTAAATGGTCGAGTTCGGGGCGGGTTTAGCCAAAACCAGACCCGCCCATTTACTAAACGAGTCTGGGTCCAAATTTTAGACCCAGACCCTTTTACTAAATGGATTGGTCGGGGTCGGGTCTGAGTCAACCCATCAGACCCATTTATGAATGGGTCCAGGTCTGGTAGAGGGAGATCCACCTAGACCCATTTATAAATGGGTCAGGTCTAATGGGTCCGGGTCTGGATCAAGTATGCAAGCATTTTACAAGGCTTAAAATCGGGTTTGGACGGGTTTGGGCTGGACGGGTCCCTTGAAACATAGACCAAACCTGCTCACTTACTAAATCGGTTCGGGTCGGGTCGGGTCGGGCCTAATATAAAGGAAACTAGACCCAGACCCATTTAGCAACTGGGTCTGTTCTTGGACCCAGATCCGTACCATTTAACAAATGGATCGGGTCTGGGTCGGGTCTAAATGGGTTGGGTCTAGGTACCCCATCAGGTCCACTGACCCATTTATAACTCTAAATTTAACTTATTTCATGGCTCGTATCGATTATATTCATGTATATGTTAGTACATTGTACGCATATTATTTAAAGTGACGAATCCCTTATACACATCATATTATATTCTCATGTCATCTCAACCATACAAAATGCTTCCAGCAAATGCATTGATTAATTGCCTATGAGAAATACATCTTTTATAATTTAATAATACAATGGTGCAAGTAAAAATATTTTTTTAATGTATCGTTGTCCACTTGGGGATTAAAAAAGTTTCATTTTTCTAGATAGAGAACAATATGGTGGACCGGACATTCATACAGTTTCACATATCTTGTATACATAGGAACAACGGTCTTTTATATATATCTCTAAATACACTATCTAAAAAGTATAATCAATATGAATTCTCTTAATTTTACACACAAGTCAATTTGTCCATGTAATAACCTATTATTTATTGTGATAAATGATACACGTACATTATTATAGCTAAAATAGGCATTGACTAGTTGTTAAATGCATGTTATCTAAGTTGCTATGTGCCGAAAATTCATACTACATAATTTTTTACGCGTCCAAATTATATTATAGAAGTGTTAAAGGATATAAGTTGACTGTAGTAGACTAAGAAGGTTTATCTCCACTTACAAACCAGTATATAAATTTTCTCCCACTGATGATGATTATTGATTAATTGACATATATGTCCATTCTCTATAATGAAAAAATAATGTGTAAGCAGTGATTTTTGTAAATTACAAAGGAAATGACTTTAAATTACCGCTTAACTGCATAATTTTCAGATGCCAAACTTATATTTATTCGGCTCAAATTCAATCATTCACATGATGTGTGTGCAGGGCGTGCTAAGGCCGGATGTGTCTTGAATCAAACTAGATATCTAATGACCCCAAGCATACAAAAGATCGTGAAATCGAGTTTCATATGGACTGAATTGTCTATCCAACCATTAATTACAAATAATAAATCAATTTGTAAAGTGTTTGCTCTTTTGATGAGTTTTAATCTTTGTAACGAAAATACTTTTAATTAAGCGCATGATAGCTTGTATAGTTCAACAATAAGGTAATGTGAATTAAAAATAAAAATGAGACCAAAGTCGATGATATTATTTTATGTGCAATTATAATTAACTGGAATGAAAAATAAAAAAAAGTAAGAGGAATAACAAAATAATTTTTTCATCACTTGACACGATATTAAACTCTGTAAGCAAAATGGTCTTTGAGCATGAATGTCTTATCATCCTTTGGCTAGTTTAATTGACTAGATAACAATTTATTCATCGTGTGACTAAATTTTGTTATGTGAGACAATAGTAGTTCTTTGGAATAGTTGAAATGCAGATTTTCGACAGATTAATTATCGCACATGAGTGCTTTATAAATTCAAACCGCGTGTAGATTTATCAAACAATGTTATACGCACATGTTATAATAACAAAATTTTTATAACTAGGATATTTAATAATTCATTAAGAACTAGTATTTTCAATTTAATAGTTATAACAAAGTGTACTAATTAAATTACTTTAGTCGCATATACTTTAATTTCTATACGGGTATATGAATTATTGAATATAAATCCACACCACTAATTGGACTAATTAAAACATTATGATGATTATACTATAATAACATAAATGTAACATAGTGCGTGAATAAAAATAACAGTTGAACTCGTAACCCAAGTATCAATTTTATCATTTTTTAATAAGTATCTGTGTAACATTTACAATACACCACCATCATTAAAATAACGATCTTAACTATTAATGTCGTCATTAAGTATGTGAAAAGAAATACAATTAATAACCATATACAGTGGATGATCCTTCCATCTAAATAACAACATCCACAATCATGGTGACAAGAGAAAATAGTCCACATAATAGCATGAAGTGAAGAAAAGTTAAGATAATTGATGATTATCGATGAATTAACGTATATATCTACTCCCTATCATAGAAAAACAAAATGTAAGTAGCAGTTTATCCAGATTACAAAGAAAAATTGATGGAAAACTTGACTTTTTGTGAGAAATTTTGATAGAGAACCCAACTTTTAATAGATAACTAAACTTTTATTTACGAAATCAAGATAATCAACTGTATTGTAAAATTAAAATATTACATATCTTTATACTTTTTTTAAGTTAAAATAAATATTGATATAATCATAAACATTAATTATCTCTAATATTAAACAATCATTTCGTTAAAACACTAAAATGACCAAAACAACCTTCAATTCAATGATAACATTTTATGTCATCTGTAAATTAGATATAACTTAATAAAAAATATAAAAATTACATGATAATAATGTCATTTAAAAGTTAATTCAGTAAGATTTTAATATAATTCAATGAGCTTTCAAATATGACTAAATAATGTCGTTTTAATATGTCTTTGAAAGTGGATTGTAAAATATTTGATGTTAAAATAATTAAGATAGGCTTCAACTATATAACTAAAAATCATTAAAAGATGTCATTATGTGAACTATATTAGGATGAGATTCTTAATTAAAAAATCATTCACATGAGATGTAGATGCAACGAACTCCTTATATGACCATGATCAAGAAACCATTGAATATTACTTTCAAAGGTTCGAATTTTTGACATATTATAGATGAATTATTATTTGTCTTAAAAACCATGATTAATATTATGAATCTCTTGCAACATGCATTAATATGTTGCTTAACTACCTGTAAAATTTCAAAACTAATGTATCATTATTGATTTCAATTAATACATTTGTGATGGCCTCATTACACAAATATGTTTTAATAGACTTTTTTCTTTGGTATACTTATATTAATCGTCCTTTAATTTTAAAATAATTATAAGATGCAGTTTCACAGTGAAATTTTTTCTTTAGAAGATGGTAACAATTCGTAAACAAACAACCAAATATTATAAGAAGACGGCTATGACTATTAATGAAAAGTCCATAACAGTATGTATAGATGGTTGGATTATCTAATTATTAAGAGGTATGGATTATAGTCTTAGTTAAATGTGTAACTAGGTTAGGTTGACCCTCATAGATAATTGGACATGATGTAATACGTCGTGAGTTTAGGTCCAAACTTTAGACTTATAGAGTGAGTTTGTGTTCAAAAGTTTAACTTGGATTAATAAATTAGCCGACTTTAGGTTCGCTTAAAATCATTCTGACTAGATCAAATTCAATTTTTAAATGCGTCTTGTTTTGGTCATAATAAAATGAATCCGACCGAAATTCAAATCTACATTGTAGTGAAGAAAAAGTAATTAATTAAATATTTAGATTGTTTATTTATCAGGTTTTATTAATGCCTTCATCATCATAAGGAGATTAGTAATGTTTTTAAAGCTCTTAAATATATTAAAGATGATCAATCATCAATTTTAATAATTCATTTGTTCATATTAATGAGAGCAACTAATAGTGTAAATTCACACTAATTAGATAGTTTTAAACATCTTACCAATAACGCAAAAAGTAAATGTTAAGATTAAGTGAAGAAGCTGAGCAGATTAAATCATTATCTTGAAATATCCATTTGATAAATCATTTTGTATTTGTTATAATTTCAAAGTAGCTACTTGGTTTGAAGATTTGAAATATATGATATATAGTTCATTAAAAATGGATAATTATAAAAAATTAACCTCATTCCAAGGGTTAAGATCATTTGGTCGGCATGAAACTTACGACATTGCTTGCACCTAGTAGTACGATTGAATGGATTGTTAGGATTGATGATTAAATGTCCCACGGGTTATATCAAAGCTCTCAAATGATGGTAACGTCCTTATAAAATTTAGCATATTGTTTGCATTTTCTTATTTATTTATTTATTTTAGACTATACTATAACAATATTCACCACCCTTTTTTAAGTCTGATTTTTCAGACATTAATAATAATTTAAACCATGGAAATCATGATACCTATTATCAATATAAGGTAAATAAAAATTATATTATAATTAAATTATCTTAAATATTTGATTTTACGTATTCAAAATAATTTTATTTATCACCAATAAATTCTATAATTACTACTGGTTGAGTAATATGAAACATTATTCATATGAAAACTCATTTATAATTACTATACCCAACCCAAGTCCGACCTATGTGATAAATATACTTAGTTTGAGTCAAATGATCAATTAAATTAATGGGTTTGAATTTAGGTCTAAAAGTTGATTAAATCAATAGGTTGGAATTTTTTTTATTTATTTTGAATCCAAATCAGACCCAACCTAAACTATAATAAGTTGGGTTTGATTGGAAACTCTGATTTGATTCTTAAATAGGTTAGTTATAGACCCGACCCATTTGTACCTCAGGTCCTAGCTACACGGGCTCACTAGCGTACAACATAAATTATTATGCAGCTGCTCATATAAACATATGTGGCATCTGAAAAAATTATTATCTTGTCTCCTCCTGCACTCATACCATCCCACTTTTAAAGGTAACAGTGGTTAAGGCTATTCGTTTAGCAGGTTACAAAATGGATAAGTCTAGGCAGAGTCATTGAACATATTACATTATCATTATTTTTAATTAAATGACTATGATGGCCAACTTTGATTTAATCATTAATTTAAAGGCATTGACCGCTAATTAGATGGTAAATTTCGAGGCATGACTCTTCTATCAGAGGAACATCTTGTCATTCAACCAAGAATAGATGGTAATAAAAAGTGTGAGAGTATGTTCAAGCGGAAAGCACTTACGGTCCATTCATAAGTGGAGGTGTTTCATGTTAGACGCAAAATCATTTTTCTTTTCAAAGGGTTAGAGAGAAAAAAGAAATTGCATATCTAAAATGAGGCAAGAGAGCGGAATGGTAATGTAGATGACGGATCTACCATTGGACAAAAGCTATATTATACAAAAAAAATGATGGCCATAAAAAGAAGCAAAAGAAAAGCATCGGTACTCCACCAGAGCGTTTGTGCACAACCAAGAACATGATCAATGTGTAATGAACAACTTAGCACAATAAAAGCATCAGCATCCTTCTATTTTTTGTTCTCTCTTAAAGAGCTCCTTCACGCCATAGTAGAAGATCAATCATGAGCGTTTAATTTTGATCTAGACCTCTTCTTTCTATGAGACTGAGATCGCTTCACGGATTTCTCATGTCTTCGACCCTGTTTCGCAACTAATCCCTCTGCTTGAGAATCTGTCCACAAGTGGCAGAATAGAGGAAAAAATAATGATTAGATAATTTTCATTATTTGCCTCCTCTTCTCCACAAAAAAATGCACCACTGAAGAATTTGTTAGCAACTCCAGATCCTAGATCAAACTCATCCACTGTAAAGCCCATTTAATAGACGTTCAATCACCAATAATCCATTAAAGGTCAGAACACCATAGAAAATGCAGCATATCTAATAAAACGGTAGCGAGAAAACCTCCTTACACAAGAACCCAATGCAAGTTCTTCGAGTCAGATTTTCACTTATATAACTTTTGAGAAGACTCTAAAGGGTATATAAAGCTTTCCAACAAAAAAGAAAGAAGCATAATAAAATTAAAAGAAAACAATGAGAGAAAAAGAGGAAACAACAGATATACGAGCAAGTAGAAAGAAGAGAAAAATCTAGTCAACTCAGTTTAAGTTGAACCGGGTTCAGGATCTTGTTTGTCCAAAACCTCTTCTAGATGTGCCTTGGAAGGAAATAAAGAAAAGGAAAGAGAGATAGAGAAGAAAATAAATAAAAAGAAGAAAATAAGAGAAAGAAGAGAAAGGTTGCTAAGCTTGACTCATTGAGTCTATTTAAAGTCAAGTCGGGCTAAGTTTACTTCGAATTTGGGTCTAATTGAGTCCATTCGAGTTCGAAAATGTTTTGAATGGTTGAGAATATCATTGGAGTTTTGCACATTAAATTTGTTAACTTAGTTTTTGAAATTACGTTGATAGTGTAACACGACACCTACACATATACGTGCGGAAGCTAAGAGCGCAACTAGAATTATGGCTAAGTCCTAAGGGGAGGTGATTAGGACCTTTTAAAAAAAATTTCGCCTACTTACAGTTTTATTAAATTAAACTAAACAAGAACACTTCATTTTTCAAGTTTAAGTGGGTCCAATCACGAGACTGGCATATGATAAGTAATTAAGCTACTTAGTCTAAGCATACATAGATTAACATATGATTAAACTAATCAAACACCTAATCTATGCAACCTAAGTAGACTGTGAGGATAGATCATATAAGCTCAAGTCTACTCAAGTAAGTGAAAGTACATCTTTTGTGTGTAGATATGCCCATCAAGTGCCTAGCATATATTCTAATTAAGCATTCATAATTAAATAATTAAACACAATGCATAATAAGAAATGTGCTCAAATACAATCATAAACAGAATGATGTATAGTAGTTCGACTTTGGATCTACTTTACTCCCGATTCAAGTACTTAACCCATTTGAGTACACCAGGTATTTACTAGGGAGTTTAAATCTGGTTTCTTCCAACCAAGGTGTTTTAACTCAGATCCACTCAACCGAAGAGTTACAGGTTCCTCCCAACCTACACGTTCACACCCGTGTTGGTGGCTCCCCTTAGAGACTCGTTTTAGGCCCAACAAACGTGCCAATGAATGACAAACGTCCCTATACTTTAAGCTCAACTAACGAGCCAAAGATCGACAAATGAACTTAAATTCGAGTTTGACAAACAAATTCTACACTCAATTCCCACTGGTTGGACTTTAACAAATGACAACTTTGTCGAATTTGAGCACCGTTGATTTGACGCTTCGGGTTACTTCTTCTCGCTCTTCAGTGCTTGAATCAACTTTCCTTGTGCTCCCCCGATCTTTGATGTCATTGCGTTGTCAATGCTATAGCTCTAAGATCAGTCACCTTGCATATGATGCTCCAATGGAGATGCCAAAGGTGTTAGGAGGGAAGGTTTGAGATCTCTTCAACTAATGGGAATGGGTTGCCTAGTGTATCTCTCCTACAATGATCTCATCATAGAGTTTTGGATAAGAATATTACTATTAAGGTTAAACGAAACTCTAGAGATCAAAAGAGGGACAAGTGCATCTTCATCATGAGCTTGGAATGCTCCATTCTTGTGATGAATCACAAGGAAGATCACTTGATAGGGTTAGGATAGAATGCCCAAAAACTGTCTCTCCCCGTATTTAAAGAAAAATATCCAATGGTCATAAAATGGGCAGAAAAATAGTTGCTTCGATATATCGAAATGGGGTTTCGATTGATCAGAGTGATCTTCGATATATCAAAATACCAGTTTGATATATCGAAAAAATTTCTCTAAAGAGTTAGTAAGATTCTTGAATATATTTTCGATATATCGAACACACTTATCTCGATATATCGAATGATCAATTCAATTGATCAAAGGAACTGTCTAGAGAGTTTGTAAGTTTTGCTGGACATACTTCGATATATCGAAATGATTATTTCAATTAATCGAAGACTTATCGAAACTACTATCCGATGTATCGAAGACTTATCGAAATTGTTGTTTGGGCTTGATTGTTTATAACAACTTCCACCTCTTTTATTAACCTAATTTATTATATTTTTCTATATGATTAAGGCTAATAATGATGACTAAGGGTATTCCTAGTTGGTCTAAGTCATCTAAAATGATTTAGGTGTTTTGGTTCAAAGGGTTAAGATCACCAAGGCATCTTATTTACCTATTCTTCCTTGATGCTTCTGGTCTACTTGAATCTTTGGTCTTCAGCTTACCAAGGCTCAACCGACATCACAACACATGGACGCACATGGTTGACAAATAAGGTGCACTAGTATTCCACAAAAAAATGCACTAACAATTTTATCATTTTCAACCAAGTCGAACTAAGTTATACAGAGTCAAGTCAACTTATTGAAGGATTCTTATCCATATCTGTTAAAACGCCTGGCGAAGAAGTTGAATCAACCTGATTTTGATTCGAGATGAGATTGTGCACATAAATCTATTGGATAAAATTTTAAAATAAAATATTTTAGATAAAAAAATTAAAATAAAAATTGATCGAAATCAAGTCGAAGCACGTATCATATACGTTGTCCTTAAAGTGTGATTCGCCCCCCTCCTCTGAAATTAGAGATTGTTGGCAGGTTGCTGGCGAATTGCTTCCAAGATATGACAAGCTTATTTGGTCTTGCATACAACAATCACAAAGGGACCAACTTAAGAGCTCAGCTAACGTAGTCATTTTCTGTAGGAAACTTAATGTGAAAAAGTCTGATTGCTTTTGAAAGTGATGTTTAGCTTTCTAACTCAATTATTGAATCAATTTGTTAAATAAGGAGAAAAAGAGTGATCGAAGGTTTTGTTGCTGGTTTCAAGGAGATTTATTGCTTGAGTTATGTGATTTGATCCCAACAACACTAGCTTATATAGATGGAATGGACATTTCGACCGAGGTCATCAACGTTCAAAATGTTATAAAAATATTTCTAAACCTCAACTCATTGATCTAGACGTTTCAGACTGTTAAATCTTTAATATGAACGTTAGTTAATGATTTACCATTTGGATTAAAGATCAGACTATTGCATAAACATTTTGCATCGTACAATGTTCTGAACAGTTTTCACTCCACAATAGTAATTTTTTTACTATATACAAGGCATTCAGTCATCCAGACTTCACATTCTTCTTATACCGTGATTACACCGTCTCACGATGGTTCACGTAAGGTCACGAGGGAGTGACCACTCACGACAAGTGCAAAATGAGCCACTAGTGCCTTTACAACCTCATTCTCACTGTCTATGCCCTCTCCCACGTCGCCTGTGCGCGTGCGCTGTGCACGAATTCTAACACCAAAGTTAGCATCAGTGAGCACGCTCACTCATTTTTCTCCAAATAAAAGTACTCTACTACTAAAGATTTATATTCCTCTTTTCTTTCCTCCCTAAGTAATTTAGGACTAAAAAGTTATAGAAAAAACACATTTTTCAAAAGTTTAAAGGAAAAGAATTCAAATTTTCATGATTTTTTAAATATTTTTAAATATTTTATTTAAAAAAATACACAATGACTATTTATTTATTTTAACCAAAATGAGATGAAAACCTCAATAAAATCATAACCATGTCACTTTGACAAACCAAGAAATTTTAGAGATTGTGGAGAATTCTCCTCTTGAGTTTTCTATATTCAATTGACCCCAACAAGGGTGAATATATAGAGATGTATAGCCTAGCATATCATCTATATAAGAAATGAAATAAATTAAGAAAGCTATACAAGGAATAGAATATATAATGTGAGCCAATGCTATACATGGAAGGCTAGCAGGGCCAGTGGGTCCTATTACCACAATCATCCTGGCATGCATCCTATCATGTCTTACACCCCCCTCAAATTGATGCAGGTCATCAACAAGCAACAATTTGCCAATGAGCAATGGGTGATGGGTAGAAATGAACATCTTCATAAGAATATCAGTAATATGATCATAAGACGACACGTGTGGAAGAGAAATGAGGCTAGACTGATATTTCTCTCAAATGAAGTGACAGTTGACCTCAATGTGCTTCATTCTCTCATGAAAGATAAGGGTTGAAAGCAATTTGGACTGCACTAATATTGTCAGCATTTAGAGGAGTAGGAGACTATAGATGAACACCTATGTATGAAAGAAGGCCATGTAGCCATGCAATCTTACTACAAGCATCCGACATAGCCTGATATTCTGCTTCCATGTTGGATTTCGAAGCTGTAGCTTGTTTCTTTCACTTTCAAAAGATGGGAGAAGCGCTAAGAAACACACAGTATCCAGTAGTAGATCATCGAGTGAGAGTGTAACCAGCCCAATTCAGCATCAGAATAATCTCATAGGTCCAGTGGTGTTGTAGAAGAGAAGAATATAGCCCGATTCATAACGTCAGTTAGGTATTGCATAATGCATATCACAACAGTCATATGAAGCGTCCGAAGGTGCAAAAACAAACTGACTAACAACCTGGACAGCATATGCAATATTGCGACCAAGTGATGGTATAAAGTGGGCTGCTCAAGGAGTCACCATCATCACGGCCATATTGAACGTTCAACTCCAAGGGAGTAAACAGTCTTTTGATCTGTCAACCAGTGCCAAGGTGAGGAGGTCCTTGATGTATTTTTGCTCGCTAATAAGGATATCCACGTTCTGACCGCGAAACCTTAAGCCTAAGAAAGTATGTGAGAGGGCCTAGGTCCTTCATCTTGTAATATGATTAGAGAACCTTATTCAAGTAAGAAATGCCAGAACCATCACTACCGGTCAAGAGGAAGTCATCCACATTTATTAGAACAATGACGATACCACGAGTGGTGGTGCATATGAATAATGAAGGATCATTTTTACTCTGACTAAAGCTAGCACCAATAACAATATCATAACAGCATTGAAACCAGTATATGTGGTGCCTGAGGCGATAAACCATATCAACAAAAATATAAGAATCAGGAGGAGGCTTGAAGTAAACTATTTCTTAGAGGTCACCATGAAGAAAAGTGTTTTTGACATCCATTTGAGCAATGGGCTAAGAACGTGCAGAGGACACTGCAAGAAGAGTGTGACTGTTTTCATCTTGGCCACATGAGCGAATGTCTCCTCATAGTCAATGTCATATTCTTGTTTATATCTCTGAGCCATAAGCCGAGCTTTTTAGCAATCCTGTAATATCTGCTATTTTTCTGATTATTTATTTTACATTTTTATTTAAATTAAAAACCTGGATTAATTTTTTTAAAATTAAAATAATAACATTTGATGTATATAAGGTTGACAATGTGCATGATGTGTCTCATTTTGAATAATTGAGTAGAAAAGTGGCATTATAATTCATTTTTCCATGTGAATAAACTTTAGCAATTCATTATAATTACGTATTTCATCTGTGGATTAGATCTAAATCATAGAATGATAGAGTGAGTCATGTAGAATCCAATGATGTAATCTGATCATCCAATTTTGTTAGTAGATCCTCTGATTATAGCCATATGTGCGTGATTGATCACCGTGGCCTGCTAGTATGATTAATTTGAGTTTTGCTCCGTTGATATGATAGAGCATGCTTAGTGGATCCTTTGTTACCGTCCAATTTTCAATTAGAATTGAATTCGCCCGTTAACTTATCTTCCAACACCAAACCAATAATGAAGGAGACCTCCCTGTGATTTATCTCAATTTGTGTGTTAGTTACCTGTAGAACTTTCTACATCCCTCCAATATAGCATTTTAACTATTTATGTGAATTTTCATCACTATATTAGCCTGTGAGATCGTTGAATCGAAAATCTGTCGTATAGGGCCATGTGGACTACCAATCATGGTGAATCATTTTGTGAATGTTGTATTTCATGTGCTTAAGTGTTCTTCCAGTTTGTATTTTATTTTATGGTCCTAGAGTTAGCTATGTGTGCCGACATGTATCGAAAGTCTACGCATTGCAGTGTACTAAATTCAAATCCTTGTTTGTGTGGATGTAGATATGGGACCTTTGATTTCATTAAGGACCATCCATATTTGTGGAAGATTGTCCTTCTTCATTCCAATTTTGTGGGCCTTAGGTTTCTAAGGATGTCTTATGTTCCTATGTTCCTGGAATCTTGAAACTAGATGTTTTCACCGTCCATTGTGGTTTTGGCCGTTTAATTCCAATCTGGTAGGGGATTTAAGAAGTTATCGATCCATTAGCTAATCAGTAGACACATTAACCTATTGTGCGGTCAGTCTTAATCAATCATCAGCATTCTTGATTATATTGCAATTGCAAAGTGGCTAAGGAAGTTTCCAAAATTAGTTCCGAATTCTATATAACAACCATCTTAAAATGTGGTGTTTACCACCATCTAAGCTTGTTTTGATTGTGTTTGATTGTCTATGTGGACACCATCAAAGTTTATCAATCTGACCATGTTTTAGTAGCTTTTCGAGGGCGTCGTGGTGGTGGGTCCAGATTTTCGAAGAGACCCGATCTTAAGTTATGGTCGATCTAACCTAGACAGTTCATTTAGAGCCGTCTTTTATAATTGATATCGTGCGTCCGATCTCTGATCATCTAACTCCAGAATTTAATCTTGACTTGTAGAAGTGGTCCTTTACGTGATGAGAGTCTTTGGTCGTTCATTAGAACTCTGATTAGACCACAAAAGGGTTTAATTATATTTACACCGTTGATTACATCACCTATATCCATCTCCCATTCAAATTTAAACCTTCAGCATAGAGAGTTTCTCTCTATATAAGCGTACAAGAGGAACCCTAGCCCATGATACCCCATCGTACACCCAGAGAACCATCTCAACCTTTCAATCTCATCCATCCATTCCATCAATCTCTCCATTCTCTTCTTATACATCCATCATCTCATCCGTCCATATCTCTCAAACCTCCATTATCCATCATCTTCACCGTCAATCAAAGGAAGAGAAGTTATTCGTGTGATCGTGGCCGAAGTGGATTGCCATCTGTATCAGTCCCCTACATCAGAGAGCTTCGCATCTAACATCTTAAACCTGTGAGTGGGAGATTACACATACTAAACCCTTTTGTGATTTAGCATGTTTAAATTGTGAACTGGCATATATATATATCCTTGTTATTGTGATCCATTGATTTTCATGAATGTTAGATCTATCTAACCCATCAATCGTCTGATCTTAGATCTGTGTAATCTCTGATTATTTATGAATAGATGTGTTATGATCCATTGAATCTCATTAATGTCAGATCATCTAATCAATCATCTTATCTAGAGTTTGTAAACACCTCACCTTCGGCTACAAAATTGGTTGAGAAAGCTAAATGGATAGAAGGTCCATACCCCCAAACCTTATATCCAAACCCAGCCAAACTCACCATTGCAAGCCCCAATCCATAGCCTAACTCAAGCCTTGACCCAGTCAACTCACCCCTAAACATCAGCACGAAAAACCCCCATAAGAAAAATCAGTACAAAAATTAATCCTAAAAAAAGTTAACTTTGTGAGTCAAATCACTGAGTCGGTCTAGCCCTTGCACCCAGTCGACTCACCTTGTCAAACCCATTTTCTAAAACCAGTTGACTCACCCGGTTCCGAGCCTCAGCTTCGGAGTAGCTTCGAACCCCGAACATCGGCCTTTTCCTGCTTCAAGTTCGAATCCCGTACGCTCCAAAGCTGAAGCAAAACGGTCGTACGGGCTGCCGTCTGAGGGCCGCCCATCCATATTTACGAGAGCTGTCACTTCTCGCAGCTATAAATACCCTGTCTCCCCTTCGTATTCAACAACCACTTCCCCTCTCTTCAGTCCGAGAGTTTCAAATCCATCTCGACCCCTTTAGCCCATTCCTCCACCAAGGACAGCCCGAGTACGAAGAGCCTAGCCCAGGTTCAGCCCAGCCTGACCCTGGTTCAAGCCTCTTAAGCTACCTAAGCCCCTGATCTTAGCCGCTCGAAGTTAACCCTTGCAATACCTCCATCCATCCAGCTACTCTAATATTAGCATTATCTCACTCGCATCTAGCATAAGTGCAACATTTATTATTCTTCTAACCCCCTTGCTTATCATTCCACTGTAAACTCTTGATCAGGTCTTAGCGTATGCTTTGAAGTTTGCCGGCTCACCTGGAACTTACCCATCAGAAACTCTGACCGATCAAACACACATTATGCATATCGCATAAAGCACCTGTCAATTCGAGCGTATGCTCTAGGCTTACCTGTCTGATCGGAACCTGACCATCAGAAACTCTTACTGTTCAGACCCATATATATGCATCATATAATTCATGAGAATGTACGAGGATTAATTCAGACTTTCAAGTACTAGTTTGATTCTGTGAAGTAAAGATCATACTTCGGTACGAGCAGAGTGGGGATGCCTAACACCTTCCCACCCTATAACTGTGATCTCTTACCTCGAATCTTTGACGCAGATAAAAAGGAGTCATTTTAGAGGAAGGAATCTTCGGATTTCATTCTCTAACATTTCTATGGTGTCTAGTCGACTGTAGATTCAAAGTAACTGGCTAGTCACGATTCTGGTCTTATACGAACTCATCTGAACATATCCAGTGAAATCCGACTATAATAGGACAACCGAAAAAGCCCTCGAGAAAGAGGCGAGCCAGTGGCAAAACGGCGATTCACGCAACCCTCTCTTCGAAGGGAGGGTCGGGAGTGCGGAAAGGCAGGCTTCCACAGAGTTATTTATAGTCGGATCTGTAAAATCTATGATTATTTATGGGTAGATGTGCCGTAATCATGTAGATCTATGTATAGTAGAATGATTCCATGGTGTGGATCATGTATTGATAATTATATGTGTTAAATATATCATGATAGCACCTAAATAATGTTATTCTCAATGATGAAGTCGCTGGAAATCTATTCTTCAATGGTGGATCCCGTTGTACAAACTGAGAGAATTTAACAGCACTGGATCGGACGGTCCGACAATCTCATTGGATAGTCTGACAGCATCGTCGGACGATCCAACGGCGTGGTCGGATGATCTGACGGCTTGCTGGAATGCCCAAAAAGCATTTAAATAATGTTTGTACTATTTTACTGTTTGAAGCACATCTTACTCGTTTTAGATCCGATTTGGTTGATTTAAATTGTCACAGAATTTGGGCAGCGAGATGTATCAATTAAATTAGATTCCAGGATATGTAAATATCAAAATCCTAACCTTGTATCCTATGTAATTTGGAACTTTATATGCTTAACTAGTGTTGTATTCTTAATGCATGTTTAATTCCTCTATTTTACTGTATTTCCTTATTCAGTTATGTGTTAGAATATGTTATAAATGCTTATGTCATTGATGTATGTACTCATGACATGTTGTGCATAGAGAGGTGATATGTGGTAAGAATGTCCGGACATGGTTGTCCAGGGTAGGGGCATGAGAGATAGTCCTTGCTCAGGGTTATAGTCTTGGTACGTTAGTCAAGTTTGTGGTTGTGTTGTAGGATGTGGTGGATGTGAAGTGTTACATACATGAGGTTCACGTATGGCTGATTTATGTGATTCTGTGATATTGGTCCAGTGGGATGTTATCTGTATATCATTGGTGTGTGGATTTCTAGCATCTCGTATGGTTTATTAACAAGTTGTTACCACGTATGGCTGATTTATGTGGTATTGCCATGTATGGTTGATTTATATGGTATTGCTTTACAGTTCTAGCAATGTATGGTTTATTTACATGGTGTTGCTTTACAGTCCTAGCAGTGTATGGTTGATTTACATTTGTGAATCTTGATTGAAGTCCTTGTGTTAAAGGCCACATGTATGGTTGATTTGCATGTGCTGCATTTCATTGTGGTATGGTCTGTCTAGTGGTTGCTCTATGTTGTTGTTGTCATGGGAAAGGACCGTGTGAGCATGGCGTACTTGATCATCTCAACTGTAAACTTTTATAATTATTCAATGCTTTATATGCCTTTATATTACTATTCATGTTGAAATATTATAAATGCTTAATCATAGAATGGATTGGAGTGGGTACTCCTACTTGTTGGGTATAGTTTTGCTCACCCTTCATAGGGAATTATTGGTTATGAAGACGGAGTCGAAGGCATAGGAGACTAGGTGCAGACTGAAGAGACAACAACGTAGGTGGAGGAGAATGCTAACACAGAGGAGAATGAATTTATTTTTAAGAGCATTAGTTGAGACATTTAGATATATTAACTTTGAGACTTTATTTGAGATTACGGTTGTGGGAACTTATTTTATATTGATAGCTTTTAGTTAATGGTTTTGGATTGATGAATTAATTGTGCATATGATTTAATAGTTTGGCTAAATGAATATGGTTGAATAATGTGTTCTTTTATTTTATTATTTTCATGCTCAGAAGTTCGTACTGGAGTGCTATAATTGGGTGCTGAATTTTGGTGTGTGACAGATCCAATAATCCATCAGACTTGATCTTTATCAAATATACCCACTTGTTACCGATCAATTGTTGTTCATGGGGACGAGGAACAATTTTTCATGTACAGTTCTCATCCAAAGATTGAAGTTCTTCTGTCATAGCCTCTTTTTAATAACCCTGAGATGCATCCTGAGAATAGTAGTTGTGAATAGAAATAGTATCCAAAGTAGCAGTCATGGCAAGCATAAAATAGAACAAGCGATCAGGGGCTTGATGTGGGTGAGCAGATCGACATTCCGTAGGAGGTTCAGGATCGACAAAAGGAATTACAAAGAGAGTGATAGGATGATGATTTATTCCTGGGTGACGTGAGTATACCTGTAACATACAAGGGGGAGTACTAGAAGTAGAAGGAATGTTAAGAAAAATAGTTAATCCTGGAAGAGGAGTATGTGGAAAAGAAACAGAAGATATATGAAATGGAATGTGCTCAAGGAATACAACGTGACGAGGCACTCGAAGACGATGAGAGGCAGGGTCAAAGTAATAAAAACCCTTTTGAGTTTCTCTAAACCCTAAATATATACATCTGATGAATTTAGGGAGATAGTTTTTTACTGTTCTCGTGATGTTAAGTAGACATAACACAACAAAAAAATGCAATGCAGAATAATTAGGAGGCGAACCATTCATGACAAAGTACGAAGATACATGGTATAGATTTTTATGGGCATACGATTGATTACTTAAACTGAATGCAACATGGCTTCAGTCTAAAAAAAGAGGGACAACCATGGTTGTCATCAAGGTGTTTGTAATCTCAAAAATATAATGAATTTTACATTCAGCTACCCCATTTTGTTGGGGAGTGTCAGAACAGATGATCTGATGAATAATTACATGATCCCTAAGAAACGTATAAAAAGCAAAAGAGAGGCACTCCCCCCTAAGTCAGAGCGTGAATTTTAATTTTTCGTCAAATTAAGTGTCAATCATAAAGTGACACTTCTAGAATATACCAAAGACCTGAAACTTTGAGTGTAGAAAATAGATCCACGTGAAGTGTGTGAAATCATCAATGAAAATAACATAATAGCATAAATTAGAGAGAGATAAAACAGGTGAAGGGCCCCTAGACATCTGTCTGCACAAGCTCAAAGATGGATGTAGATCTTGTTGCACTTAAAGAAAATGGAAGACACTTTCTTTTAGAAAGACAACAAGATGAATAAGAATAATCTAAAGCAGATTCATTTATATAAATTTTATCCAATATCCTAAATAAAAATAATTAAAGTGATCAGAATGTGGATGACCCAGGTGAAAGTGCTAGAGTTTTCACTTTTTATTTGTAGATGAAATATCAATAACAAACGGCATAAAAAACAACTAGCTGGAGTTACTTTGAGTCAATATCCAACATGTAGATACGTCCTTACCTCCTATCATTTCCAACTACTTTTTTCGTTGTCAGACCATGCCAAAACAATAATTAAGAAGAAACATGACTAAGAAATTGTTATCAGTAAGATAACCAACGGAAATTAAATTCAAGGAAAACTTAGTCATATGAAAAACATCACAAAGAATGAACCGACGATGTGTAAAAGGAGAAAAAGTCAATGATCCAACGGAGTAAATAGGTAATCAAATCCCATCAATAGTAAAAATAACATGGTGCCAATATACAGACATACATCATGGAAATTGGATACCTCTTCGGTTATATAATTAGATGCACCAGAATAAAAAAAAATTAAGGAAACAATGGGGAGGTACCTAATAGGCTCGCAAACGATAGGGCCTATACAATCTGTTGGAGTATCTCAGAAGTTAATGGCAAGGAGAAAACAACAGTAGAGTTAGTGAACAGAACTTCATTGACAGGAGGCTCGAAAGTCATAGCAGTAGAGGCCGGGAGAAAGAGCACGGCCACGACCACGACGACCATATCCACGTTCGTGGGATGAGGCATAGGCCTATTGAACAATAGTCCTGAATACCATGACCAGTCCGATGATAATAAGCATACCACTCTTTGCATTGTGTGACAACATGACCAACATTGTTACAGTTATGGCACGCTAATGGAGTCGAACCTCGATTGTTATTAGAGGTGGATGTTGTGAGAACAAAATCTGATCATCTCGGTGACAGAGAAGTAAAAGGTAGAACCTTCAGGCATTGTTCCTCAACTAAGAGGTCATTAATAATCTAATTTAATGAAGGGAGGGCTGAATTCAGAAGTGCAACTCGACAATGTTTAAATTTTGGTTGCAGCTTGATAAAAAATTGCTGAACCCTTGCAGTTGTTACACACAATATGAAAAAATCTAAAAATCATGAAGAAACTCAGGAGCCATCATTAACATCTCCGTCGAAATGAAAACTATCTCAGAGTAGAATGCCTGAATAAATTTGCCACCCTGAGTTAGGTGCATGAGATCTCGTTTCAGACGATATAAACTGGTTGCATTACTTTGCTGGTAAATCACCTAAAGGTGATCACACATTGCCTTAGCGGTGCTGATGTGAAGTGAGACCAATAGCAATCGACTTATCAATCGATTCTAGAATCCAACTGATGATTCGTCCATTTTCATCTCCCAATCAGCATGTTTTTCAACTTCAGTAGACAGGGGGGGCCGAAACAGATCTATCAATAATTCCTTATAACCCTCGACCTTTAAGAAGACTCTGAAAATGGATGGACCACAACTTATTGTTGGTACTATCAAAACCACATCATGGGGCATCAACCCTAAATGAATCATTGTCCATACCTCAGGGATTGTGGTGACAAGGGGTAGCACAGGCCAGGAGCGTAAAAATTGAATGGGGCACTGGTGCTAAATCTGGATGAAGGTGTCGAATATGGATGAAGGTGCCGGATCTAGATGGAGGTGCGTCGGATCTGGATGGTGGTGCGTTGGATCTGTATGGAGGTGCCAGAACTGGATGGAGGCACGCTAAATCTGGATGGAGGTGCCGAATCTGGGTGGTGGAGAGCCAGTTGTGGAGGATCTGGATCTAGGCTAGTGCTCACTAGAAATGAAGAGGAAGATCCTAGGTTCTGTGCCTCTTTGATACCATGACAACCCAAGGAATTGTAGAGATTGTGGAGAATTCTCCTCTTGAGTTTTCTATATTCAATTGACCCCAATGAGAGTGAATATATAGAGATGTACAATGTAGCATATTATGTATATAAAGAAGAAAATAAATCAAGAAAGTTAGATAATGAATAAAATATACAATGTGAGCCAATGATATACATGGAAGGTCAGCGAGGCCAGTGGGGCCCATTACTACAGTCATCCCGCCGCACGTCCCATCATGTCTTACACACTCAATAAGCAATCGAGTCATAACTGTGTCACGTTGAGTTCACACTGAGTCGCACAGAATAGAGCCGATTTTCACTGAAATTAAGCTACCACAACAACCTATAATAAGTGAGTGATCTTCCACTTGTTTCCTTCTTCAATTCAATTTCAGTCTTAACTTTGCTTTACATCTTTGATTCATCTTTCCAATCTTAGTTCATTTTAATTAAGTCTTTTACATTTCTTCTTCTTGTTGAAAGTTTCTTTTCCTAATGCAAATCACCTCCTTTAAACTATGTACTCATAGCTCTTTTATCTCGGGTCTGGTCCTCTTGCTTTAGGGCTAACTATCTTCATTTTAAAGTTAACTCCTTTTGAGTTGGGAATAACTATTTTCTTCTTTTTGACTTGAAAGCTCTCCCCTCAACTTTACATCATTTATTTTTTTAAGTATTAATGTATGTTCTTAATTTTATATTATTGATAATAAGTCTACTATCATCTTTCTTGAATTTTGATTCGCATTGTTAAATTTTATTGAATTTATCTTATATATTTGTATCTTGTGAAATTCTGAAACTATTGATATATTCTAATATGCGTACCTTACGTTGCATGTTGATTATTTTGTTTACATATATCATGATTGTGATTGCTTGAACCTATATGCTTTGGATTAGCATGAATTGCATTGAAAACATAAAGTGCTTGACGATTGCATTGCATGTCTCATCGTGAAACATATTGAACTTGAATTACTTTGATATCATTGCGGTGGAATTATCGAGCGGGGGTTCTCTTGGCCTTTATTATAAGGATGATGATTGCGGTAAAATTATCGAGTGGCGGTTCCCTTGGCCTTTATGGTGAGAATGATGATTGCAGTGAGATCATCGAGTGAGGAAATTCCCTTGGCCTTTATGGTAAGGATAATGATTGTGATAGCATATTGAGTAGGGATTTCTTTGGCCTTTTATGACAAGGATGATAATTTGTGGTAAGATTATCGAGCGGGGGTTCCCTAAGAGATCATACCCGAATGACTTGTATTACATGTATAACTCATTCATCATGACATCATACGTATCCTGAAAATCTTGAATCATGGCATGACATCTTGTTATATATTTTACCTATCTTTATCGTTTCCATTTCAAATTTAAGATATCATTATATTCTTTCCTTCATTTGTGTTAAGCTATGTTTTGCTTGCCTTCATCGAGTCTATATCAAATTCATGGTGAATATGATCTTATCGAGCTTCTAGCTTACCAAATCAACAATAATTGTATGTTTACAGGATGAGAAAGAAAATTGTAATAAAAGAGTTATGGGAGAAACTCAAGTAGTAAAAATAGATTTAGATTTTGAATATTTAGAGTTCAAGTCAAAGTTTAAATTTCAATTATTATAGTCTGGATGATTTTATTGTGGATTGGTTTGGATAAATAACGATTCAAATGTTATTATGGTGAATAAATTCATAAAATATTAGCTCATACCATGAAACACAGGGTCGAGGGTCATTATACTCAGGTTTCAAATTTTGAGGCGTGACAATTTACACTACTAAAAAAGAAATAAAATGCATTCCTTACGATCCAATGCTTGTGTAGTATCCTAAGAATGTTGTACACGAGTAGGTATATGAGTGCTCATCCACACGCGCATTTTAATAATAAGATTTTTTTAAAGATGTGTAGACCAATGCACATAAATACACACTTACTCACACATACACCTTATAATTAAATTTAGGTTCTCATATATCATAACTATTGGATTTATTATTCATTGTGTAATTAAGCCATCCGATCGTCCATTCTACTTTTAGACTACCCAATCATAATAAACTAACTACAAAATCTTGTACACACGTTCATTCGAGAATCGGATCCTGCTTATCTTGTTTATCACCCATGTACATGCTTAACCTACCGTTTGAATCATGATATAAGGAACTTAATCATACGTACATCTACACATGCTAACCTTATATATTTTAACTCACTTGATTAACTATCGATCAAAACCTATGAGAAAAGTCTCTATAAATAGATTTAGTAATCCAATCGTTTGATTTCAATTTGCACCCTCACATTATCAATTAATAGACCCAAAGCCCATCTAACATATTAACATCAAATCATCTTTAAGTCTAAAACCATCATTTTAACTCTAGTACAATAATGAATGATTTACACTATTTAAGTCTGATTCTAATGGCTATAGATATGCCATTGATCAATAAAAGTTTTTTATGGTATACATTTTCCTACCCGATTATATTCTTCAAAAAACCTATTTTTAGGAACCCAATCAGGGATGAAATTTCAGACAGTGCTTAGTGAATTCAATTGAGTCATATATTATCAATTTCATAACCTAACTACAAGATTTGTTGTTCATCAGATTTTGCTTCATATCCGCTTAATGACCTGTCCAAAAATCACATAAACACATAATTTCATCCCTAGTGAGTCTATCGATTTATATTCTAGATTGAGATACGTTTAGATCTATTTATAGAGTCTATAGGTCCCCATAAAGAATCGTACACATCCGACATGCACTTTTTAAAACTTAAAAAGGATATGGTAGCCATGCGTGCATTCTACACTATGCACCCTGCTCAATAAAAACAAGATCTAACCTGTTGATCTGGAAAATCGAGCGTATTTTTACACCTGAAAACTCCAAGAATATGACGTGGATACTTAATTTATATTTTAAAGATGACCAGACCATATTTTAAAGAACTCCGAGAATTTCTCCTCAAATTTCAGTTGTTGAATGGACTAATCTCTAATGTTTAAAGCTAAATCACTTAAAAACCTTAAAGTTAGATTGATCCAAACCATTTAATCATCACTGAAAGAATCCAAGAATCCTTGTTGTAGTAAAAAATGCCTAGAAATAATGCTCGAATCTCGATTTTATCGAAATTTCTCGACAACGAGCCGAAATCATTTCCTAGTTTGAACCTCTAACCAAACCTTCTTGGAGCTTCAAAAAATCAAATTTCAAACCTCCGTGTGATGAATCTAAACTATCCAGAGCTAGCGAAGTGGAGAAGTATTCAATAGTTGACATTTCACCATTAACGGCCACATCTTTCCGATAAAAAAACCCACCACCATTAAATCTATTTTAACCGTTGATTTAAGATAAAATTCGATCATTTTAGGGCCCACACGATTAACTTTTTAGCAGATAACAAACCTAATCCATGGATGTGTTAAACCATGCATTTGGTTGTGTAAGAGACTCCAATCGAAGCCTTTAACCTATTGATCATAAACCCCTTATCTCAGAACCTTGTAGAAGGACCAGGATATTATAAATAGCCTCACCTAGTAGAAATATAAGTTACAACAAATCTCATACTTATGAGAACGAGAGAGAAGAAATAAGAGCGAGAGAGATTGGTCATATCGAGTGCAGCTAAGTCTGCATCAAGTCAACTCGTTGACTTGCTATGTGCAATGAGTCCAGCATCCGTTGCTAGGTACGGTGAGAAGAAAGTAAGAGAAAGAGAGAAAGAGAAGGAAATAAAGAGTAAGAAGAAAAACTAGAAGGATATGAAATGTCAACTCGACTCACTAAGTAAAATTTAAGTTAGGCTTGATTTAGGTTCGAATTCAGGTTAGGTTTAATTAAGCCCGCGGTGATAAACATATGAGTTATTTGTCCCTTAAATTCTAATTCAATTCATTAAAGTCTTTTCTTTATTTAGTGCAAGTTTTTCTTAATTTTCTCACGTTGTTAAATTCATTAAAATCGTTAGTTTAATTACGTATATTTAGGTTCGAATTCTTTTCTTTTCTTATTTCTTACAACTACTTGTATCCACCCAACCTTCGAGGGTTAGGAAAGCCTTGGATTGTGTAATGTTCTTAAAACAGTATTTTAGATAATACTCTTGACTAATGATAGGATGCATATCTTAGGTTAGACCTTACAATAAGTTATTTGTTAAAGTTGCCTATTTTAGTGCACTTTTCTGTGGCATACTAGTGCACCTCATTTGTTAATTACGTAGGTCAATGTGTCTAGGTGTTGGTTGAGCCCAAAGAAGATGAAGACCGAAGACACAAGTGGATAAGCTGCATTAAGGAAAAAGAAACAGGTAAATTAGAGATGCCTTGGTGAGCCAAAACCCTTGAAACAAAACCAAAACCATACCTCTAGATGACTTGACCCATAGGTAAACTTATAGTCATATTAGAATGGCCTTAAGTGTCCCAAAAGACCACCCAAAGGAAGGCCTTAGAGGTTTGTAAGCTGCTATAAAAATACGACTCAAAACAGTATACTTACGGTGTTGTCGGCCGACCAATAAATGCTAGGATTTGGACAACAATCAAACTATTGTCCAGGCCTTAATTCGGCCGACCGACACCCATTGTCGGCCGACCGACAGGATTTGTATCTCGACCAACAACTAGCCGTTGGCAACTATTTTCTATTCATTGAAACTTTTTCTATATAATGAAAATGACTCGGCTTGAGGGTTTATGAGACTGATTTTAATGCATTAGAAGTCACTCACATTACTCACATCATTAAGCTCTATAAGTCATCTTACTTATGTTCCATCACAAGTTGGAGTATTCAAAAGTTCTAATAAAGATAAACTTGCTCTCTCTTAATCTTTAGATGTTTTAGATACCTACATCATATATATATTCTTAGTCTAAACCTCTCTAGAAATTCAATTACGTGGAATTCCTTTAGGCAATAAAATCTGACTAAGTTGTAGAAAATTCACCACCACCTCTCATTACCTTGGTCATCTCATGAAAATCATTTGCAAGGCAATTGATCGTTGAAGCTAAGGCATTAGCAAATCACCAGCAACAAGATCGGGGGAGCAACGGGGAGCTGATTGAAGCATGAGAGAGTGAAGATCAAGCAACCCAAGTAGCGCTGAACAAGGGGATCAATCAACCAAGTAAGCGTTATAGTTGAGAGTCCAGTTGCACTCTTTCCTTGTGGATGATTGAGTGTGAGAGTTTGAAATCTAACTAGTCCAAGTCTCTAAGGGGAGACTCTGGCAGGAATATATACTAGGTTCTTGGATTGGAACCGAAGGGTTGAGATGAACATTGTCAAACTCTTAGGTTGGATGAAACCCGTAAACATCTAGGTTGGGAGAAGAACCTTAAAATCTTCATTATGGGTTGGGAGGAACCTTGTTAAACTCCCCAATAGGGTGGAACTGATTTAAAACACTTAGGTTGGGAGGAACCTGATTTAAACTCCTTTAATGAATTTCTCTGTGCTCAGGGGATGAATACGACAATCGAGAGTTGAGTAAACAAGTAGTCGAACTACTATATATACTAGGTGTTTAGGATTGATTTGAGCATATTATTATTCTAGCATTGTATATTTTATTGTTAATTATATGAATGCTTGAATGGAATATATGCTATGTTCATGATAAACACATTTACATACAAGATGTATGTTCACTAGACTTATGGACATATTCTCAATATAATGAATCTCATATTGTCTACATAGCTCTCTAGGCTAGTTGCTTAGGTTGTAATATCATTAGTAGTCTAGATATTTCACATTGATTAGGAGCTCAACATGTTGCATCATTATAATCTATGTGCTTAAGCTAGTTTGCTTTATTACTTAATCTTGTTTAGGCCTTTGTGATTGGACCTACTTAAGCTTAGAAGCTAAATATTTTTACTTGGATTAGTTTATAATGCTAATTAGTTTAATTTAAGTAAGAGTTTTTGAAGGATTTAAAAAGGTCCTAATTACCCTAGTTTAATTTATGTAAGAGTTTTTAAAGGATTTAAAAAGGTCATAATTACCCCTCCTCTAGGACTTAGCCATAGTTCTATAAGCTCCATTCTAAGCTTCCGCACGCAGGTATCCGCAGGCAATTTCAACATATTTATGAACATTACATACATCATATGTATTGTGTGCTTGAAATCGTATTATTAACTCGCATTATAATTGCTTAAGGAATGAATAAATTGTATGATTATGATATAATGGCCTGTTTGGATTTAGTGAAACTGTGAGAAAGGAAATAGGGTTTCTTGATTAATTAATTTTCTACCGTTTGTAAACACTAAGACTATAGGAAAGGAATAGAGATTCATTTTCCCATGCACCTTATTTTCTTTCAAAATTAGCCTTTTTATTTTCTTACCCAAACCCTTCGGAAAGCATGTTTTCTTTCCCACATTTACTTCTATATTAACCCCTCCGGTGAGAGCGGATTAGGTGCGGCTGGAACTCACGTATGACAGTGTGGCGCTTACCATGGGACCCACCTGATATATATATTTTATATCCACGTTGTCCATCTGCTTTGCCAGATTATTTTAGGGCATGAGCCAAAAAATGAAGCAATCCAATTCTCGTGTGGACCATACCACAGGACACAGTGGTGATTAACTATTAATGGGCCACAAAAGTTTTGGATCAAGTTGACATTTATTTTTCAACTTCATCTAGGTATGTGTGACCATATCAATAGGTTGGATGGCAAATAAACATTACAATAGGCCCTATGAAGTTTTTAAAGGTAGGGCGTTCAATCACCAATATTGTTTCCTACAGTATGGGTTACTTCAGATTTGGATATTCTTCATTTTTGGGCTCATGCCCTAAAATGATATGAGAAAACCGATGGACGACGTGGATACAAAGTACATACATCAAGGCGGGCCCAGGCCACACCTAATCCTGCTCCCCTTTCTACTACCCACATTAGTTTGGTCAATGATGGAAAATCTCTGTGGGCCAATCATGATGTATATGTTTTAGCTACATTGTCCTTCCATTTCGCTCATTTTAGGGCATGAGCTAAAAAATGAGGTAGATCCAAACCTCATGTGGACCACATCATAGGAAATAGTGATGATTAAATGCCCATCATTAGAAACTTTTTGCGGGCCACAAAAGTTTTGGATGAAGCTGATATTTGTTTTTTTCCCTTCATACGTGTCGGTGTGACCTAATCAACAAGTTGGATGCTAACTAAACATTGTAGTGGGCCCTAGAAACTTTTTAATGGTGGCCGGTCACCATTATTTCATGTGGTGCGGTCCACATGGAGATTTTGATCTACCTCATTTTTTGCTCATGCCCTAAAATGAGCTGGTAAAATGGATGGATGGAGTGGAAAGAAAACATACATCATGGTGGGGCTCATAGATCTTCTCTAGTACCAGCCAATATCCATGGTATTAGAGGGGTCACCACGGTATCCTACTTAAATAACTATTCACGAAAATTTCTTAAAATTTTGAGGGGGCGGGTATTACTCTCGTTAATTGAGTTTCACACTGGGCCAATATGTTCTTTACGTCTAATCCACTCCGTCCATTAGGATCATCCCTCAAAGTTAGACACTTGGATAATAAAAAATAGCTTGATCCAAAACTCATGTGGGCGAAACCTCTTATGGTAGCTGTGCTGAGATCCATCCACGGGATTGTACCTTTTTTTTAAACTTGGCATCCTAACTATGCACATTTCTAAAAGATGGAAGTTGTCAATCAAGATATTTCCACTCCATAGGTGCATTTTTTTCTAGAGTTGGGTTGATCTGGTTTACAATCACATTGCGGCCTTTATAAGTTATGGATAAGCTTAAGCTTCATATGTAAATGGAATAGGGGCACAAGTTGCAACTAAAAAATTTCTCAAGAAATTTTACTTTGCCAAACATATGATTTAGGAAAAAAATACAATTTTCATAAGAAATTGTTGTTGATAAATAAACATGAGAAATAAAATTTCCTTTCCCACAGTTTCCTGATAATAACGTTTCTTAGGAAATACAATTTTCTTTCCCGCCCTTTCTTTAAATCTACATTACCCTAACTGAAAATAAACAATAAAACTTAAAATTGGATTTATTTTTCTTTTTGGATGATGGATCGGTGAGCATATCGAGATTGCTCATTTGCTTGGATGTCAGGATTGTCACTTCGCTGGGTCGGTTAAGTGAGCATGCCAGAATTACAAAAGGTTCTTAATGTCAGTGCCATGTGTGATCTAGACGCTTCAATCTATGAGCATGTAAGAACTGCTCATTTGCATGCATGTAAGGATTGTCGTAATATCGATCTGGTTAGGTCAGCATGTAAGGATTTCAAAAGGTTCCTAATGTCAATTCCATCCAAGATCTTAGATATAAGCACACGCACGCCTCGCTGGACCGGTTAGGTGATCATGTCAGGATTGCAAAATGTTCCTAATGTCAGTGTTATGTGAGTCATCGAAAACTATTTTACTAAATTAATTAAGATTAAACAATTAAATTTATGCATCATGCATTTATGACATTGAATACACATAATTATGCATTGTACCTTAGTCTAAACATCAGCATATCTTTACCCTACTGATATATATGTTGTTTAATTATCACCTTTATCAAACTGTTTTCGCCTCCATTGGAATTCAATTACAGGTGAATATGATCTCATTGGGCTTTTAGCTTATCCAATTAAACATCACATGCGGATTTTTAGAAAGAAAAATGTGTAGTCGAAGCCAAGTATAAATAGTTATTTCTATTAAAGGATCGTTCATAGATTCGATCAATTTATTTTATTTTATGAATTCAATGTAACAATAAACTTAGTGAAGCACTCATTTAGCATAGAATCTAGTGAAAGTAGTTTAGTTGGTCTCATATTAGAAATTTAAGTTCGAGTTAGATCATAACTAATGAAATTTTATTTAGATTTAGTGTAAATATGCAACGTGTGGAAGGGAATTACAAGAAATAAATACTTGAATTTTAATCCATGCCCTATAACTCGGAATCAAGGTCACCGTACAGTTGTTTCGAATTTTGAGGTGTGGCAGTTTGGTATGGAAGGAAATTAAACTACTCCTAATCTAAGTTGGTCCAACGTGGTGGCATATAAAGACGGGATTGTGTTGGGAATATGAACGTCGACAGCGGAAGCGAAAGCTAAACAACACATAGCAGAATATACGATCAAACAAGAAACACAATGCAATCACATCACACAAGCATTCAACCACAAGAGACAATTCGATTTTACGTGGAAAAACCCCTCAATGGGTAAAAAACCTATGGCACAAAGCGATCCACTATGATTCTAGAAGATTACAAAGATTGATAGCCCACAAGCAAGGAAAAACAGAGAAAAGCCAAGCTCTCTCTCTCTCTCTCTCTCTCTCTCTCTCTCTCAAAACACTCTCCCATCTACCTAACCCACTTAGGAAACCTTGAACACCTTAGGATACCATTTAAGTTCGGATATATGCCATATATATATAGCAAGAAATCTTAATTTAGAAACATCTTATGCATTACCGCGTAATTGCGTAAGAAATCGCATGTGCAGCCGACCGATCAGAGGACATAAAAAATACTCCAGGGGAAAATACATACAATCATGCTGCCTCACCACCGACTGGTCAGAGCCCCCTGCAGATCGGTCACCCAATCGATCTAGGGAGAGTGAAAAGAGTCCAGCAGCCTCCTGTGCATCTGGGTCATAACGTGCAAACCGATCGCCTAACCGATCTAAGCACCCAAACCGTGCACTTTTTGAAGGCTCTCCAACAATCTCCACCAAGGCTTCAAACGTCGAATCAAACCATTATTTCTATCTTCATCATCTCATCTTCATCATAGCTTCACTGCTTTTCATGCCTTCTATCAACCCTAACCTTGTACTTTCATGCCCTTTTTCGCTCTTCACATGTAGCCCTTGGGCACTTGCCACATATGAGCAACCATGGATCCCGCTGCCGATCCTACAGCTCCACCGTGAAACATGCTCCCGATCAACTTGTAAAAATGGTCACACCTCCGTGCCTTCATCCACACGAGTGCCCCCTTCATCACTTCACAACAAGGATTGCTGCCGATGAACATGCACCCTTTCGCCTCGAGTGCACCAACATAAATCAAATTTATCTTTATCTTGGGGACATGCTTCACATCTTTCAGGACTCGTTCAATCCCATCGAACATCCTAATTCACACCGTACCAATACCTACTACCTTATGAGCATAGCCATCGTCCACAAACACCGATTCACCACCATACTCCATGTATGTCGTGAATGAACTTCGGTAGGACAAACGTGACATGAAGCCCCTGAATCCAGGATCCACTCCTTGTGGCAAGATCCCTTGCCTGATACAGTCAGAACTTCACAAAGATCACCACCGTCCTCTACTGTATTAACCCCCTATCCAGAAGAATTTTCATACCTCTCTTGCTTGAACTTGGGATTCTGACAATCTCTTCTGATGTGGCCTTCCTGACCACAACTCGAGCAGCGCACCTTGGCTTTCCCTTTTCTCTTGGCCTTAGATCTCGATTTAGAATATCCTCCACCATGCTCAGAATTTCTTCCCCTCATAATCAGTTCCTCTGAGGGAGAACGAGAGCCCACGTCACCGCTTTTCTTTCTCATCACCTTCAACTGGAGGGTTGAGATAACGATCTCAACGTTGATGGTCTCCCTCCTTGTGCACACAGTTCTTGAATAACTCATATGAATATAGAAAAGAATTCAACAGGATGCATGCTTGATATTCAACCTTCATCAGCTCATCTATATCCACCAACTTGTAAACTAGCCGATTGCACGTGCTTAAGTGGTCCTCCACATCTGTCCCCTCCGCCATCCTCAAGGTGAACAATTGCATCAACAGATATATCCGGTTCTCTAGAGACTTCTTGGCATATACCTTCTTTAACTTAACCATTGTATCAGCCGTTGTCTTTTCCTTCGTGATGTGATAGAGGACATCATCCGTAAGGCATAACATGATTGAGGTTCTAGCCTTCTTGTCGAGCTTCGTCCACTTCATCATCTTTCATAGCCTAAGGTCACTTTCCAAGAGCTTCATCAAGCCCTTGTTGAGATAGGAGGAATTCAATCTTCACCTTCATAGTTTAAAGTTATTTTTGCCGGAGAACTTCTCTACATCGAACCTTGCGCTTGATCCCATCTTCTCGTCTCAGATTCGAATTCTACTCCACCCCAACTTTTGCGCTAATACCACTTATTGGGAATAGGAACGTCGACAGTGGAAGTGAAAGCCGAACAACACACAGGCAGAATATATGATCAAATGAGAAACACAATGTAATCACACCACACAAGTATTTAATCACAATAGATAATCCAATTTTACGTGGAAAACCCCCTCAATAGGTAAAAAATATTGACACAAAGCGATCAACCGTCATCGACTCTATCCTTGTACCTTCACTCACCTTGTCACTCTTTTCATATGACCCTTTGGCTCTTACCACATACGAGCAACCATGGATCCCACTGTTGATCCCACAGCTCCACCATGAACAGTGCTCCTGATCAAACCTGATCGCAGCCAATGAACCTGATTGAGAGATTGGTGTACCGATCCACCTTCTTCCACTCTACTTCTTTCATATATACCGATCGCTTTCCATATTTTCTTTCATAGAATCTTCTTTACGTTAAACTTCATGCTTCATGCCATTAATACCTCGTCTCAGATTTCGATCTACCTCCCAATGTTCTCTCTCATACCAATTGTTGGGAAAATCGACAGTGGATTAAAAACTATGGCACAAAGTGATCCACTATAATTCTAGAAGATTATAGAGATTGACATCCCATAAGCAAGGAAAAACAGAGAAAACCCAAGCTCTCTCTCTTTCTCTCTCTCTCTCTCTCTTAAAATACTCTCCCCTCTTCCTAACCCACTTAGGAAACCTTGGACACCTTAGGATACCATCTAAGTTTAGATACATGCCATATATATAGCAATAAATCCCAATTTAGAAACATTTTACGCACTACCGTGTAATTGCTCAAGAAACCGCGTGCGTAGCCGACCAGTCGGAGAACACACAAAACAGTTCGAGGGAAAATACATACAGAAACATCACGCCGCCTCACCACCGACCGGTCTAGGGTGAGTAAAAAGAGTCCAATAGCCTCCTGTGCATCTGGGCTATAACGTGCAGACCAGTTGCCTGACTGATCTAAGCACCCAAACCATGCACTGTTTGAAGGCTCTCCAATAGATTGCACTACTATTATGTTAAAGATAGTCCATCATAAACAGGTTGTCTCAAACTAAGGTAAGATACAATAAAAGCATATGTAGCATTGCACTGTAGATTTGATTTGTGCTGTGTTGGTGAGGGCTCAGAGCTCTTTGATTTTTTTCATATTTATAAGATTTTGATACGATAACTGGAGAAATCTTCATAGCCACTCCTCGCGTTTGCTGATGTGAATAACCGCCTGGGCTCTAAGATAGTTTTGGCCTATCAAATAATGTCATATATGCTAATCATTTATTATGACTTGGCCATTGATTACATGCATGTTTTGCTTTTGTTACGTAAACACGAGTCTCTCTCTAGATGCCACATGTTGGTGATAACCATCCCTTTCTTTGTGCGAACATGTGCAATACACCATGAAATTCGATCAACTTGGCATGGTTATTATTCTACTCCTCGAATGTTTTCAATGTAGAGACTTCTATGAGATGTTAAGGTGCATTGGCCGAATTCATCATTTGTTGCAACCATGTTTCGATTAATATCTATTTTCAGTCATGAGACTACGATGGTGAATGTCTGGCTTTGTCACAGTGAGTGAGATATGCTACACGTGTATCATTGCTTAACTAGTTGGGCTTACCCGTTTTGAGTGACTCATGAATTTATAGATTCTGATCACATTCTGCCATTAAGGGAGTAAAAAAATCTCCTGTTTGTTTCTTATTAAGATTTCGCTACCACGTGACATCATCTAGGTGACTAGATCTGCTGTAGTTAGATCAAGTGTAAACAACTATACAGTTGATTAGATTATCCAATTGTTGCGAGATATAGATTATGGTCTTAACTAGAGGAGCAAATGGGTTGGGTCAACCCAATGGGTCATTGGACTCGACCCGATAGGAGTATGAGTTTGGGACTTGAATTAGTAAATGCGCTGGGTCAGAGTTCTCTCAAAATTAACTTAACCAAATTCAAATTTAATTTTTAAACAGGTCATGTTTGGGTTGTGATAAAATCAACGTAACATAAATCCAACCTAGATTTAGACCCTAACCCATAGCAAAGAAAAAGTAATTATTACTTAGGTTATTTATTTATTGGGTTTTGCTAATGCTTCCATGTTCGTGGTGAGGTTAACGGGTCCCTAAAGTACTTAAATACCACATGGGATGACCAATAATCAATTTTAACCATTCATTTCAGCATACAAATAAGGGCAACCCATGGTGAAAGCATCCTACCAATAAGATGATCCTAAACACATGATTGATCACTTGCAAAGTTGATGGTTAAGATTGAGCAGAGAAGCGAAGTAGCATGAATCATTACATTAAAACATATATTCGATAAATCTCACTTTGTATTTCTTATGATTCCCAAATAGTTATTTGGTTTGAAGATTCTAAACATGTGATCTATGGCTCATAAAAAAGCCACGACTATAAAAAAAATTGGCCTCATTTAAAGGGACAAGATCATCTAATTGGCATGAATCCTGTGTCATGACTTGCTCCCATTAGTAATATTGAATGGACTGTCTGGATTAATGATTACATGTCTCGTGTGTTATACCAAAGTTTTAGGAATGTTATTAACCTCTTCGTCAAAGTGAGGATGGTAGCATTTTCCTATTTATTTATTTATTTTGGACTAGACTATAATAATATTCGCCACCTTTTTTCCCTAAAAATTTGGTTACCCATTCCTAGTGGCAACTTAGACCGTGCAAATTATGGTCTCCATTGTAAATAGAGTAAATAAAAATTACGCTAATTAAACTATCATGACCTTTTAATTTTACTTTGTTCAGTACGTAACTTGACCCTTTTTACCACCAGCAAAATTATGTAACATGACCTTATTTCTACCACCAACGAAATTGATAACCACTATTAGTTGGATAACATGGAATATTATTCATGTTAAAACTCATATGTAATTGCCATGCTCAACCCATACGCAACTCATGTGATAAATGGACTGGGTTTGAGTTAGAGTATCCATTAAATAAAAGGGTAGGGAATTATTTACCTCAAATCCATGCCAGACCCAACGAGAATTATAATAGGCTGCATCTTGGTAAATTTTTTTGACTTGATTATTAAATGAGTTATGTTTGGGTTTAACCCGATCTGATTTAACCCATTTACACCCAAGGTCCTAGCCACGATGGTCCCACCCAGTGCACAATTCATATTTTTCCTTAGCTTCCCGTTTATGGGAAATTATCATTTTTAGTCTCCCTTTCCACTCACATCATCCCATTTCTAAAGACAGTGGTAATCAAGGCTATCAATCTAGTGGGCTGTATAATGGATGGGCTTAGACAAATATATTGAACTAATTATGTTATCCTTACCTCTGTTCGATTGATTATGATGGCCACCTTTGATTTCAATCAACAATCCAAAAGGCCACCAATTAGATAGTAGGATTTTGGGACACGACGCTTCTCTAATTTGATATTCTTGCCATCTAATCGAGAACAAGGTGATCGTGAGAAGTGGGGCCATGTGGCTGCATGTCGAAGTTAAAAGCACTTATGGTCCATTCATGAGCGGAGGTGTTTCATATTAGACGCGGAATATTTTTCCCCTTTAAAGAGTCGGTGAGGAAAAAGAAACCACGACGAGTTATCTAACACGAGGCGAGGCAAGAGAGTGAAAAAGTAATGTTTCTTGTTAAGATTTCACTACCACGTGACATCATGAATTTATAGATTCTGATCACATTCTGCCATTAAGGCAGCAAAAAAAATCTCCTATTTGTTTCTTGTTAAGATTTCACTACCACGTGACATCATCTAGGTCACTAGATCTGACATGGTCAAATCAAGTGTAAACAACTATACAATTGATTGGATTATTCAATTGTTGCGAGATATGAATTATGGTCTTAACTAGAGGAGCAAATGGGTTTGGTTTGTTGCACAACACGCGAACAACATCGGTGAACCGAGATCCAATCTCGGGTCTCACCTACAAACGATAAACAAGAAGAAATATAATATGGAAGTAGAATCCAAGCAAACCAACAAACCACAAGACAAATTTTACAGTGGAAAAAACCCTAAACTAGGGTAAAAAACTACTGTGCAAACTTTCACTATGAAAAAAATAAAGTTACAAGCATAATACTCACCTTCTCCGATGTTCCCATACATAGAGATGGCCCTTTTTGCTAACCTCTCACCTCTTTCTCACCTTGGATGTATAGAAATCCTAATAACATACCGTAATCCCGGATTACACCCATATATGTAGTAAAAATAGAAAATAGAACTTAAAATAAGAAACCCCACACTATCGCGGCCAGTTAGGCGCCCGTTCAGACTTGGTCGGGCGCCTGCGGAATCAGAAAAACGTCCAGCGAGCTTCAGCAAAAATCACTTGAATATCGGGCGCCTGGTCAGGTTGACACTCGGGGGCCCTGACTGTTCACAGAACAGTCCAAAGACAATTGTCTCTAATACATGAATATCGGGCACTGAGTCCACAGACTGTCCGAGTGCCCAACCACCTCCTGGTCAGCAATCTGGTGTGATTGGCTCTACACCCTAACAATCTCCCACTTAGAGACACATCACTATAGTCCTTCGTCTTCTACATCCAAAGTGCACTACCTCCCCGTCTTCAAGCCTAAAGACCAATCAAAGCTGAACAGAGCTTCAACTTATCCCATGTGACCGCCTTGGTCAACATATCCACAGGGTTCTCACTTGTATGGATCTTCTCCGGAGCAATCAATCCATCTTCTAGTAACGAACGTATGAAGTGATATCTGATGTCAATATGCTTGGTCTTTGAATGAAAGACTGAATTCTTAGCCAAGTGTATTGCACTCTAACTGTCACTGTACAGCTTGAAATCTGCTTGCTTCTTCCCCAACTCTTTCATTAAACCTTGTATCCACACTATCTCCTTGCACGCTTCTGTAGTTGCAACATACTCTGCTTCCATTGTACTTGATGGACACTATTTTCTATAACTGAGAGATCCCAACTGACTGCAGCACTACCTAGGGTAAAGATATACCCTGTTGTGCTCCTTTTGCTGTCAATATCCCCTGTCAAGTCTGAATTAACATGGCCTTATAGCTTGATTTTTTATCATCCATAACACAAGCCCTTCATCCATAGTACTTACCAGGTATTTGAGGATCTACTTCACAGCTTCCTAATGTTCCTTCTCGGGGTTGTTCATGAACCTACTAACAACTCCCACTGCTTGAGCAATATTTGGCCTCGTGCTAACCATAGCATACATGAGGCTCCCTATAGCTGACGCGTATGAGACTTTAGCCATATAGTCCCGTTCCTCCTGCCTCTTAGCTCCTTGCTCCTTAGAAAGCTTGAAGTGGTTGACTAATAGAGTGCTAACCGGCTTAGCACCTCCCATGCTGAATCGATCAAGTACCTTGTACTCTACCTGTGACAAAACTAGCTTCTTATTTTCCCTGTCACGTTTTATCCCCATGCCTAGGATTTGTTTTGTAGCTTCTAAATTTTTTATGACAAATTCTCTAGACAACTGTCTTTTGAGATCTGAAATGTCATTCATGCTTGATCCGGCTATAAGCATATCATCAATATACAGAAGAAGGATGATGTACGACGCATCAAACTTCTTCAAGTAGCAGCAGTGGTTCGCATGACATCTCCTAAACCCGTTTCCCAACATGAAACTGTCTAACTTCTTGTACCACTGCCTTGGGCCTGCTTCAAGCCATATAGATTCTTTTTCAGTCTACACACCTAGTTCTCCTTTCCTGGTGCCACGTATCATGTCGACTGATGCATATATATATCTCTTCTTCAAGGTCCCCATGAAGAAAGACTGTCTTAACATCTAGCTGCTCTAGATGTAGATCCTCTGTAGCCACTATACTTAAGACCATACGAATAGTAGACATCTTCACCACTGGTGAAAATATTTCAGTGAAATCGATACCTGCCTTTTGTTGGAACCCTTTCACAATCAATCTAATCTGTACCGTTCGAACCATCGTGCTCCTCTTTCAGTCTATAAACTCACTTGTTATGAAGAGTTTTTTTACCCTTACGTAAAGTGACTAGCTCCCACATACGATTGGACTCAAAAGAGTCAATCTCATCATCCATGGCCTGCTCCCACTTAACCCGTGTATCTAACTGTAATGCCTCTTCAAAACACTCTGGTTCACCATTATCTATCAGCAGTAGATAATGTAAGGAGGGTGAGTATCGGACCTTCCTTTTTAAAAAGACCTCCTCATAACCGGTGTTTGCGGCTCTGCCTCATCATGCTCCTGTGCATGCTCGTCCTGTGGCACTGTGACACCTGTGTCCGGTAACTCTTCCAACTCTACGAATTCTTTCTCATCGGCCTTATTCTAGTTTTTGCTGCAAATTGTCCTTATGCATCACTTTCTCATTGAAGACTACGTCATTGCTTCTGATGATTTTCCGTTCTCTATATCCCAAAACTGGTAGCTAAAATCATGCTGCCCCGTAGCCTATAAACGTGCACCTCCCGGACTTCGCATCCAGCTTATTTCTATGCTCTGCATTAATGTGAACATACAAAGTGCAACCGAATACTTTGAGATGTGCAATGTTCACTTCTTTCCTAGTCCACGTTTCTTCTAGTAACCCACCATCCAATGGTGCTGAGGGACTTCTATGGATGAGATATATGACAGTATTCACAGCATCTGCCCAAAAGGTCTTGGGCAACCTTGCATGTAGCCTCATGCTCTTGGCGCGCTCAAGGATAGTCCTATTAATACGCTCAGTCACACCGTTCTGTTGCGATGACCCCTGGAATCGTTTTCTAATGTTTGATCCCATTTGCTGCACAATGCTCCTTATACCTCTTATCACAATACTCTCCCCCATTATCAGATCTGAGACACTTCACAGTTTTACCCGTCTCACTTTCTACCAGTACCTTCTACTTCTTAAATATATCAAACACCTCAGATTTATGTTTTAATAAATAGACCCACAGTTTTCTACTAGCATTATCAATAAAGGAAATAAAATAACGTGATTAACCAATAGATGATACCCTGTGCCGGTCCCCACACATCAATGCGTACAAGATCCAATAGATGCGTCTTTGGAGCTCATCCTATTTTCTTGAAGCTTACTCTCTTCTGCTTGCCATACACGCAGTCCTTGCAGAATTCCATGTCGATAGACTTCAACCCTGGTAGATTCTCTTTTAACAATAACACTTTCATCCCTTTCTCACTCATGTGTCTGCCCATTCACTCCAGTTGATGCGATTGCGAGTGAGCTATACGATCCGGAAGTCACGTACAAAGTCCCTTCCTTCTTGCCTTGAGGTATTACTAAGTGCACCTTTTGTGAGCCTTCCAGGAATCACTAGTGAATGTCGTCACATATCCGGTATCGACCAACTGCCCCAATGAGATCAAGTTTCTTCTCAAACTTGGTACATGTCAGACATCCTTCAACTTCAAGACTGTTCTGTCTTTCTAACTTAAGTGAACATCTCCTTTGCCAACAATACTGCACTGACTCATCATCACCCTGGGTAGACTCTCCCGAAGTCACCTGACATATAATCACAAAGAACTTCCTTAAACGAAGGTGGTATGAAACGAAGCACTCGAGTCTATAACTCAAGACTCATTCGGCGAATCAAGAGATAAGATCAACGCTTCTGTGTCACTCTCCTTAGATAGATTCACTGAATTCTTCCCACCTTGAGAGCTTCCTTCTCATTTTTCAAGCTGCCCTACAATCATGCTTCATGTGCCCATTCTTCCTACAATGCTAACACCCGTCCTTGCCTTTCGGTCCCTTAGACTTATTCCTCGACTTAGAACGCCCGTGTTTATTGCCTACATTTGTTTGAAGATCTTCCTCTTCCTTCAACGTTTAGAGCATTTTCGAAATCCCCTGAAACTCCCGATACCTTCCTTTTAGATTATTCGTTGAGAATTAGACCGACTACATCATTGAATTTCAACTTTGTCGTTCTTGAGGAATTGCTCACGACAATCACCAAACCATCCGAATTGTCTGGCAAACTGGACAAGATCAATAGCGCCCTGACCTTATCATCAAAAGTGATGCCAACGGATTCCAATTGGCTTGTGACTGTATTGAACTTGTTTAGATGTTCAGCCACGCCCCCACCATCTGACATCTTCATGTTGAATAGACGTTTTATAAGATGAACCTTGTTGGACGCCGATGGTTTCTCATACATCGTAGCTAGAGCTTGCATTAATTCATTTGTAGTCTTTGCTTTGGATATATTGAAGACGACACTCTTAGACAAAGAGAGTCGGATCGTTCCTAAAGCCTTCCGATCCACTAAAGCCCATTTATCATCTGTCATCTTCTCTAGTTTCTTCTCTTTTCGTTCTAGAGGAATATAGAGGTCCTTCTGATATAGATAATCCTCCATCTGCATCTTCCAGAAGACAAAGTTTGAACCATCAAACTTCTCAATTCTAGTCTTCCCTTCTTCCGTCATTGCTCCCATTTGAACTAAACCAATAGCTCTAATACTAGTTGTTGCGCAGCACGCCAACAACGCCAGTGAACCGAGATCCAATCTTCGGTCTCACTCACAAACGATAAACAAAAAGAAATATAATCTAGAAGTAGAATCCAAGCAAACTAATAAACCACAAGACATATTTTACGTGAAAAAACCCCAAACAAGGGTAAAAAATCACGGTGCAAACTTCCACTATGAAGAAGACAAAGTTACAAGCATAATACTCACCTTCTCCGATGCTCCCATGCACAAAGATGACCCTTGTTGCTAACCTCTCGCCTCTTTCTCATATTGGACGTATAGAAACCCTAATAACATATCGTAATCCCGGATTACACCCGTATATATATATATATATATATATATATATATATATATATATATATATATATATATAGTAAAACCATAAAATAGAACTTAAAATAGGAGACCCCGCATTACAAGTCGCGGCCGGTCGGGCGCCCGGTTAGGCTTGGTCGGGTGCCCGCCCAATAAAAAAAACGTCCAGCAAGCTTCAGAAAAAATCACCCGAATATCGGGTGCTCGGTCAGGCTAACACTCGGGCGCCCGACTGTTCACGGAACAGTCCAGAGACAATTGTCTCTAATACATGAATATCGGGCACCCAGTCCACAGACTGTCCAAGCGCCCGACCACCTCCTGGTCAGTAATTTGGTGTGACTGGCTCCACACCCCAACATGGTTAACCCAATGGGTCATTGGACTCGATCGGATATGAGTATGAGTTTGGGACTTGAATTAGTAAATGGGTTGGGTCAGAGTTCTCTCAAAATTAACTTAACCAAATTCAAACTTAATTTTTAAACATATCATGTTTAGGGTCATGATAAAATCGACCTAAAATAAACCCAACCTAGATTTAGACCCAACCCATAGCAAAGAAAAAGTAATTAATTACGTAGGTTATTTATTTATTGGGTTTTACTAATGCTTCCATGTTCATGGTAAGGTTAGCAGGTCCCTAAAGTACTTAAATACCACGTGGGATGACCAATTATCAATTTTAACCATTCATTTCAGCATACAAATGAGGGCAACCCATGGTGAAAGCATCCCGCCAATAAGATGATCCTAAACGCACGATCGATCACCTGCAAAGTTGATGGTCAAGATTGAGCAGAGAAGCGAAGTAGGCTGAATCATTACATTAAAACATATATTTGATAAATCTCACTTTGTATTTCTTATTATTCCAAAATAGTTATTTGGTTTGAAGATTCTAAACATGTGATTTATGGCTAATAAAAAAGCCACGACTAAAAAAAAAAAGAAATTGGCCTCATTTAAAGGGATAGGATCATCTAATTGGTATGAATCCTGTGTCATGACTTGCTCCGGTGGTAATATTGAATGGACTGTCTGGATTAATGATTAAATGTCCTGTGTGTTATACCAAAGCTTTTGGGATGCTACTAACCTCTTCATCAAAGTGAGGATGGTGGCATTTTCCTATTTATTTATTTATTTTGGACTAGACTATAATAATATTCGCCACCTTTTTTCCTAAAAATTTGATTACCCATCCTTAGTGACAACTTAGACCGTGCAAATTAATGGTCTCCATTGTAAATAGAGTAAATAAAAATTACTGCTAATTAAACTATCATGACCTTTTAATTTTACTTTGTTCAGTACGTAACTTGACCCTTTTTACCACCAGCAAAATTATGTAACATGACCCTTATTTCTACCACCAACGAAATTGATAACCACTATTAATTGGATAACATGGAATATTATTCATGTTAAAACTCATATGTAATTGCCATGCTCAACCCATTCGCAACTCATGTGATAAATGGACTGGGTTTGAGTTAGAGTATCCATTAAATAGAAGGGTAGGGAATTATTTACCTCAAATCCATGCCAGACCCAACAAGAATTATAATAGGTTGTATCTTGGTAATTTTTTTTAACTTGATTCTTAAATGAGTTGCATTCAAGTTTATCCCGATCTGATCTAACCCATTTGCACCCTAGGTCCTAGCCACGGTGGTCCCACCCAGTGCACAATTCATATTATTCCATAGCTTCCCATATATGGGAAATGACCATTTTTCGTCTCCCTATCCACTCACATCATCCCATTTATAAAGACAGCGGCAATCAAGGCTATCAATCTAGTGGGCTGTATAATGGATGGGCTTAGACAAATATATTGAACTAATTATGTAATCCTTATCTTTGATCGATTGACTATGATGGCCACCTTTGATTTTAATCAACAATTCAAAAGGCCACCAATTAGACAATAGGATTTTGGGACACGTCGCTTCTCTAATAGGATCTTCTTGCCATCTGATCAAGAATGGGTGATGGTGAGAAGTGGGGCCGTGTGGCTGTACGTCAAAGTTAGAAGCACTTATGGTCCATTCATGAGTAGAGGTGTTTCATATTAGACACGGAATATTTTTCCCCTCTGAAGAGTCGGTGAGGAAAAAGAAACCATGGCGGATTATCTAACACGAGGCGAGTCAAGAGAGTGAAAGAGTAATGTAGATGACGAATCTACCCTTGGACGGAAGCCCCATTTTACAAGCGAAAGGGATGGCCCCACCATGAAGCAAAAGAAAAGCATCGGTACTCCACTAGGGTGGCTCCGCATAAGCTTACACATGGCTAATGTGCAAATGACACACATGCATCTCAATCAAAACCGTGTAAATGGTGGACCCCACTTTACATGGTGCATGCATACATAATCAATCCATTGTATGAACCTAAGCTCCATTAATAATCACATAGCTGCTGAAATCAGATCATCTACTATTAATGATCTCCACCGTCCATTTGATGGCCGAAAATAAGATTTCTAATATTGACCTTTTTAATGTAAATTTTCGGCTATACTCACATCCACAGCCGGGATCAGGACTTAGACGGTATGGATTGATATACACGAGTGCCACGTGTATAAGTGATGTGTGCATGGGCGTCGATCGTCATGACAAATAACTCCCCAGGAAATAAATACATGTGCTTTTTTTTTTTTTTTCTACCGAAAGGCTTCGATACACTGAAAGAGCATCATCGTCCATACGCAGCAAGCAGCCACACAAACGCCATATTCATGATATTCACGTTCTCTAAAACAAACAGTTAAAATGTCGGGACCCATCACATATGTATTACAGTTAAACAAAAATAGTACAATAGGATTTAAAAACAATTGAATTTATAGCCAACAAATGGACCATCGGTATAAAAATAATCAACGGTGTGGATTCAGAAAGATTCTTTTTTGAGTATATAGTCATCTAAAAAAAGTGATATTAATAATATTATCCATCTATAATTTATATGATGATTTGGACGGTTTAGATTATGTTGAGGGCAAATCAAATGTATAATTACAATATGAATGTGTACGAACTTCCATGCTCTCACAGTTGCGTGCATACGAAAGAGCTCCTCTTGTTTATGTGAGATGATCCGGTAAGACCGCGAGGCGAGAGGCGCACCCTCCCTTCCTCGGCTTTCCAACCTTTTCCTGCTAAGAGAAGAGAAGGAGAGAGGGAGAGAGAGACAGAGAGACAGAGAGCTATCGTAGATTATTACATAAGAACACCAGCCCTTTTGATAGAGAGAGAGGAGAGAGAGAGAGGGTATTACCAGTACGAGAAGGAAGCAATGCCTGCTCAAAAGCGTTCTTCGGACAATCTGAAGGTGGAAGAAGAGGATGATGATTCTCAGCAGCAGCAGCAGCTTCAACATCTACAAGGAGAGGACGAAGAACGAGACGAAGAAGACGAAGGAGATGGTATGTTTGTGAAATCTCATGCTCTTGTTAGACAAAAGGAAAGGGAAACGAAGAAAATCAAAACTTTTCTTCTCTGTTCCTCAGATTCCGATGGAAGCCCTTCTCATAGCGGCGGCAAAGACGACGAGTACGTCCTCTTCTCTTTCTGTGTTTTTCGTCCTCCTCTTTTACTACAACTATTTTTACTACCGTTGTTTATGCGGAGATCTCTCAGCTCTGTAAATCCTCGTCTTCGTCTTTCAGCCTCCATCTACTCCGTACGTGTATTATCTACGTTTATGCATGTGTGTATTCAGATGGTATTGTTTTTGCTTCTGTTGTTGCTGCTATGGCATGTTCCCTCTACTATCTTTTCTGCATCGTGGATCTCACGGGCCCTTTCCACGTCTCGGTCTCTGTTGTAGCGGATGAGTCTCATGTTGCGATCTGTTGTATTCGGTTCAATACGCAGTGTCTTTATTCCTGTATCTGAGATCTGGGGTGGCTTTTGTTAAGCATTTGAGCTGATCGTACCATCTTAGAAATGGAATGCAGTCCTCAACCTGAAAGGGTGGTGATTGTCCGGCCTGCCCTTTGAGCTGCAGGTGTTGGGTCTATTCAAAACTTGGACTTTGATCAGCTGGGTCCTCTGGTGTGTTGCTGGCATATCCGTCAGTGGGGATGTCCGGCCTTGATGGAATAATAGGTCCGCCTGGACTCTGGAGCGTATGTTCGCTGTACCATTTTGATCTTTGGAAGAATAAAGCATCTCTATTGTACGCATGGCGCTTCTGTGCTGTGATCAGGACAGTTGATTTGGTGGCCCGCCATGTGGATGGGACATATCCTGAAAAATAATATGATTGGACTGTTGTGGCCACCAGATTGCAGGCCTGGAAGGGATGGTTCTTTTTAAAACATAGCAATGGTCCACATTTTATGGAAAACTCACTACCAGTCGATGGTCAGAGCTGTCATCTCAGAGGCTACATGGTTGGGGAATGGGTATGCGGTGCGCTACTTCCTCCCATATGTGGTATGCTATGGGTAGTATACATACACCAAGTATAGGCAATATAGTCCTATATATGAGTTTATAATATAATTTTTTTGAAAAAAACGGATGTTATTATTATAGATCTTGCATGCATAATATCATATGATATGCATGCTGTTGTATAAGTTAAAGTATAAATCTCTACATTTTAGATATAAATTTACATTACAACTTAATTAATGCGAAGAGTATAGAAAAAAAATTAGGGTCTGTAAAAATAGTGATCTGGATTGCAAATGACCCATAAATCATAATTCACGATACATAATAGAAAATCAAGGGGTTCACGATTTGTATAACATTGGTCCAATTGCTGGTGTGTTCGGCGTATAGCCCCTGTGCATGTGGTGGCCAACCAGATCAACAATGCCGGTTATCATACATGTTTTCCACGTTTAAGATGAGGACGTAACTGCATATAAGTTATATGAATTGCATGGCAGAATAGCATTATTGATGTATTTTTTATCTTCCAGCAGAAGTACTGTACTTAAGAGGTTATTAATGTTGCAATACTTCACAAGAAACACAAAATGCTTTTAATTTCAGATGGTAATTTCTTCACAGGGTCAGAGAAATTACTTGTAAGATGAGGATGAAACTGCATATAAGTTCTATGAATTGCATGGCAGAATAGCATTATTGATGTATTTTTGATCTTCCAGCAGAAGTACCTGTACTCAAGAGGTTATTGATTTTGCAATACTTCACAAGAAACACAAAATGCTTTTAATTTCAGATAGTAATTTCTTCATAGGGTCTGAGAAGTTACACGATTCTGTTTAGTCTTTGACCTCCACATCACTCTTTTGTAGTGTCATGGTCGGTTCATTTACACAGTATAAGTAAATTTATCTTTGCATTTTCTATCAGCACAATTTCTTGATAGGCTAGATTCTCAGCATCCAAATCTCTCCATTCATGACCTTGTGGGCCTCTTGGTACCAAGGATCCCCATGAGTCTTCAGTTGGAGGGCCATAAATGTCCCAGAATTCTTTTGGTTTTATATGCACTATGGTTTTATGTATGAATGTTATTATTATAGATCCTGCATGCATATTGCATAGTATTATATGACATTCATGATATTGCATAAATTAAAGTATTGCATTCTAAATATAAATTTACATTTCAACATAATCAATGCAAGGATATAGAACAAAAATTTCAGGTTGGTAAAAATAGCGGTTCAGATTGGAAATGACCCATAAAACATAGGAGGATTGGTGATTTACATAACATTGGTTCAATCTATGTTTTTTTTTTTGGCCTATAGCGCATCCATGCGTTGGCAAATCAGATCAACAATGCCGATTGTCATAAGTGTTTCCTCGGTTAGAGTGAGGATAGAACCGTGTAGAAGATCTATGAATCGCCCTCAACAGAATAACATTATTGATGTGTGTTTGATCTTCCATCAGAAGAACTGCACTTAAAAGGTTACTGATGCTGCAATACTTGACAAGAAACACATAGTGCTTTTGTTCTATGAATCACTTGACAGAATAGCATTATTGTTGTATTTGTGATCTTCCTGTGGAAGAACTGTACTTCAAAGGTACCTTTCCAAAAAAAGAAAAAAAAAGAAAAGAAAAAGAAGAAAGAACTGTACTTCTGGTCATCTTATCCTTTCTGTATTCTCTACTTTAAGCGTGCTATCTATGCACTTCCTTGGAAGACTTTATGTTCCCCTTAATATTTGCTAATTGGTATTCAGGCAATATGCCATCACATCATCTTTCCTGCAGTACTAACATAATTTGGTCTTTCCCATCTTTGTTTAGGCACTTTGAATGTCTGATAGAACAAAAATTCTATTAACCAAGTAAATGTGCATCATACAGGATAGGATAACTCCACTGATTTCTTCACCAAAATCTCCAGCTGTGCTGTGGATGTACCCATAGACTCATCTTTAACCTCTAAAAAAGCTGTCATTGGGTTTTCAATCACACACACAAAAACAAACAACTTGTAGATCAGCTGTTCGAGGAAACGTGGCATAGAAAACTGGGTAGGGCTGGTTTTGACTGGGAAATTTCCAAAGCACTTTGGTGGTAATAAAAGATGTTTTGCATGAGTTATCTATGGAACTGGGTGACCTCATGAACACTCTAGTCAATAACAACTCCATGAAATTCTATATTGTTTTCTTGTGTTCCTTTTAAATGCCATCTTAAACTCTGTGTTAGACTTGATCAAGTTGTTGAGTTTTTGAGCACTTCGTTGAATTTCAACAGCATTGGAGGGTGACTCTCTTAAATCTTAATGTTACTAATGGGCTTATGATTTGTGAATTCCTCGGTGGAGTCTGTGGACCTTTTTGAGTTGATTATTTACCTTTTGTCTCCTCGATATTTCTTTCCACCATATTCCTTGGAGGCTAAGGGGATCTAAGGTTCCCTGGCTAGAGACAGATTCACTAGAAAATCTCTTACTATTGGGAATTCTCTATCTTGAAATTTGCTCTTTCAGTGTTATTTTTTATATTATACGTTTAGTTATGTATTTCTTGTTAATCAATAAAAGTTCTGCTAATTATAGAAGAGGATATTGTTCATGGTCTAGTGCATGAAAATTTTCTGTGTTCCTCTAAAAAAAAGATCGTTGGCTTACACTCAGGCTTGTTGAGCAATTTTGTCAATTATCATACATGTTTTTGTTATTATTTCAGCTTGATCCAGAAGTATCTAGATTCCCAACATTCTGGTTATTCACCTTGAAGTTTCCATAATAAGAAACTGGAGTTTGAACACATTATTAGAATGAAATCACCCATGCTGTTTGGGTTTGTTCCCTCCAAGGCCAAAAGTGGTGGTCTAGAACTATGTTTCATTATTGGATACTGGTCTAGCTATGACGACTCTCAAGTAATGGATCTCTAAACCCCTAGAAGGCATATTCTTCGGTCCTCTTGATAATTTAGTTTGCTTGGTTATGTGAATGTCAACATCGTAACTGTAGCAAATCCATTGAAGAACTACACAAGGAAATTTATGGAATAGCGTTTGATGCATAGACACATTTTATATAACAGGAGTTCAAAGCCTATCAACAATGTAATTGAAACAGTAAAAACTTTAATTGAATGATGTTATAGATGCTTTTCTTTTGAAGATTAAGAAATTTTTATTGGACCTAGAAAAGATATTACCAAAAGTAAAGGGTGTCCCAACAACAAGGGTTTGGAGAGCAAATCCCCTTTTGGATGGATAGTTTGCTAGTTGCGACAACATTTCTCTCCCCCAAACGTAAGGAAATGATACCAAGATGGTCCCCATAATCTCTCTTATCTGCTCCATGTAATGGTGAAAGTGACGGGTAGACATTAGATGAGCTAACCCATCAAATGATATTTTCCGAATCAACCTTTGATAATAAAAGGTGCAGATGCACATTCCTGAGCTCGTTCCTGCAACAAATCCTAAACCTCCGCCTCATTGGAATCAGTGACACCAATAGGGCTGACAAAGATAAGTCCAAAGACACTATTGTCATCTCTAATTATTCTCCCAGTGCTGTTAGGACCTGGATAACCCTTTCGAAATTCAACTTCCACATACCGATCGGTGGAGTCTAGAAAGAAAGCTGCTCACTACGCTACTGTTGTCAATAACCTCTAGCCAACCACTTCTCTAATTGAGTCGCAACGAATGTCGGAGAATTCTTTGGTCACAAGAGCCAATATAATCATATATTCTCTCAACCTGGCTTTAAATGTTCCACTATTAGAGAATTTGTTCTTAAATGCCCTATGGTTCCTTTCTTGCTAGACAGATCACTAAACTACAGGGATAGCCAGACGCCAATGTATCTACCTCGAGGATGTTCAAAATCCAAGTTCCATGCTTCTAGGTGTTTCTCAACTGACTTGGGCATAGATCGCGGAGTCTCAAAAAGACGCAAGGTAGACCACCAAATTCCTTGGTGACCTTGCAATGTAGAAGGAAATGATTGATTGATTCCCCCCTCTTGTAAGCAATCGAAGCATCCGTTCATAATAACTATTTGCCTGCTTCTTAGATGATCGAAAGTAAGACTTTTATCCAATCAGCCATCCAATGAAATCCGGTGACTCTAGGGGGCAGCCCATCTTTCAAATCTAGCCATTGGGGCCCTTAGGGTTGGGGGCTTTAAAGAAGAGCCTGTTTGTTAAGTAGTTTGCCCATAAGAGAAAAATGGACATTCTTCTTATCCAAGAACTGAAAGTGGAGCAAATTTCCTCGACGATTCAAGTATTAAGGGATGGGCCGGATTGTGTGGTCTATTATTCCTTTGAGAGGAAGATTGGGGGGGCACCTTACTATTTGGAATAACAATGTTGTGGAGATGGATAATGAAATTATTGGGATTTTTTTTTACCATTAACAAAAGAAAACTGGGGATTTCTCTGTTTCTAACAAGTTTGCTTTAATACTAGATGGTTGCAAATGGACCCTTACAGAAGGGAGGACTTTTGGACCGAGTTAAACAACATCTCAACATTGTGGGATTGTCTTGGTGTTTACGGGCGATTTTAATGTGATACATTGTTCCTTTGAAAAGTTCTGTGCAGCCGAGTGGGGGCAAGTATGAGAAAAATTTCTGATTTCGTTAATGGATATGTGCTTATTGATGTTCTGCTTATGGATGATTCTTCATGTGGTCGAACAAACAAGCAAGGTTAGAAAATGTAAGCTTCACCACTTTCTTACCTCAAAAGAATTGGTAGCAGCACTACCCAAGTCTTTTGGGTGTCATCCTCCCTATGCCTGCATTATTATTGAATATTTCGAATTTGGATGGTATTTTGATGAGGCTTTCTCCTTCCAAGTTTGAAAACATGTGGCTTGAAGTTCCAAGATCATTATTTTTTTTGTTTTTTGTTTTTTGTTTTGTTTTGCTTTGTTTTGTTTTTTTTTTTTTTTTTTAAAACTCTTGTTGTAGAGTGGTAGAATGAGTTTGATTTTGAGTGTTGGGATGGTTTGAAGTTCTAGTTTGTGAAGGAAAGGAAAGGTTTTGGAATTAAAAACTTTTGGAAATCTTGACAGAAGGAATGCAAAGATTGTTGACAACATTGCAAATATTCATCTGGATTAGTTTTGGGGTCTTTATCTTTCCTTGTTGGGACTTGAGGGAAAAGCTTAAGTTGGAATTTAGGCAACATCATCGAATGTGAAGATTTCTCTTGGAGACAAAAATCTAGAACTACTTGGCTCAGAGGCAGCGATAATACACCTCTTTTTTTTTTTCTTCAAATTGTTTGTTAATGTAAGAGAAATTATTTCTTCGATTATGGGCAATAGAGGATACATTTATTGAAAAATATCAAAATTAACCATTCAATTGTTGATTTCTTTCGGATCCTTTGTTTGAAAGAATGTTTTAAGAGGCCTATGCATGGTGTCATTATCTTCTGATATTGTTTCCATAGATAAAACGATTTGGTTGGAGAGGGCATTAGGGTTGGAAGAAGTCAAAGATGTGGTCTCGACTATGAAAGTGACAAGGCGCCTGCGTCCTTTTTTTTTTTTCCATAAATGTTGGTAGGTAACAAGGACGATCTTTTGTTGGGCTTAAATGAGTTCTATGCCAGGGTCTTATTTGGAGGAGCTAATACTACTTTTATCATGCTTATTAGTTAGAATGCGTGATAGAGGCTGATGGTTAGAAAGCAAGATAAACTGTATCAGTAGTAAAAAATGTGGCAGTGGAGGAAGAGGAAGGGGCATTGTTAGAAGTCTGCTTACCTTTCATTAACTTAAAAGAGTTTTTGTCTGGAGTTGGAGTAACCAACTCACCGTTAGTATGTTGGGCTGTTGACAGGAGATAGGCTCAACAGATTGAACATCATTACCCTTTCAGAGACATATACCTGGTTGGCCCATGATGGTTTACCAATTTTATCCCTGCGAGCTTCAACAGTAATTATTAAGACCATGATGTGAGCACTTCTGGGTCCACGGCCACCCCCACCGACTCCACCTGACTCACGGTCACCACCACATCCACCAAGTCTACCATGATTTTTATCACTTTTGTCAATGGTGGTAACAGGAGCAAACCTGTCCCACCAATAGTAGAAACAGCCCAAGAGACATCCTCTGAAGTCATTTGTATACTTTGTTACAGGATGGAACATCTCAACCTCCCAATTTCTGAGCGCTAAATGGTTCATACTCAGAATAAGATCAGATAAAAAATTAGCAGCCTGAAAATATTCGCATTGCTGTCTCAGTTTCTCTAAATCGATAGTTAGGGGCTGAGCCATGTTTAACTCCTCCCACCCGTTAGGTTAGCTTAATGTTCACTAAGATTCTTATCACCCTGCTGCAATGCAAAAATCTCCTAAAACAACTAGTAAGTATGAGAGATTCTTTTCTAAGAATGCATTTCATGAAAAGAGTCCCATGTCTCTTTGGCAATGTCCAAAAACATCACAGTAATACTCATTGAGGATTCTATACCATTCCACAAATGGATCATAATCTGTGGATTTACTTGAACTCACTCATCATAACTACAAGCACCTTCATTGGGTTTATTGAAGTTAAATACTTCATTTTAGTTCTCGCAGTTGGGGAACTTGCATAGATTTAGACCATTGTAGATAGTTGGATCCCTGTTATTTGATTGAAATCATCTACACCCCAAAGTCATATTGAATGCCATACCCTTATTGTCAACTTTTCCCTCCATAATAACATGGATAAATCAATCTGATATATGAAACATGCAAATTACTTCGAAAACAAGCTTTCAGTATACCTCCAATTAGAAGAGCTGCCAACGGGCAACTAGAAAACACGTCGAATTGAAAACAGGTTGCCATAAGCACTTCCAAATTTCCAATAAAGAACTGCTGTCAGAAATACTTCCAATAGAAGATGGGCTAATAACAAGCCATCAAAGAGCTACTAGAAACACCTTTAATTGAAAATGTTCTGTCGACGAGTCCAGAAACTCCTCTAATCGAAAATGTCCTGTCAATGAGTTGCTGGAAGCACCTCCATTCACTTGACTGTCGAAAATGGGTTGTCAGAACCGTCTCAATCATTTGACCACACGCTGTAGCCATACGATACACTATGTCCACTCCGATAAATACATCTAGTGGAAAGCACTTCAAATCCACCCGAGAGAACTTGCTGCACAGTACTTGATTCAACGCAGGCAACCGATATGGTTTCTGTGCACCCAAGGAAGGAAAAACCTAGATCTCTTAAGGGGCTGTATGGGGAAAGGGACTTGGGGCAGGGATTTATGAAATTCATGGATTTCGGATTTCCCTTGTTTGTTTGTTTTTGGGGATTTGCTTGAACTTCCCAAATCCAAAACCCTACAAAATCCATGAATTTGGGGCAAATCCAAATTCTCCCAAAAACCTAAAGACTCCACAAATTCACATTGGTCTGTGGGATTTTTTTTTTGTTTTGTTGTTTTTGTTTTGTTTTTTTTAAAATCCAGATTCAATGCACATCCATGAATTTGATAAGTACATAGATTTAGCAAATTCACATTCTCATTCCCAAACAGGGCCTAACAGGAAACCAATTCTGAATAGATCTAGGGTTTCAACAACAGAAAAAGGGCAAGAATAGATGAACAAAAAGATCTATCCTGAATTAGTTTCGCTCAGATACCATGTAAATTCTAGAGTTATGTGGGAGAGGAGAAAGGAGAAGAGAGGAGATGGAAGAAGAAAAGAAGTGGGAATAAGTTCCGGTTACCACCCTATTTATTATTATATTAAGTGAAAATGACCAAAATGCCCTTTTGGGCTTACATCGTAAGGAAGAGGTCCTAGGACTATACAGTGGGTACCTTTCCACAAAAAAAAAAAGGACTATTCTGTGGGCTGTACAGACCCACACTATATGAGCTGTGACTCACAATACAACTTGCAGTAGGGTGGCCCAGCAGATTCCTAGTCATCAACGAGGGTTAATATTTGGGTGGGACCGTGCAGGTGAACGGTGTTGATGTGAGCGTCTGCTATGGCCAGTCCAAGTGCCCGTGTGGGAGAGGAAGGTTAAGAGCCCACGTTGAAGAGGAAGGTTGTTGTCTGGTGGGCAGCTGATTGTAACTTTGGATGATCTACTGTTTAAAAGCCAACCCCAAATTTCAGGAAGAAAGGCTAAGATCATGATGATGATGTGGGTGTTAGCCATGTGACTTGTTGTGTTTCAAAGGCTTTCCCTCTTCATCTTTTTTGAAGGATAAGTCTTTCCCTCATTGATTTCTTCTTCACTTAATATGTTTTCTATTAATATAAAAATCTCTGGATTTTTTGGAGAAGATAATTCTTGTGTTGTTGGTGTCATTTTTTTCAACTCTGGAGGTAAATATTTATCTTCCTCTGGCAATTGCGTTTCCTTCTTCATTTCTTGCTAGTGTGTATTGGTACTTCTTGTTGTGTTTATATGCGAATTAGAGGACTCATTTTGAACCAGGCCCCGTTGTTGTACCATATAGCCTCTTTCTTGAAGACTCTACACTACTCGGGAACATCTCTAGCCCAATCTTTGCCATCTCTCCGCACCATGGCTGAACAATAATTTTCTGTAACTATTTTGGTGATGCGAACCAGAAAATGAGCTTTTAATTATAATCCCATTGACCTAACTTGAGGTGATTGTCATGGCAGACTGCAATTCTATTTTATAACTAATCTTTTCCTCCAGAACACCTACCAACCATAAAATTATATTTTCAGAAATCATAACCAATGCGATAGACATAACAACACAGGCAGACAACAACTGGGTTCCATTCCATCTCACCCATGGTCCAACCCTTCAAAGAGTCATACAAAGTTTCTTTCGTGCTGTTGTCAATTCTCCCAGATGATAACATATAACTTGGAGTCTTGCCACTCCCCATGCTTTAACACCATCAAAATTCATGCATAATCATTTGCCAGAAGAAGCACATATTTTCTTATAACCATGTATCATTTCCCCCTTTCTTCTATGATTGCACCATCATCAACACTGGTAAAGAAGAAGTACAGCAAGAAGAACCCTCGAAAACATTTCTAAAAACTCCTTTCTGAATGGAAATTCTACCACTCAGAAAGCAACCGTATATTGCTGGAAAATCTCCTTCCAATTCATCAGGGCAAACAATATTCATCACTTGCTCGTCTTTAAAGAACCAGCAAGACTATCTTAATCACTTTCCCCTATTTAAGCTCCTCAGCATTATGTGGAGTGACGCCACTCCATGTTCCAAGTAAATCTACACTTTATGTAGTTTTACCCAATAGAACACTCCTTGCATACTAACTCCAAGCAAACATCCACCTGTGTCCACTGGAACTCAGAGAAGACTGAAACTGCATACTTCATTAAGTTTAGAGTGCATGCCTTCACAGTTCACACTAAACAAAAATGAGATAGCCAAATCTGGAGTTAAAAACATATAATGTACTCTGTTAGAGTCACGGAAGTTGGACACAGATGGAGGTATGATGGGTATCGAGGGGAATTTGGGATTGGTAGTGTTTCAAGGGATGACAAAGGTGTTTAAACTGTTATTATTTTTTTTGCTCAAATGGAGCTGGAGATTCGAATGAGGTGAAAATTGAAGTGATTTTTACTGGCTTGAAACCTTTAATCTACTCTTTCTCCACATATCATTTTCGAAGGTGACTCAATGTGAACCTTGGAGATTTTTCATTTATTGTAAATGAGATTATGCTGTCCTTTGATGCTTCCATCAAATTCCTCATGAGCGCAATCATCATCTAAGTCTTTTCCCAATTAATTGGGGTTGGCTACATGAATCCTGTTCCTCCATAACACTCTATCAAGGGCTAGACCCTTAGTTAGACCATAGGTCACTAAGTATTTTCTTACTAGCTCCATCCATGTCCTTTCGGGCCTTCCCTTGCCTTTTGGAGCCGTTAACTTGTACCAAGTTGCTCCTAACCAATGCGGTTCTTGGCCTCCCCTGCACATACCATCTAAGTCTACTTTCTTCTTCTTATTACCTATTGATGCTACTAAGTTCCCTCAGATGCATTCATTTCTAATTATATCCTTCCTCGTCTTGCCGCTCATCCATCTCAACAGTCAACACCCACATTTTCAGCTCTGTTCATCCTATGAACATGTTGTTCCTTAATTGCTTATATCCCATAAAGCATGTCTGGTGTTACAACTATCCTATAAAATTTCCCTTTTAGTTTGAGGGGTATATGGCAATCACATAAAACTCGAAAGGCACATTGCCATTTCTTCCACCGAGCTTGAATTCTATGGGACCATCTTTCTCAATCTTTCCACTCTCATGAATTATTGACCCAAGGTATCGATAGTGGTCATTTTGGGAAACTTCTTGGTAAGCAATCTTAACTAATTCCTTGTTTCACTCCTATTGGTCTCTTTTTGGCTTGGCTTGGCATGGAGGGATTCTAGGAAAGAATGAACTAGCCATTTGTTGCTTGGTTATGCTATTAGTTTTGTGGAACATTTGGAAGGAACGAAATAAAAGGTGTTTCCAAAATAGTAAAGGATCGTGGGAGGAGGTAGTTTGGAAATCGAAAAGAGATGTGGGTATCGGGGGCAAAGAATGCAATTGAATGTAAAGTTTTGTCTTTGCTTGGATTGTAATATGGGGTTGTATTCTTTCTGCTATGATTATTATCTTAGCAGCTAACCAGTAAAATTTAGCACTCTTCAAAAAAATTGCACTCCACATACTCTACTTTAGTCTTACTAATTTTAAATCCTTTGGATTCTAAAGCATCCCTCCATAAATCTAGCCGTGTCTACGCCACCCTCATCTTGTCAATCAAAACTATGTCATCTGCATACAACATACACCATAGTATCTCTTCTTGCAAATGCCTTGTTAACTTGTCCATAACCAATGCAAAAAGGTACAGGCTCAATCTGACCCTTGGTGGAAGCTTTATAGTAATTGGGTCGGGAACCCACTTATCTCTGCACTAGTGGTCCTCACATTTGTTGCTGCTCCCACGTACATTTCGTTAACCATGTCAATATATCCTCTTGAAACTTCTTTCCCAATACCCACCAGATTCACTCTCTAGGGACCCTATCGTATGCCTTCTGTAAGTCAATAAAGACCATGTGGAGGTCCTTCCTCCTCTCTCTATATTTCTCCAACTATAGTCTAAGAAGGAAAATAGCTACAGTGGTAGACCTTCGAGGCATGAAACCAAGCTGATTTTTTGTTATATTCATCCCATGAGTTTAATCCCATGTGCAGCTCTATATGTCTCTTTTATCTAAACTGATTTTCTGATACATTCATCCCATAAGTTTAATCCCACATAGCTAGTGCAGCTCTGTATGTTTCTTTTATTCTAAAAAATAGGTACCACTATACTTTCCTCCATTCGTTTGTCATTTTCTTCGATCTTACAATCTTGTTGAATAACTTTGTCGACCAAAATAACCCAGTATCTCTCATACACTTCCAAACCTCTATTAGTCTACCATCTAGTCCGAGGACCTTTCCTGTTTTTGTCTTTCTCAAGGCTTCCTTCACTTCTGACATCCTAATCCTACGAAAGTATCTATTGTCTTTGATGTATTGACGTTATTTGAGTTAATGGTTCCTTCTATCCCTATGCTCCTAAAGTGGTTACCTTTTTGGAGAGAGAACTGAAATTTATTAAAAGCTTGCCCAAAAGCGAGAAAAGAATACAACCCAACTCTGGTTCTCAAACAGAGAGTAAAGATCGACAAAATTAACTACTTTTACATAAGAGGCCCAACCTAAGACGCTATATTTGACCTTACAAATAATTTCCTCCACCGAGGATCCCCTATTTCGAAAGCAACAACTATTCCGATCAGTCTTAATAGCCCATAAAACAACTATGGTGATCAATCTCCACAATGCTCTCTCAACTTTTCCCACACCACCCCCATGCCAGGCTCTAAAGAAGATCCACATCATACCTCGGCATCACCCAAGTTATATAAAATATGGCGAAGAAAATGCTCCCACATGCGGTGCAAAAGGAAAATGAATGAATAAATGATCGATCAACTTTGCGTCTCCCATACACATCATACAAATATTTGGAAGAACAAGGGATCTTCACTGCAGTTATCGACAGTTAGCATTATCTTTCTACCCACTAATCAATAATCACACAAAAGCCGCAACTCTTGGGGGAGCTTCGTCGAAAAAATGGAATAGAAATTGAGAAGTAGACTCACGAGATGGATCGCATATCAAACTGAAGAAGGATCATACCTAAAACGACTCGACTTATGAGCACGCCACACCATTGAATCCTTTACTTGGGACGAGTGCATAATGTTCTTTAACTGGTACATCAAATCTGCCAACTCTCCCTTCATCCGACAAATTCCTGCGACATGGGGGAGACAACACCATGGATCCATTGCAAATGGAATAACACTGGTCCACAAAAATGCTCCTATTCGGAGCAAGAGAAGCCACCCTAGGAAAATCATCTTGAAGCGTCCCGTTTATGCACAAAAAATCCAACCAAAACTGGATGTGGTTTCCAATTCCAAGCGAGAAGGATAACCTTCTTTGAAACAGAGTTGATGCCACTGCTTTTCACAAACTTGAAGCTTCATAAAGGGAGGAAGTCTTCACTCCCCACCCTCCCTACTGAGAACCATAATTCCTCGTTCACTCTCTCCATAATCTCCCCTCTTTAGACCCATATATCCACAACCATTTACCGAGAAGCCCCAAGTTTATATTTCATGGATCCTTAATTCTCGCCCTCCCTTCTTTTATAGGCTTGCAAACCTCCTCCAATATGAGAAGGTGAAACCTTCTTCTGTCCTCTAACCCTTTCCATAAAGTCACTTCTCAAATTTTCTAACCTATTCAAAACTGATTTAGGGCACTTGAAGATTGACATAAAATACACCGGCATGTTAGAGAAAGCAGCTTTGATGAGAGTCAATCGGTCTCTAAGAGACATGTATTGACACTTTTAACTCGATAACTTCCTTTCGATTCTTTCAATAATTTTATCCTAAAGATGTTTTGCCGGCTTCCCAATACATAGAGGCATCCCGAGATAGGATAAGGGAAAAGCCCCTACTCTACATCCAAACACCGAAGCCAGACACACTAACTCTTCATTATCCAACTGGATTCTCAACATTTCACTTTTAGCAACATTAATGCTTAGACCAGAAACCGCTTCAAAACAGACTGCAATTTTCCTTTGGTTATCCGTCGAGGTTGTATTTGATCACAAAACAAATGAGTATCGTCGACGCATTGGAGGTAACAAATGTGCTATTCCGCATCTTCCCTTCCATCATTTTATCGAACGCCTTCCCGACTACGACAAAGAGATGTTGAGATAAAGGGTCACCTTGCCTATTACCCTTTAGATGCCTTAAAGAAACCCTTTGGCGAACCGTTAACCAAAATAGAGTAAGTAGCAGATTGCATACAAGCTCTCATCCAACCTCTCCATTTCTGACCGCAACCCAATCTCCAGAGTGTGTAGTCAAGAAACTCTTAGTCCACATGATCGTAATTCTTTTCAATATCAAGCTTGTAAACTAACCCTCTCTTCCATTCCCTATGCCTGGAGTCAATGCATTCATGCACGATAAGGACACTATTTGGAATTTGTGTGCCCTTAGGCCCCATGGTTCCTCAAAACCTCAAAGCCAAAACCTTGGCTAGATTTTTATATGGGCACCCAATAAGGCTTATGGGCCTAAAATCTTTTAACATTTCTGTGCCTTCGATTGTGGGGATGGGAGCTATGAATGAAGCTTCAATATCATAAGATAAACGACGTCTTACAAAGAATTCAAATATAAATGCCATCACATCCCCTTACACCAAATTCTAAAATTTCTGAAAAAAACATCATCAGAAAACCGTTTGGACCTAGGGCCTTATCTCCACACATCGATTCAAGCGCCACCTTAACTTCTCCAAATATCAAATTTTTAAGATTCGCCGCCTCCTTGACATACAATTGAGGAAAATCCAAATTATCTAGCTGCAACCACTTCCATTGCTCACAAGCATGGTATCCCAAAACGGTTACGTATCGGCCGATACATAACAAAATGGTCATAACCGTTACGTGTTACGGAGTCGAAACGGCCATAACGGCCGTTACAGAAAAAACAGGCCATAACGGTCCTGTAACGGTTTTTTTTTTTTTTTCAGAAAATAAAAAAAGGGTTGTAATGGCTGATATGAGGTCCATAACGGCCGTTACGGCCCGTATCATAACGGTAATAGTGGTGGCCGTTATGACCACCGTTATATGGAACACTTGGCTCACAGGATAACAAATCCTTGTATAAATGAGCTATTGAGTCATAGATTTCCCTCTTATCTAATTTCCTTTTCCCTTCCACTACCAAGTTGCTAATTTTGTTGCCTCGGGCCCTTGCACTGGTTATGCTATGAATGAAACAAGTATTCTTATAACCTTCCTTAAAGACTCTTGATCTTTGCCTCCATTTTCTTCTTCCTTTGTGATATGATTAGTGTATTTCAAGGTCAAGGAGTCTCTTTTTTCTCGCTCTTTAGCTGTCAATTGACCAGCTTCCTCTTTAACGTCGAACTTGTTAATCTCCTGTAGTAATATGCTGAATTTTGCCTCCCAAGCAACAAGAACTTTTTTCCATTTTTTTCAACATCTTTTGCTTTCGGTTTAATCTAAATTTGGCAAAACCTTCGACCGCAAAGGAGGACCACCAATCCACAACCAACTTCTCAAGCCCATCAATATCTAGGCTTAACTCAAACTTGAAAGGTTTTGGACCCCAATCCTCAGCTGCCACGACCAAGAAAATGGGACGATGATCAGATATAGGTCTCGATAATCCTCACTAACACACTAGTGGAAAATTGTCAATCTAGTCTGTAGACACCAAGAATCTATCCAACCAAGATAAAATTGCTTCCTCTCGATCGTTTGACCATGTATACTTAGCTGCCCCCATTGGAAGATCTACCAAATCATGCTAATCTACCTAATCTGCAAAGTCTTTCATACTTTGAGTTATATGGCCCTCATTTGATTTCTCATATGTGATCCTAACTACATCAAAGTCTCCGCTTACACACTATGGTAAGTTCCATTTCTGCTTAACTTTGTTGAGTTTCTCCCACAAATATGCTTGTTGAGTAGCAATGCAAGGCCCATAAACTATTGTGAAGGCCCAACGAAAGCTAGAAGATCTGTCGTGCAGAATTACAAATAAAGAAAATTTGCCGATATCCCTGTCTTCATTACTCTACATCTCAGGATTCCAAGCCACAACAATAACCGCTGAGCCTACTCCATTGAAAGCAATCTAATCTTTATACTTAACCCCTCAAACTGAATCCATCCTGTCCATATCAATCATCTTCATTTCCTGTAAAGCTATAACCTTTGCCTTTGATTTTTTTACAAATCTTTCAAATTTGGGCTATCTTAATTTTACAACCTAGATCCCTAACATTCCAAGAAAGAATAATCATTGATCAACTGATTTGACCCCTCCAACCCTTTTTCCCCACTGGCCTTACCTGCGGAGTTGTAGTAAATTGAACATTCCAAACTGAGAAGCTCCCTCCACCCTCTAGGGGACTTCCTAGCCTTCACCACCTGATTTTCTTGATGCCAGTCTGCTGCCCTGCTTTGAACAAATTGAACTGGTGCGTATGCATCTTCATCTCGAGCCCTAAAGGATAACTCCAATAGACCTCTCTCTCCCGAACATCTTTAGACCAGCTCAGTTGTTCTTTTGATAAAACACAAGCTTCTTGAGAATTGTTGTCTTTTCAGTGATCAGCAAGTAGTGGATTGGAACAATGTCGTCTTCATCTTGCAAGTTGGTTACTCGTAGATAGGTGGTTATCAATGCCTCCAACATGTTGACAACAGAACCTTTGTTTCTAGTTGATGTCGAAGCTTCCACTAGGCCACCCAGATCTTCTTACCGATCTCCACCATAGTCACTGTCAATCACTAGGAACACTTCCTGGTGGTCCCTACGGTAAGTAACCCCCCTATCCTGGGCTTCGGAATCCCAAAGTCCCCCACACTATCGCAAGCTAGCAACTGTTCTTCAAAATGAATTCAGGCTTCCCAAAGCAGTCGTCTGTAGTCCCTTCACAAAGCAACTGTCGAGAGACATCTCTGTTTCAGTATAAAATAGAAGGAAAAACGCCCCTCGTGCTGTTCCGCTGGGGGGGATCATTAGAGACTTGTGAAGAGCTGTAATTGGCTATGGGATCTGCAGATGCTGAAGGAGATTGAGTGGCAACATGTGGGAGGTGTACTTGATTGTTGTTCTTTTTGCTTGGCATGTGCTTGAAGTTGGGATTCCGAGTAATCTTTAGGGCCTGTTTGTTTCCAAATACACTAGGGTAAATCCCTGCAAATGGGTAATAATTACTTACCTTCGTGATTCCCACACATATATCAAGGCTGATGTTGACAGGGTTGTTTTTTTTAATATAAAAATCGAGGAAGGTTTGAATTTCATGTGGGGTCTACTGTGATGTATGTGGCTTATCCGCGTCGTCCATTTGTTTTACGGGCTGATTTTAGGACATGAGCCCAAAATTGAGGCAGATCCAAAGCTCAAGTGGACCACACCACACGAGATGGTGGGTTGAACTCCTACTGTTACGAACCTTTTACAACCACAATTTCCTATGGTGTGGACCACTTGAGCTTCGGATCTGCCTCATTTTTGGGCTCATATCCTAAATGTTCTGATAAAGTGGATGGACGACGTGGATATGTCAGAGACATCATAGTAGGGCCCACTGAATGGACGTCGAACAGATTTTGCGAGGAAAGTAGTATGTAATTGCAACTCCAATCAAACAGCTAACAATTGCAATAATTATACATTTACCCTTTCCAACATTTACAGCAAAACAAATAGGCCCTTGAGTACCGTCAGATTCTATTGGCACAAGAGGAGGCATTATAGTTGTACTGCAAGGAATCTCTCCATTGAGTTAGGTCGGTAGAAATTCCTTCACGAGCTTATTCATGAAGGGACATCAAGTGCAATCTATTCCTCGCCCTCGTCCACTAGACATGCTCCCTTGATTTTAAGATACAAAAAAATTGTACCACAGGTGCTGACCCTTTGCTAAAAAGAAAGGAGTAGACTCAATGAAAGTGACATTTGCATAAATAAATGCATATGCGAACTTGAATCATAATATCAATTCGCTCTTCGAGTTTGAGAATACCCTAAAAAATTACGTTGGCATGATGATCAAAATCACTTCCTTGACTTAAAACAATGAACAAAGCTGACACATTGAAATACTTTAGATGGCAAAGAAAACAATCCAACATTAGGAAATAAGATTTAATGAGGGGAATGACCATTCAAAATAGTTATTATGGCATTTTTTGATTAAATAACATTTAGTTAAGGTTGCGTCACTCCAATAATACTTCAGAACACATTTGTACAATAAAGCACATTCAACTTCAGATAAATATAGAGTTTTCCTCTCCATAACTTGGTTTTGTTAAGTGTAGGCACGCGAAGTCCGATGTAAAATTCCATGAGAATCATGAGATATTCCTTTCTGTTATTAGAATGTCAAACACATCTTCAAGCTAAACTATTTTGTAATTTTCATATGAAACAACTGAAAAATTTATGATCCATCTTTCATTAAATAAAGCCTAACCATTCTTGAAAATCATCTACAAATTTAATAAAATACTTAAAAGCCTAGCTGTAAAAAAGAAAAAAACTTAAAACCTGGCCATAAATTTTTTTTGACAAACTAAGTACTTGGACAAAATCCATATATCAGAATGGACCGACGAAAAGTAACTGAACCACATTCGTCCACATGCAATGGAAATGGAAGTCTATCATGTTTGCCTAACTCACACATTTCACATTCTAGCATAGATATAGAGGATGATGGCGGGACCTCAAATAATTCAACAACTGACAATGCCACTAATGAGGAGACGTTCTTGCATGCAATGAAATTCCAACTATTCTTCAACCCAGTTAATAAAGCCCACTAGCTTCATGTCCTTGCACCAATCATCTTCTTCTTTTTTATTTTTTGTTTTGTTTTGGAGAGATAAATGCAAATTTATTAAAGAATCAGGCTCCAAGATGGTGCATTGACAAAAAATGGATTTCGACCCCAGAAAAGAAAGATTACAACCCTTTAGCTGATCTAGACAGGAAGCCCACTTGATTACAAATAACTTCACGCTCTTAGAGACCACCTCCACCACTTTGCTCTTATTTCTGAAGCACTTCCTATTCCTCTCTTCCCAAATCGCCCACAAAACTGCCGACAAAAACAGCCTCCAAACCATTCGCATTTTGCTTACTCAAACCCACTCCGTGCCAGGCCATTAAGAGATCCCCAATTGATTTCGACGAATCCCACAACATTTTGAAGTTCTTCAGTATATCATCCCACATCAGCCAAGCAAAGGAACAATGCATGAAAAATGGTCAATGGTCTTGGTGCTCTTCATGCACATGAGACAAACATTAGGAATTATAATTGATCGCTTCTAAAGGTTATCAACCATCATGACTTTCTCCCAGCCTACTAACCACCCAAAGGTCGTGACCTTTAGGGGGTCTCCATAATGCCATATGTGCTTAGTCTGACCCTCTACATCATCCCTTTTTGAGCCACTAACGAGATGGTAGAATGAATGAATCGAGAACCGCCTAAACTTTTCAATTCGTCAAACTATTATTTCTAGATGCCCCCTCATCAAACTATTATTTCTAGATGCCCCTCATCGGATAACATAATGGAAGTTGATCCAACAAAGATACGGACTCGTCCACCTCATCATCAAGCAGGTGCCTCTTGCACATTGGGTCCCTACTCATGGCTCAGTGGTAGGCAATGTGCATTTCAACACTGAGGTCATGGGTGGAGTGCCCATGTGGTGTGTGGGTGTGAGTGTGTGTATATAAAAAAAAAAGGGTGCCTCATGCACGAGAGCGATCAAACAACTACTTCATTACTAAGAGAGGCGCATCCAACTATCAGAATATGACGGTCTTGGGATAGACAACCGGTATTCTTCCCCCTTGAATGGGATGCTGGAGGGATAACTTGGGAATCAGTGGGAGAACCTACGAGGTATCTCTTCTAGCTGCCTTAAATGGCTCATCAGGGGAATCCACCCTACGGGGAATAGAGGCTCACTGATGGTTGGGAAAGATGAAGTAGGTAGTGCCACTGTTGTGCCTCAGGAGGGGGCAGTATCCTGGGACTTAGTCCTTTGTGCCAGTAGACTTGAGGTACAACCAGCTGTTCGAGATGACTTTGGCAAAACTAACCGCTCACCCCCTGACAATTGATTCTTGTGAATGCGACCTTCAAAGGGAATTTTATGACCCACATCCTCCCAAAAGCGGATCTTCTCCCTGTTTCCCAATGAAACCTGATGCCCTCCTTAAATCTTGACTTCTTGGTGATTACCCCTTTTCAAATTGCAGAAGCTCTATAAGAAGTTGAGTCCTTAGTCCATCAACCCCCATCTTGGCACCCATGTACTTGTTAGGTATGACTTTTTTCCATAATGCCCCCTCCAATTCAAATCTCCATAGCCACTTCCCTAAAAGAGCAAGGTTAATAGACTTCAAGTCCCTTATACCTGCCACTCCCTCTTCATAGGTCTTACAAACCCCATCCCAGACCTGCCACAAGAAGTCATGCCTTAGACGCTCCAGCCTTACTAACACCAACTTCGGCATCTATAATGATAACAGGAGGGATAAAACATTATAGAGCAATTAAGTAATTTTGTAAGGTTGTTGATGGACATATGAGTAAATGGAAATTGGGGAACATACAAAATTGATGACAATGAGACGAGGCACTAGGTTAAGTTATACCTGGTCCATGCGTTTTAGATGTGGTACTATTATCTAGGTAAAAGAAGTATTAGAAATTGGTTTGTAAAGTACAAAAAACACTAGACTCTCCACTCATATGATCAGATGCTCCCAAGTCAATGATCCAAGGAGTAGATTATTAAGAAAGGAGAGAAACTGTACTGTATTCACAAACATGGCAATGGGAGAAGAGGAAGGAGCATTGTTGGAAGGCTGCTGGTTCTTCGATAACTTGAGAGTATTTGTCAGGAATGAGAGTGCCCAAGTCACTATAAGTACTTTGTTGTTGTTGAGAACGGATACCCCCAACATATTGAACATCACTGCCATCTTCAAAGGAGTATGCGTGGTTGACTCATGCAGATTTACCACATATATCCTAACAAGTCTCGACAGTACGATTCATGGGACCACAATATGAACCCTATCGGGACCACGACTTCTACCACCACGTCCCCTTGACTTGGGACCACTAGCACAACCACTATCTTCTCGAGACTCATGGCCACTAGCCACTACCACGACTACCATTGATGCAGGACTGAAAGATCTAACCTAATATGATGCCATGAAATTAAAAAACAGATTAACTAGAGCAATGAACCGAAAAAAATAAAGTTAATTTACCATAAATTCACAAATTTTATATTCATGAGATGTCCAAATTCAAGCCTACGACAGTCCTACAATGCGAATCTCATAAATTACTGATTAACCAAGACCTATGGGAGATAGAATCCCCATCTTAGCATATGATTAAATTTGAATTCATTGGAAATCATGTATCTTGCAAGAGTTTTGATGTGTTGGGGCTTTTTAAAGGCTAAGGAATGTGGGAAAAGGGTTTGGGGTATCTAGGCTTAGAGGAATTAGGGTTAGGATTTTTTGGATTTAAGGGATTTAGGATTTAGGGTTTCTAGAATTGGGAATATGGATTTCAGGTTATGGGAATTAGGGATTTATGATTTGGACAAGGGATTTTCAGATTTTAGGGATTGGATACTAGGGTTTTGATAATCAAAGGGTGGAGAATTAGGATTTTGAAAATTAGGGTTTGTGGATTAGGGTTTGGGATTCTAAAATCTAAGTTAGGGTTTAGATGGGTTAAGTTTGATTGAATGTGGGTTTTAGGGAGACAAAAAAATAAAAGAAGAGAGATTGGGGAAAGTAGAGAGAGAAAAGAAAAGAGAAGGAAGATGATACTTTGATGAGAAGAGAAAAAAGTAGAAAAGATAACCAGGGAATTGTTCCTTGTGGCTTTGCACCACCAATCCAATCACAGGATGGAATTTTTGCTCAATCTCGAGGCAAAAGGAGAGAAGTCTTTTTTCATTCATAACATGCATTATGGTTACGATGGCGACTGTCCAAACCTTTATAGTCTCAAAAAAGACCTTTTACAAAAATGTGCTCTCAGATAAGATTCTCAACATAAAAACCCTCAATGAATTAAAACTTGTTTCTAACTCCCTAATCTCAACACAAATATGAGCTATGCAAAAAATAACAAAATATGTAAACAAACTAAACAACTAAACTATTTTGTAGCCCATGAGGGTCCACGATCAAGATGCCCGATTATGACGATCCAAAGGTCCGATCATTGTGTATCCAATGGTCTGATGTGTTTATCAAGCTCCTATATGCATCCCATGTGTATCTTCTCAGTGTGGGGTCCTCAAAGATGCACAAACATGCATGTGGGGTCTTCAATGTGGCTAGGAATGTGAATTGGGCCAAGTGGGCCCCATGTAATGGTTGTCTAGCCATTGAGGAGACTGGCTCAGCCCTCCTCCTTTGGTATGTTGCTCGGATGTCCTCATTAACCATGGCCACCCTGCCTGTTATGTTATCACCTCTTCTGGTGGAGGTAACAAGAAGAATTTCAGTGACTTGTCTCCCCCACCACTAGTAGAAACAGCCCCAAGAGATCCTTCGAAGTCAGGAGTACACTTCATTCCAAGATGACCCTGTCATCTGAGCTCTGATTGTTTCATACTTGATTTTAAAGTCAGATAAAAAATTAACAACATGAAACTCTTCAACTTGCTGCCTCTATATCCCTAAATCAGTGGTTGATACACATTTAACTCCTGACATACCTCTCAAGTTAGCAATATTCTTCAAGTCTTTTTTTGCTTTTCTTTTTGAGAATATTCTTCAATTCTTTCTTCTTTTTCCTTTTGAGAATATTCTTCCTGACTCTCATCACCCTGCTGTAATGCAAAGATCTCCTGGAATAACTAGGAACTATGTGAGATATTCCTATTTGAAGAATGCTTCTCATGCAGAGTCTTAAATCTCTTTAGGGGTTTCTGAAAACAGAACATTAGCACTAATTTGAGGGTTACTATTCCACAACCAGATCATAATTTGGGCATTCTCCTGAATCCATTCATCATAATTACTGATTCCTCAGGTACATTGCAGTTAAGTACTTTAGGTTCTCTTTCACAGTTAGGAAAGCTTGCACAGATTTAGACCATTAAAGTTAGTTGGATCCATTTAATTTGATTGAAGTTCTCTGGACCCCAAGAAAATCTGAAGGATTGAACGCCATCCATTTACTGTTAACTTTTCCCTCCATAACAACATGGATAAAATGGAAGACAAACAACTTAAGTTGAAAACAGGCTGCCAATGGGCTGCAATAAGCACCTCCATTCAAAACGGGCTGTTGGAAACACCTCCAACTGAAAATGGGCTGTTGATGGGCTGCCATTAATACCTCCAATTGGAAATGGACTATCAATGTGCTAGAAGCACCTCGAATAAAAACTGGTCTATCAAATCCTGACTACAATCACTTGTCTATCACACTACTGCTCTATGATACACCCTGCACGCACACCAATAATACATCCGGCGTAGAACATTCCACATCACCCTGAAAATACTTTGATTCCTCTTTATATCTGATGTTGAAAAGATGAAAGCATCACTACCACACAGTAATGCATCCAACACAACAATCAACATTGTTTCTGCACACCCAAGGAAAGGAAAACCCTAATTTCTTAACATGGTAACCAGTCCTGGGCAGATCTAGGGTTTCAACAATGAACTACATAAGGAGATGAGAAAAGAGAGAGAAACAGAGACAATCCAAGACCGGATATGCTCTGGTACCATGTAAGCTCCATTGATCAAATATGCGAGAGAAGAGGAGAAGATATGAGTTAGAAGAAGAAGAAGAGAGGTGAGAAGAAACATGTGGGGTGTACCTCACACCCCCTCTCCCTTTGTTTAAATTTTTTTTTTATTTATATGTTGAGTACAAATCAAATATGACTAAAAGGTTTTTTTGGGGCTTACATCATAAGGTATGATGTACTTAGTGTGGGACATCTGAACCGCACTGTATGTGCTGTGCCTGTGGCACGTAATATGAATCCCAGGTGGGCCCTACTCCATTGTCAATCAATTTGGTGGGTGACGCACAACATCCATAGCCAACAATATCAAATTACATAAATCTGCATGTTGATTGATGTGAGGCTCTTCACACATGCACACATTCATGCAATCGTATGCAGCACTTGTGCCCAGTGTGTATGTAATTTCAGATAAATTGTTTTAGCATATTTAGTTATATCTGTTGACCATATGGATATACTGCCATATTCGTTGTTCTTTTGTTATTTTAAGTCGAAGGTATTAGTGTAATTGTTTCTCAATACCTCTTATACTGGTGTTGTTAAATCAATTATTCTCTAGTACCAATGTTATTGGTTCTTTGGTCTTTGGTTGCAGATTTATCCTAGTAAAATTGTCAGACATACGCAAAGAAGTACAATGCCCCATATGCCTAGGTAGATACTTAGACATTTTCTTGTTGCAATTTGGAAATGAACGCATGCTATTGTTTCTATTTATTGCTTTATAAAATTTATATAGAAGACTAGGAATCCTTTTCATCTTATGTGATTTGTACAATAGCTAGGGTGAGTATCCCTAAGAATAGAAAAATGTTGAAAAGAGTACTCTTATAGGGCATGCAAATAATATATAATGTGTGGAGAAAAAAAAAACCTTGTCTTAAAGCTCATTATAAGATGGGTGTGCATGCATCAAGGTTATTCTCTCTTTTTTCATTATTTTTTTTTCAGAATACTATTTCTTTTCTCCAAATACAGAATCCTTCCTGAATCTTATCATTGCAAAAGCCTGACCTGCCCATTCCAGACCAAACCCGTTGCACATTCAGCGGAATGGGGAAAGTCCCTCAAACTGGCTCCAAATGGCCATTCTGTTCAAAGAAAATAATAGTTTCTAAGCGCATCCTTTACCGATGAGATTTTTGCCACGTTGGATTTCTCAAGTTTTGTTTTTCTTTTTGTTATATTTTACTTTTAATATGTTTTATCTTTTCTGTAATTACTTGGTTTTTGAATTTTTATTTTTATTTTTAGTTTTTTGACATAATTGGGAACTCTGTCCCAATCCCCCTTAAAGAAGATGGGTGAATATTAGGCGAGCAGCCCAGTGTACAATTTTTGCCAAGCAATCATGCTTGGCAAGACAAGATACTTGAAGTCGAGTGTGGTCTATCTAATTCCAGTTTATTTTTTATTTTTTTATTTTATTTTATTTTTTTATAGGATCTCTAATTCGTTGGCATAAAAGTTTATAGACAGCCACACTTATTTTTCTTTTCAATTTTCACCTTTTTTGCTGAACTACCTCTTATATATTGTATGATGGTTGACATGCTGGCAAAGCAAGGCGTATGAGATGTACCATTGATTTTCCTAGGCAGCTTTTCTTCTTAAAGCATCCATGTGCACCTTCTAACTTTGATAGTGGGTAGTGCCAAACAAAAAAAGAAAGAGAAAAACAAAAAAAAAAAAGAATGAAAAACTTTTCTGGAGAAAATTCCATCATCATTTTGTTGTTCTTGTGTGCCAGGGATCATCCGGAAGACAAGGACTGTCATGGAGTGCCTGCATCGCTTTTGCAGGGAATGCATTGACAAATCAATGCGACTTGGGTATGTATACTCTTATTATTATGATTCATTTGCTCCATAATAGGTTGTTAGGGTTGTAAGGGGTGTTTCCTTGTCATTAAAGAGTCAGAATGAATACAATTTGCACTGATTTGAGTACTAATGCTTTTATACAATTTCAAATAACAATCAGTAAGCTATCCTAGCAAAACCTTTATGTAAATATCTTTACCACAGTGACCAAACTACCATTACAACCTTAAATGGACAATATATCATGTAACATCAAGACCAGGCTCAAACTCCTTGTCTTGACACAGATTCTGCTTACAAATTCTTGGCAATTCATGATCAGGCATCTTATGTAATAGACACAGTCACACAGGCTTCTTATGTAATAGACATGCCAAATGTTGCAGGAACAATGAGTGTCCTGCATGCCGCACACATTGTGCAAGTCGTCGTTCTTTGAGAGATGATCCGAATTACGACTCCCTAATTGCAGCTTTGTATCCGGATATTGATAAGTATGAGGAGGAGGTAATGAAGTCAATGGAATTATCTTCCATGTTATATAGGTTCCTTCATTATTTGTATTTGATGTAATTGCATTCTTTCCTCCCGAATTTCTGGTGGCAGGAATTGGCTTTTCATGAAGAGGAAAAAACTCGCAATAAACAGGTATGGGTAGTTGCTGGTATATCAAATAGAGTTATTTGATATTCTACCAGAGTATGATCATCTTTACGTGTGCATGATTACACACAGCCACTGTACATGTGAGGTTATGTACCTTAATCGAAGCCGTTCAAATCATGGGCCCCATCATTTTGGATGGGTCATAATCCAGAATTACACTAAACGGATGATTCTAACTGTTAGATTGTTGGGCATCAACGGGTGTTTAAAATGAAAGATATTAATGTTATAAATTCAAAGTCAGATATCCACCAATCAGACATTGGTTTGGACTGTTTGGATTGAGGTGCCTATATAGCACGTCCTTTTTACAGATCTTCCTACTGCCCATGCTGTTGAAACTCGTTTCCTCCCAAAGTCTCTTATTGTAGGCTCCATTGGACAGATTCAAGCGTCTATAGCTCAGACTCTCCGAAGACAATCAGAAGCACTTGGTAGGCGACGTTCAGTGCCTAAACCGACACCAGCTTTTATGAGGAGGTCTCATAGAAACGCCCATTTGAGAGCAAGAAGTAGACATGGTCGTGACACTGGGCTGGCAGGATCCGAAGATGATGATGAGGATGTAAATGGCAATGAGGGAGGGAAAGATTCTTTTCTGCTGATGAACCCTGTACAGAAGTCAGACCAAAGAGGTGCAAGAGACAGAGGGCTGCTGGCAGCAACCTAGATGGAGGATGCGATGAAAATGATGATATAGAAGCTGGCAGAGACAGCAGAGGTGCTTCTCCTGCACGAGCTGGAACACCAGAAGTGCTTGTTTGGGGAAAGGGAGGCACACGGAGCCATACCCGACATGGGAGCGTTAGTGGCTTGAATGGTAAAAATGCACGGAGCAGCCGATTGTCAAAGTTGGTAGATTACCTTCGAAGCTTAGAGGATAATGATGATGAGGTAGGTACCAAAGAGCCAGTGTCCCATTCGCTTCTTGAACTCATGCCATCACAATGTAATGACTTTTCATGATCTATTCAGTTCGATGTACATCTCACGCTTCTTCCTTGGGATGAAAAACTACCAAGTTTGGAGCGGCCGTACCTTTGCTGCCGGCCCACCGTGTCCGTTAGACATCTGCGCCAAGTGCAATTCCTCCTTCACCCTTACTCTTTTGATTTTAGTGCTACGTCTGTATGTTAGGATCTTGGGGCTGGACTACTGTGATTGCTCAACACCATTCTAAAAATGGCGGGGTCTCATCCACTGCAGACATGCCATATACGTACAGCAGTATGGACCATCCAAATTGTGGGCCTCATTTTGGATGGAGCATAGCATAAAAAATCACACTGGTTGGACATCTTAACCTTCTGATTTAACATGTTTAGACTGCTGATGGTTTTGTTTTCAACACAGTTAGGACCATCTGATGAAGTCTGATTTTTGCGTTATGCTCTGTCATCGACTACAGGCGCTACCATTTGGACAGTTTGGATTGATGTAGATGTATGCCATGTATACGGTGGATGAGATTCCACAATTTTAAAATGGTGAACCTCCACCATACTCTAGTCCCAAGCCTTGTGACTCTAGGCTGTTTTACTCAAGGTCGATGTCGGTATTACATGGATACAGTTCATCGCTCTCCAACTTGCCGTGCAAGCGGAAGAACTTGAAATATTAGTGAAAGAGCGCTTGTCTACAGCTTCAATGCACTACGGATCCGCAGTCGACCCTTCATCATCTACAGAAAATCCAATTCTAAAGGCACAGTTTGATCCTTGCAAAGAAGACAAGGAGCTGCAAATATTGGATGCACAAGAAACGCTCGCAGGGCTGCATGCGAGTTGCACTTCCACTCGTGGCAATCTGGTGAGGTCCAATCTCTGAGAAGTCCACTAGGCCGACGGGCACCACTCTCCATGCTTCACTGGTGCTAACCTGACACCTGCGTGGGACATCTGAGCCATGCATAATGTCGGCCCCACCTTGATGATGACCTGTTTCGACAACCAGACCAGGTGGATACTTGACAAGTTCTCCTAAAATCGTAAAGGGGTGTCTGAATTGATGAGTGGACTGCCCTGACTATTGCATTGGATCATCTGCACAGCGGGGTTCGCCTTATGCATGGCTCAGATGTCCCGTGTCGGTTAGGTTAGCACGTTGCTTTGTTTAAAGGTGTGTCATTGAGCCGGTGGACGTGGGGCTAGCTAATCTCTCCCCTAAACTGTAGATTAGAGTACGGTTGTTGAATTGTTATTACATGGTCTGTTTTACAGGTTTTGGTGTATCGAAGTCGGACAAAATTGCAGCAGACTTAAGGGTTGTGTGGGGACTTTGTTGGCTGTCCCATGATGAACGGCTCGTCACCTTTGCTGGTTTACAAAGGATCTGCACACACATTGTATGTGTCCATATATATATATATATGCAGATGTTGCAGAGTCTATACAACTGATGTAGCTATATTCCAGACGTCCCCTCCAAAAATTTTGTGAGGCCGTTTGTCATCAAGAGGGGAAGAATTTACCTCAAGACCGTGATTCATAGTTCGTAGGGGATGTTCTACCAGACAATACCACTGAAAATTTCATTTTCCTTGTTGAATCTTTGTATTTATATTGAAGAGCTATGGCAGTACATCCCTTGGACAATCTACGTTCTATGCATGTAAGACTTCACCAGAACACTGAAATCTGGTATTGAAACCGGGGTCTCTGTGCTGCAGTGTCCGTAATGGTGCATATATCCACAGAACAAGGGTCTTGAGCCGTTCATCTGAGCATGCATGGCCCAACCCAAGAATTGTGTGAAGTGGGTTGGTCTTAATCACTTCATCATGGTCTTAAAACTGATGGTTGAAACGAGATGGGACCAATAAATACATTCGATTTGGCAAATTCAGTTGTATTAGGATTATCTGGTTGGTGTGGTGTTTTGGTCAATAGGAGAATTGCACACGAGTTTGGAGCCATGCCTTTGGTGCTCCATGTAATACCTCAGATTAACGAGAGAGAGAGAGAGAGAGAGAGAGAGAGAGAGAGAGAGAGCACGTCTCAAATAAATGCGAGATCTGAGTTGAGTGATTTGTAGGGCTGTAAATGGGTCAGCAGATCTAATGTGGTACCTAGATTTGACCCATTTAGACCTGACCTGTTTGTTAAATGGTATTTGTATGGTCCAAGAACGACCCAGATGCTAAATGGGTCTGGATCTAGTTTCTTTTATATTAGGCCCGACCTGACCCGATCCCATTTAGGGCCTATTTGGGCAGCTGTATCCCATAGGATGGAATGAATAGTAGATGTGATTATAGCATTTATTGCTCATTTATTACATGCCTGGCAATACTACGGGGTTAACTTAATTCATTCCATGGATCAAATCCTTCCCTTGACAAATACACTTAATCAGGTGAATTCCATGTTTGGTGGACTATGGGATTACAATCAATGGACCACATTTTACAACTGATTTGGGTCACCAGTGCGCATATACAGCTTGAATCACTATTGTAAAAGGCACATGTGGATGAACTACATTGATAAACTACACGCATCAATGTGGGGCCCATAACCAAAATTCCAGCTGAATCTACCATTGGCATTGGAATACGTGATTCTAGGAATAATCCAAACCTTCCTTTAGTTATGAAATAAAGGATGGAATTGGCATGAGACCAAATACAATTCCATACCAGCTAATCCCATCTATTACCGTTGCCCAAATAGACCCTTAGTAAATGAGCAAGTTTGGTCTATGTTACTAGGGACCCATCTAGGCTTGAACCTATCTAAACCCGATTTTAAACCTATTAAAATGCTTGCATACCAAATTTAGACCCAGACCCGGTAGACTCTTTTACTAAATGGGTCGGGGTGGATCTTCCTTTATGATACCCAAACCCATTTATAAACGGGTCTGACGGGGTGACTTAGATCCGACTTAGACTCACCCATTTAATAAAAAGGTCTGGGTCTAAATATTGGACCCATACCCATTTAGTAAATAGGCATGTCTGATTTTAGCTAAACCCAGCCATTTGCTACCCTAACGAGATTAAATTGTGGAAATAACGGGCGTTGTGTCAAAATCTCAAGATAAGATTGATTGGAAAATCGTAACCTCTGATTTGTGGACACATACTGAAATAGGCTGTTGGATATTTTTCATTTTTAACCGTCCATTTAGTCTCCACCGGTCCGATAGTTCGATTATCAAATAAGTCATGATACATCCAGACCGGAAACCTTAATTTGAATTACCTGTAGTCCAAGTATGTGGTGCCTGCGTATCATCCACCAGATTCTGCCAGAGTATCAAAGTCTTAGATCTGTTCATTTCACGTGGTGCAATATGCACCGTTGAGGAACTCATAGGTTGAATACTGGCAGGCGCGGTGTCCGTGCCTAATTGGGTTAGGGATGAGTTTTATACTGTAATCCAAGAACCATATAATCGGGCCGCACTTTTTGGACCCGACTGACCCAAGCCCGAGTATCGAGTCTGGCCGACCCGTTTACATCCTTACGTGCAGAGAGTCATCTCATCGCGTGTATATAAATCAGGACCCTCCCATCTTTTGGCCTCCGCTGTGGATGGCAAGCATTGAAAACCTACCAAAGTTGGATAATAAAAATCCATGAAATCAATGGCCTCTTAAGAAAACTCTGAAAAAAAGATGGTTCTTGAACTCAAGTAATGGTACAATCGCTAGATGTTATGATGTTTCTTAAACCTCTTGCCATGCACTGTAAAGTCCATTAAGACGAACGGTCACGATTGGTATTTGAGACCTGGCTTTGTGCATGTTGGAGATATTGGCTTTACCATAACATTCTAGGGTGGGAATGGTTGGCTGGCAATGGCTGGACCATGGCATGACCAGGCGAGTTCTGTCCCAGGCCGGTCCACACAGTAAAAAGCTTGATCCAATCGTTGGGCCTTTTGGTGAATAAAAAGCAATGAGGCCATGGCAGCCCAATTATTTCAAGAGGCTTGATTCAAGACATAAACGGAGCGGAGTGAGGCCCGTCCAGTTCCCACCCTAAAGCAGCTAATAATTTCCGTCTTCTCGGAGAAGAATTCTCTCTGATTCCTCAGGGAATAGGAAGCCTAGAAAGAGAGGGGTGAGCTCTCTCTCTCTCTCTCTCTCTCTCTCGATTTCCGCTGCCAAAATCTCTCTCTTTCACACAAGAGGTGCAGATCTTTCTCATGGCTACGCCCTCTTCGTCTGAAGACGACGACGACGTGCAACCTCAAGAGGCCTCCGATTCTCAAGCAGAGAGCGGCGATGCCGCAGAAGAAGAAGAAGAAGGAGAAGAAGAAGGGGAAGGAGAAGAGGCGGAGGAGGAAGAAGAAGGAGGGGGAAGAGGAGAAGAAGGAAGAGAAGAGAGCAATAATGAAGGAGGAGGAGGAGAAGAAGGAGAAGGAGAAGAAGTTGAAGAAGAAGTAGAAGAGGAGGAGGAGGAGGAGGAGGAGGAGGAGGTGGAAGGAGGAGGGGGAGGAGGAGTAGAAGGAGAAGGAGAAGGAAGAGAAGAGGGCAATAATGCAGGAGGAGAAGGAGAAGGAGTAGAAGTAGAAGAAGAAGAGAAGAGGAGGAGGCAGAGGAGGAGGAGGAGGAGGAAGGAGGAGGAGGAGAAGGAGAAGGAAGAGAAGAGGGCAATAATGCAGGAGGAGAAGGAGTAGAAGTAGAAGTAGAAGAAGAAGAGGAGGAGGAGGCAGAGGAGGAGGAGGAGGAGGAAGGAGGAGGAGAAGGAGAAGGAAGAGAAGAGGGCAATAATGCAGGAGGAGAAGGAGTAGAAGTAGAAGAAGAAGAGGAGGAGGAGGAGGAGGAGGAGGAGGAGGAAGGAGGAGGAGGGGGAAGAGGAGGAGAAGAAGGAAGAGAAGAGGGCAATAATGGAGGAGAAGGGGAAGAAGAAGGAGCAGATTCATCAGATTCTTCAGTTGCTGACGCTGATGATCAGGCACATGGTCAGTCTTTCCTACTCTTCTTAATGCATTTTCCTGATGCAATTTTGTGCATGCATGACTCTCTCTCTCTCTCTCTCTCTCTCTCTCTCTCTCTCTCACTCACTCACTGTCTCTCTCTCTCTCAGTATCTATCTATCTATCCATTTATTGCTTTCCTTTAAATTTTGGAAATTGGTTGATATATCTGTCTTGTTTCTCCTTGAATTCATCATGGAGGCAATGAATTGGTCATGGTTTTTTGCCACACCATTGCATACATGGTTTTGCGGCCGGTGACTTCATCTAGCAGGCCCTACCATTGATGAATTGCAGTAGCAAGAAGCACACTGGGGATGCTATCCTAGCTCTGGATTTTTTGGCTTCAATTGGATAGTGGGAACAAAAAAAAGAAGTGTCAGTGGTTCAGATTCAAGGAGGAGAGATGTCTGATATTATTCAATCAGAGCGGTTTTTGTATCATGGGGCATCTATGCCTGCCATTCGGGCAGTGTGGATTCACCGACCGTACATCCATCTTAGAATGGTAGCAGACCATGATTGGGACATTGTTCAATCAAATTTGAGACTCAATTCTCTGTTGCATTCCATATGCACAATTATCAATCCAAGGGTGTAAGATCTGTTGATAAGAAAAAAAGGATTTGCTTGGATATCACAATCATCAAATAAGTTATGTTTATAGTTCATTTCCTTGCGCATAGTAGTTACTGTGTGGGGGCTGATATTTATGCCCCCAAGTTTTGATAATGCACCCGTTGTCTTTGGATAATTTGGACAAATTGCATGGCCAACAACTGCAATGTGTCAACAATGGCTGAGCTTGGCTACTCGTCGTCGTCAGCAGGTTCATCATAGCCTTGTCCCAGCTATTTGGAGTCGACTTTACACAATCGTTCCTTTCTAACTTGCCATCTTCAATAAGCTGGCAAGCCTCCATATCCATTCTCACCGCCTTGAGCATAGTCCTTTTAGGCCTTCTCCTCATCCTCTTTTTAGACCCTTCAACATTGATCAAAGTTCCGCTTATCATGACAATTTTCATTTCTTGTAGCAGGTGGCTGAAGTGAACCATCTTCTCAACTCTCTCTCTCTCTCTCTCTCTCTCTCTCTCTCTCTCTCTCTCTCTTCAAGTAAGCGTGTTATGAAATTTTCCTTAAGGCCTCGGTCTTATGGAAGGGAATATGTTCGGTTAAGACCTGGGAGAATGGGGAATGAGGGATTTGACGTATTATAGGGCCTCGGTCTTATGGAAGGGAATCTGTTTGGTTAAAGCGAGCTTTGAGCAGGGTGTAGGCTTTGAGGTGGGAAACGGTGAAAGAGTTAGGTTCTGGGAAGATTCCTAGGTTGACGGTACAAGTCTGACAGACTAGTTTCCTGCGTTATAAAGTCTTGCTCCAAACTTGACGGTGGTGGTCACTGATTGCTTTTATTGGGTGGGTGGATTGGTGGTTTGGGATATCCCTTGCAGAAGGTCTCTTAAGGACAATGAGGTTGCAGATTTTGTAAATCTCTTGCGCCGACTTCAGGTGATGGTGCTAGTGGATAGTGAATCAGATAAAATGGTCTGGAGATTTGATAAATCTAGCTCATTCTCAGTTAAATCCTTCTACTTGGCTATCTCTAAGGAGAACTGTAGCGGAGATGTTTCTAGTTCCAGCTTTGTGTGGTCCATCTTGGCGACTCCTAAGATTCAAGCATTTGGGTGGTTGGTGGTTAGGAAGAGAGTTCTTACAGTGGACAATCTCCAAAAGAGAGGCATGGTGATCCCTAATATCTTCTCCTTATGTATGCACAATGAAGAGTTAGTCGATCATCTTTTCCTTCATTGCCCTTGGCTTTCTGAGATATGGGCAGATTTTTTTGAGCGCTTTCAGATTATTTGGTGTCATCCCCATTCAGTGGATATGTGTTGCATGCCTGGCACAGGATTCAACAGCCAAAAGACTACTCTTTAGAGGCTTTCGGTCTTGGCTATTTGGTGGGCCATTTGGGAGGAAAGGAACGGGAGGTGTTTCAATAACAGTTGTAAATCTGCAGTGACTATCTCCTAGAGAGCTAGACTTCTAGTCATAGAATGGGCAGTATTTGCGTCAAAGCTTAAGGGTTGCAATCTGGATTTCTTGGGGATGTAGTTGAGCTGCCATCTTGGCGACTCTGTCTTTTTGTTGTTTCTGCTTTTGTTTGCCTGCTCTTTTTTAATAAAATCTTAGTTGCCTTTCAAAAAAAAAAAAAAGAAGTTTCCTTAAGATTCATTGTCATGCAATTTGGCATAGAACTTAAGAGGCACATCTCTACCTCACCTGCCCATAAATACCTGAAATTCCGGAAATATTCAATTAAAGTGAACCCACTTTCATGGCTTGTTATATCTATATTTGTACTTCTAGTGGATTTTCGTCATGTGTCTCTACATCTTTTTTGTGCGCCTTAGTGGATCCCACTAGTGGACGGGCGTCACAAACAAAGCTTTCTTTCTAACAACCTCTAATTCAGTGTCCACAAGGATGCATTTTCCCAAAGGAATTTGCTTGCATTCATCTGATTACATTGGTGGATCTTAGTTGCACATTTAGCAAGTGAAACAATTAGGAAGGAGGAGCTGGAGTGCAAGTCAATAGCATGAGGCGGAGTGACATCCTTTGTAGCAACTTCCCACAACTGAATATGGGGCAGAGAATTAAAACCTCTCAAAGTCACTAATTGAAAACTCAAACTTATTTTACACACTCTCAGTTTGAGCATTGTATAATGTGGTTCCAATTCCAATACTCATGCAATGTGCTTGAAACTGACTGATGGAACTTCCTGATTTTATGATCTTATTTTTCAAAATTCAATCTCTCATGCCTTCCTTGTGCATCATTTATGGGCTTCTTGTGCCTTTTTTTCTATTACTTCTTGGATAAAATGACTTAATATGAATGCTAAATTGGGATTTTGTAGTGAGGTAATGTCTAAGGTTTTTTTGCGAAAAGTGAAATCTCTAATCCAATTTGTGAAGTATGTGTTGTTGTGTATGCATATTAGTCTATAATGATGCTCTATGTTTAGTACTTTCCTAGCAAGTGTCCCTCCATGAACTTACTCGACTTGCTTTCCCTTTGGGGTGTGGGCGTAGAAAGTAAAAATTGGGAGGGATTGTGTTGGCATGTTAGTGGTGTCTAATTGAAGCTTTTTCATGGCCATTTCCAAGAACCCGGGTAAAAGAGGTAGTTTTTTTTTCCTTGAGAGATGGGTAAAAGTGGTAGGTTGAGTTATGATGGCTGGCGATCTTAAAACTCTTGCCAATTTACCATTTAACAACCAACCCGAAATTGTTGGGAGAGGCTAAGAGATGGCAACAGCGACCTCTGAAAGAAGTGATCATTTTTATGTGTCCAAATTGCAGTTATGCGAATAAAAGAATCCCTTGGAATTCTTATTATTAACAATTCACATTCTTATTATTAACAATTCACATCAGCATTGTCCATCCTCATGGCCTAACATTGACTCAACACTAGCGAATAGCTCGAACAAAATTTCTCCTTGGATGAGGCTTTCTATTCTTGTTTCTCTAAATAAGGCCCATACTACTTCGTTCTTAGGCATTTCCAAGATTGTTTCATGTGGATTTAGACAAAAACTCAATGGTAGCTCAGATTTGCTTTATGTAAAGCAGTCAAGTTCTGTGGTCTTTGACATTTAGGAGGGCTCTCAATGATGAAGAGATTGAGGATTTCAACCATCTTTTGGAAGTATCAAACAAATGCAGTTCGAGCTTAGAAGAAAAAGATGAGTGGCAATGGCATTTGGAAAATGTGGGACCTTTGTTAAATCCTTTTCATGTAGAAGGTAGGTGATGGCTCTGATGGCACATGTCTAGCATTACCAAGGTCCTTTATGGGCGACCACATTTGGTTGGTTGGTTGGTTGGTGGGTAGGGACAAGATTGTGACTGTCAACCACTTAAGGAGAAGAAACATGATCATTCTAGTGCTATTTGTTGCCTATGTAATGAGGAACCGATTAATCACTTATTTCTCCATTACAAGCTCATTGGATGCATTAGGGGGAGGGGGTGTTGTTTGGCCTATTCGTGTCATTTTGGGTGATGCTAGTTCGGATTCAGGGTTTCTTCTAAATGCGGGAAGGGTCCCATCGGGGAAAAGAAAAAGGCATCTTTGGTGTTGTGATGATTGTCGGCCTTTGACCATATGAAGGAAAGAAATAATAATTGTTTGTGATAAACCTACCTCAAAAGAGGATGCTTTTCTAACATTCCGAGGAAGAATTGTAAGTTGTGCCTTGGGGCCTAAATCTTTTTGTGGTTTATCCAAGGATCACCTTGAGGATTGTTGGGGTGGCTTATGCCTTGCATTGTGATGATTATTCATTTTCCCTTCCGAGTGCCTTGTGATGATTGCGAGCCTTTGGACCATATGAGGGAAGAAATAATGATTTTTTTTTTCTTATTACACCTAACTCAAAAATTGAAAGTCTTGTGTTGTGTGCCTTGCATTCTTCTCATCGATGAAAAATGCAAGTCTTGCGTCGTGTTTCAAGAGAGAAGATAGGGGGTGGGTACGGAATCCAATTTTTCGTTGGAATCTTTCAAATGAGGAAGTCGAAGAATTTATCGCCATTAGGAAAAGATGTAGATCTGTGAATTCGAGTTGGGGAAGTAAGATGGTTTTGGAATGACGAACTGAATGGAGCATTCTTGGTCAAATCCTATTACTTCAGGCTAAGCAAGGATGTGACAAGTATCTTAACTATTGGGAGGTTTGTGTCAAATCCTATTACTTCAGGCTAAGCAAGGATGGTCAAATCCTATCCTCTAGCTTGCTGTGAAGTGGAAGACAAAGGTTGCTATTAAGGCTCTTACCTATTGGGAGGTTTGTTGTCCCTTTAAACCACTAGAGAACCTCGACAAATTCTTCATCGTTGTTGCCTTGTTCAAGGATGGCCCCGTTGTTTCAATTTGGTGATGGACGGATTTCTGTTTATGGCTGGGAAGATATTTAGGTCGACGTATGGGGTCTTCCTCTTGAGCAGTGGTTCTAAGAGACTTTCATGGTGGTTGGAGCTTGTCTAGGGGAGGTCGTGGTGATCAACTCAATGACAGAAGGTGGCATAGATGTTAGGGCCGCAAGGTTGCATATCATGAAGAAGAAGAGTGCTCTACCAGATTGTATAGTAATTGAGGTGGGATGTGAGATGGTCTCGGCTCGGGTGATGAGGGAGAGCTTGGCGGAAGATAGTGAGAATGGTGACAGTGATGGGGAGAGTCACAGAAGGGTGGGGATGCTAGTTGGGATAACTAAGGATGGACCACTACTTTGATGAACTAGAGGAGCATGAGATCAAGGGGGAGATACGTGTATTAATCTCAACACTTGATCAAAGGGGGAGGAAATGTGTATTAATCTCAGTGCTTGATCAAGGGCAGACGAAGAGGGTGCAGAGGAGACAATGACATGTTTTTTTTTTTTGGGGGGGGGGGGGGGGGGGGGGGGGGGAGTGGGGTAGGTGTAGTTACGTAAGGTAGGAGAATGATGATAACGTGTCAGGGGGTGGGCCGATTTGGGCATGAAAGATTATGATTCGTGTAGAAAAGCAAAGGGAGGTGGACATATCTAGGGAAAGCTAGAGGATTGGGGAAGAGGCGGTGGTGATGGGAAGTTCAAGAACTCTTTTGTTGGCTCAGGAAGTAGCTCTGGAATTGTCCCTCACGCTTGGGCTAGCTCGGGTGCTGAAGGAGCTCGGCTCTCCCACATGTGAGTCTCCTCGTGTTAACCATGTGAAGTATGCCAATCCTTTATTTTTTTTACGCATTTGGAAAAGAACTTAAGCTTACCCACGTGTGGGGATTTCAATCCTCTTAAGGATTCCTTTCTAGAGACCCCCGGAAAGGATGGGAGTTGAAATTAGAGATGCGATGAACTATTTGCCTCTTCTCTAACGTTGAGTTTGGCAAGGGTGGGTGGGTACCAGGTACTTTAGAGGCGGCGACGGATTTGCTACGCTTGTTGGAGGAGGAAGCTTTTGATGGTCTGTTGGTGGAGGTTGTGAGGTTGGAGAAAGAAATGGTGTTGTATCAAGACTATGATAAGGAGGGAAGCAACAATAGTGCAGAGTTGGTGCAATAAATGTTGTGCGAAGAAGAAGCTCTGGTGGAAGTGTTTGATGTCTCCCCTATACAATTGTCTGACGGTGAAGGGGTGGCGGAGAAGGTTAGGTCTAGTTCAGCTAGAAGTTTTAAGGTGCTTCCAGAAGGTAAAGAAGCTGAATGTATTTCAATGGCTAGGGACATGAAGTGTGTTAGAGATGCGATGAGCATGTGAGATTTGGGAAAGATGATCAGTTTCACGTTTGGGGATTGCGATGACTATTATGTGCTATTTGATCTTGTAGATGAAAGAGGTGCTCAGAAGAAACTAGATGAGGCTCCAGAAGAAGTCTCTTCGAACCCCTAATGGGTGTAGAGAGCTGGCAAGACTTGAATCTTTGATTAATTATGAAGTTGGAGTTTGCTCAGGTAGTGACGTGAAGGGCAGAAAGGTAAAGCTGGTGTCAGAATGAAGATCCTCAGTTGGAATGTCAGGAGGCTGGGTTGTCGGGCGAAGCGCAAGAAGGTGAAGGATGTATGCTTCAGATTCAAGGCTTAGATTGTCACCCTCTAGGAAATTAACCAACTGGTGTTGGATTCAGTGTGGGGAATAAGAAGTAAAGACTGGGTTATGTTAGATGCCAAGGGCATTGCTGGGGGGATTGTGGTTGCTTGGGATATGAGGTAGTGGATAAAGGAGTGGTGTGGATTTGTCTCAATTTGAGTTATATTTAGAGGTGCGTTGTCAGGGTTTAAATGGATTTTTCTGTTGTTTACGGTTTAAATCAAGCTTCAAACACCATTTACTATGGAATGACCTAAATGCATCCATAGATTGAGCTTCCTGTGTTGTCAATGTTCTCAGAGTGGGTGGACTGTCATGAAATGGACTTACCGACTTACCAATAGGGGATGTAAGATTTACATGGTCCAACGACCAAGAAAGGGCTATAATGATTAGAATTGACAAATACCTAGATATTAAAGAAGAGGGAGAGGCCATTGTTGAGGAGGAAGTGGAGCGTGTAAACCTAGCCAAGGAGATCAAATGGAGGTAGAGGTCCATAGTAGTTTGGCTTAAGGAGGGTGATAAAAATACAAAGTTTGACAACATTGCGAGCTCTTGGGCTAAGAACAACAATATTAACAGCGTTATGGTGGAGGGTAGGAGAGCGGATGAGAAAGACCAAGTTTGTGAGGCCATTGTCCAGTATTATAAGGACCTGCTTACCGAGAAAGCTTGGAAGAGGTAATGGTTAGACAATCTGGAATTCTATTAGGTTTCAGATGCGGATGCCTGCGCTTCTGGAGAGGTCTTTTTCCGAAGATGAAGTGAAGGCAATAGTGGATTCACTAGGTAGGGACAAGGCCCCTAGCCCAGATGGGTACCTGTCCTTGATGGCCTTCTTTTAAGTTTTTTGGGGATATAATCAAATTAGATGTGATGGGCTTTATGTTAGAATTCTATTAGAGGGGTTTTCTATTGTCGAATTTAAGAGCCTCTTTCATTGCTAATAATTCCAAAGGTGGAAGGTGCAGAATGCTTGAAAGATTTCAGGCTTATCAGCTTGACTGGAGGACCATACAAGATCCTAGCTAAATGCTCGCTTTTAGATTTAGGTTGGTTTTAGCAGGGGTTATATCCACAGTTCAAGAAACATTTGTGGTGGGTAGACAAATTAATGCAGGGGCATTTTCACATCGAGCTCGAGTGGGGTGGCCTGTGTGATGTGGGGGCACACTCGGGGTGGGCGGCCTATGTGATGCGGGTGGCTCATGTGATGCGAACCCATGTGATGTGGGGCCCACGAAGGAGGGTTCGGCCAACGGCCTGGCCTGTGTGAAGCAGGAGCGTGGGCTATGAGATAAAGGGATTGATTCGCCACTCTCTATCAGTTCGAGCTTTTAGAGCAAGTGGTTAGTCGTCTTGCGTCAAAGTGTTATTAGATCGAGAGGTCTCGTGTTCGAGACTCCTTCATCGGGGGTGATTAATGCAGGGGCATTTTCACACCGGGCTCGAGTGGGGTGGCCTGTGTGATGTGGGGGCACACTTGGGGTGGGTGGCCCCTATGATGCGGGCCCTACTCGTGTGAGGCGGGTGGCTAGTGTGATGTGAACCCATGTGATGCGGGGCCTACGAAGGAGGGTTCGGCCAAGGGCCTGTCCTGTGTGAAGGAGGAGCTTGGGCTATAAGATAAAGGGATTGATTCGCCACGCTCTATCAGTTCGAGCTTTTAGAGCAAGTGGTTAGTTATCCTGCGTCAAAGAAGTTAATAAGGACATTAGGCCCTTTAGAGTGTACCAGTACAGGAGACGAGTGACTGCCCGTATCTCTATGGCTTGATGATGAGCCTGGATCGTACTTGAAGACTTGAGGAGCAATGAAGACCTTACACATGTGGTTTGGGACGTTTGAGAAGGCTCCCACTATGGGAAGACATGTGTAAGAGGAAAGATGAAAGGCATGGAGCGAAGAAGAGCAAGCAAGCCGAAGATTGGAGCGAAACAGCGGAGCTTCGATTGATCGACTGACATTGTTGATTGATCGAGCGATCAAACGACAGACCTGTCAATCGATCGCCTGACCTGGGTGATCAATTGACAACTCGGCGAACCGTTTGTTCTTTTAGAAACTGTGTTGCGTTTTTCTTTAGGGTAAGGGGTATTTTAATCTTTTTTTAAGCACATGATTATATAAGGGGCTGACCCTTAAACCTAATTTATTATGCATTGTTTATGAAAATAAAAAACAAACATGTGATGGCTCCTTCTCCTCTCTCTTGTGAATCTTCCTTCCTCCTAAATTCTCATCTTTTCTTCTTCTTTTTCTGAATCTTCTTCTTCTAAGGTATTCTTCTCATCTTCCTCTTTCTTCTAAACCTTCTTCACCTTCTCCATCATCTTAAAACTTGAGAATTCAAATCAAACACCCCTTTCTCAGATTTTTGTGATTCCCTAACCTAGAAATCACCCGATTTCCTGGACTAGAGAATCCTATTGATTGATTGGACATAACCATGTAAGTTTGAGGGTTCTATTCCTTGCGGGATCCAATCCACGCATGAATTTGAACCTTGTACAGCGTGTTTGTGATGATGACCCGTTCTATTGCGTGTTCTCTCTCTCATGTTTTTTCTGGATTATGATGATGTTAGTTTAGTGTTAAATTGATTTGATTATATTATTCCGCTAATTCTACATGTTTCATGTGCACACATGCTTAGAATAGGCTGTCCTATGTCACAAATTTTAGATGGTGTTCTTATTGGGCATGAATGCATCAAATACTGAGCACAAAGCAGGAAGAAAATGTATTGTCTACAAATTGGACATAGAGAAGGGTTGTGATCATGTAGATTGGGCATTTTTGGATTACATGCTAGGGAGGCTAGTGTGTGGGCAAAGGGGGAGAAATGGATGCAAGAATGTGTCCAATCGACGACTTTTTCTATGCTAGTTAACGGATCTCCTAAGCGGTTCTTTAAGGCGTCGAGGGGTTTTCGGCTAGGTGATTTCCTCTTCCCGTTTTTTTTTTTTTTTTTTTGTGGTTGTGGCGAAAGCCTTCAATAGAATGCTGGATAAAGGTCTAGCGGCTAACTTGATACATGGCTTTAGGGTGGCGGATTTGGGGATGCAAATATCTCATGTTCAATTTGTAGGTGACACGATCCTGTTTTGAGCGACTAACTTGATACATGGCTTTAGGGTGGCGGATTTGGGGTTGCAAATATCTCACCTTCAATTTGCAGGTGACACGATCCTATTTTGTGAAGTAGGTGAGGTTATGGTGGACAATTTGAGGGAAGTGGTTAGGTGGTTTGAAGTGGTCTCCGGCCTGAAAATCAATATTTTTAAAAGCGAGCTATTGGGGGTGAATTTGCTCAAGGAAGAGGAACTTGTCCGAGTCTTCGGATTCAGTGCTGGGTCCTTTCCCTCATCATATCTGGGCCTTTTGCTTTGCATTGGTAAGCCGGCTAAACACCTTTGGGACAGGGTCATTGAAAGAATGGGGATGAAGCTCTCTAGGTGGAAGTTGCAGTATTTTTCTTCAAGGGGTTGGATCACCCTAATCAAAGCAGCTTTGTCCAATATGCCTCTTTTCTTCATGTCGCTTTTTAAGTGTCCTGAGTTGGTAATGGACATGATCGAAAGGTTGTGGTGGGAGTTTTTGTTGAGGGGAAATGGGGAGAAAAAATTTTTCACTCTTCTCAAGTGGGATGAGGTGTTGAAGCCGAATGATGAAAGGGTGTGTAGCGATTAGGGAGATGGAAAGTGTTAACTTAGCCTTACAAAGCAAATGCTCATGGAGGTTTGGCATAGAGGAAGGAAGTTTTTGGCATGAGGTAATCGCTGGGAAAGTATAGTATGGTTGTCAAGAGGGAGGGTTAAAAAAATCCCCTCTTTATAGGGGGTCAAGGTTGTGGAAGGCAATCTTAGGTATTGTTTGGAGATTTTGGGAGGCGTTCACATCTTGATTGGGAAACATGAGAGGATTCACTTTTGGGAGGATGTGTGGATCGGGGAAAGCTCGCTTCGGTCGGAATTCCTCAACCTAGCTAGCCTGTCCCTAGAGGCTAATATTTCAGTTACGAGCTACTTCTCTTATTGTGGTGGGGTGGTTATTTGGACGCCTCCATGCCGAAGGAAGTTGCGGGACAAGGATTTGGAGGATTTGGTGAGGCTGCTAGGAAAGCTTCAAGGCTGTCTTCCAGTCATCAGGGGAAAAGGACTCCTTGGTTTGGAAAACTGACAAGTCAGGAATGTTCACAGTTCGATTCTTCTATAACATGATTTGAAAGCGTCCGTGGGATGATCAAGAAGCTCACACGGCCATGGCTGATAAATGGAAGGTCATAGTTCGATTCTTCTATCCTAAGGTTTTGCTAAATGGAAGGATCTTATCAATGTTCATGGCTAATAAATCATAGCTTGAACTACGAAATTGAAAAAATTAGGTACTCTTATAGCTTTGTATTGGCCGAGGCAAGGAGCTCGAGATAAGTGGGCTTAAACCGCTAACATCCCCACGGAATAAGCTATTGCCTCTAAGCCTCCCTAACTGATTCTACCATGGAGGCCAACAATAGTCAATAACTCACCGGTTATGGCTTATGAGCTACACGAGTTGCACATACACCTTAATACATGTTCCTCAACATTGAGGACATCCTAAGAGTTGGGGATTTCGTGACATTTCTGGTTGGTTATCTTGTGTTTCTAATAAGCTATTTAATAGTTGGCATGTTGAATCATATACAAACTTAGGTGGTTTAGATTGATCATAACCAGATGATTATGAATTACTTCCATTTAATATTTTCCATGGGTAAGAAGATAAAAGATCATCTCACGGTTCATTTTAATTATGATTTGAAATTGAATCGCGGATTTATGTGACCTTGGTATTTTTGGCTGCTACAAGATCACCAATGCCACGTGCTTGGGCTTTTGCTGTTGACATAAAAAATCCCTGTTGACATAAAAAATCCCTTTCCTTGTCAACAATTACATCAAATTAATGTGAACTTTCACAATCATCAATTTCTTTCCCATCAACATCTCCCATGTGAGAAAATCCAATCCTCCCTACTTTCCTAATTCAACTTAGTAATTGTAGACAATTTCCTAATTCCCACTTTTTTCTAGGCTTGTAGTAATAACTAATTTCTTGGGTCTAGGTTGGGTTGGTTTTGTGAGGTCCTAGACCCGGCTCATTAGTGATTGGGTTGAACTTTCGGACCCATGCCTGCTCCATGGGTCCCACTTTTTTGGACCCTGACCCATTTAATTTTGGTCGGGTACAATGACCATTGGGTCAACCCCACCCATTTGCACCCCCAGTCCCCCATTCCACCAAGCAAGAATAGGCTCTAACAACCCACTGAATTTGAAAGAAATTGGAAAGGCGACACCAAATGCCCCAGGTGGACGGGCACGTAGTAGCAAATTATTAAAGCTTCTTTCGCCTTTAGGCATATTGTGCAAAAGAGATTGATTTTCATTATTTTCACAGATTTCTGCCTTTCTTGTCAGTAGAGCTTTCGTGGACTGGGCTCTATGTAATGTTTGCAAGCAGTCACTTTTTTTAAAGTAACCATTTTGCTTTCTTTCTTGATTTTCGCTCTCTTCCATGTAGATGCTAGCCAAGAAGTTGAGCCTGATGGGAACTGATGTGGACACTGGATCATTTTGTTCAAATATGGATAAATCTGAAGTGAAGCTTGCATCACATGCCCATCCTGTAGAAGATAATGATCATTCAAATGAGTTGGCTGAAGCACAACTGAATCTGGTTTCTTCTGAAGAAAACAGGCTTTCAGAATCTTTGCTTGAAAATGAAAATATAGGAGCCCTGACAGAGAAGGAAGTGTCCATTGAAGCTTTTGAAAATATAAAAAATGATAGCACTGAAGCTCACGATGGTACTCAGGCTCATTCAAGTGATGATGCTAAGAAAACCAAATCCCCATGTGTGAATGAGACTGAGGATGGTATTGAGCAGTTGACTAGAGATGGTTCTGGAAACATCAATTCCACCGACATTCTACATTCCAAGAAAGAAGTAAACCAATTAGGCATGCAAACTGACAGTGCATTCAGCTGAGGAAATCAAGCTAGGAACATCAAGGTGCGGCAATACTTCTTCACTATAGACTTGAAATTTTCTTACAATATGGTAAAAGTACTGGATTTAGAATTAATTTTGATTTATTTTATGGTGGTAAATTTTGGATGCCCATTACCACATTCTAATGTTTTGCACTAGTGTTAAATTTTCAGCTCACGTACTCCACAGCGAAGGCCTAGAAGTCTGACTCCTGATGCTGAATTTGAGAATAAAATTAAACGGCCAGGCGATTATATGCGACTTTTTTGCTAGAGGTTGGTGCATCAAGGGGAACTCGTGCAGGTTTCTTCATCAGAAAGTTGGTGTTGATAATAATAATAATAATAATAATAATACCATCCAGTCAACCAAAGGAGATACGGCTGGTTCAACTGGGAAAGGAGAACTTGAAGAAAATTCAGGTAGTTATATTTCATGATCTTCTCTCGGCTGTTGTTGTAGAGTGTACATGTTGACGGGCACTTGTATGAGCGGGAGTTTCTCACAGGTCCATTGTCTCTTGTATTCAGGTTTAAAACCAGAAGCCAAGAGATCAAGATTATCTACTTCTGTTGAGCCGTCATATGCTGATGATAATTCATCTTCAAAATCAGAATTCCTTTTAGAAAGGATTTTATCCAAGGAGCATGGGGAAAGCCAACAACAGCATCAGTTTCATAACATGCGAAGGTTGTCTTCAGTCCAGGGGGAGGAATTATTTTCTGGTAACTATAACGTGCGGACTTCTGCTGTGCCTATTCAAGAAGATCTTTCGAAGTTTGATATTGCTCCTGGCAAAGGTTTTGGGATTCCTTCCATTCACGAGAAGCTTAGCCCTCATTTTAACCCCATCGATGGTGGACACTCATACAGTGAAGAACTCGTTTCTGGAAAATACCCACTTGCAGTGAAGATGATGCACCATGAAATACGGAAAGGAGATTTTTCTAATGATGGTGAACCATTTAGTACAAGAGGGTCTCCTTTTTCTAATAGGAATAACTTTGTTCCTGAATCTAGACATTTATCAAGTGGCCCATTGATACCCTCAAGTATCATCTCACCTTCACGCATATCATTCTCACACCAAGGGATTTCATCAACTCGTGGCTCTACTCCTTTGAATACGGAGCATCTCAGTGCGGAAAAACTTCGAGATAGTGATAAAGGATATTCTGCTTCTAGGTCTGCCTCGCTTCCTCGAAGTTCCTCACCTTATTGCTCAGTGCCTGAATCAGAAAACATGCCACTGCACAATAATCCAGCTATGTCGGTAGATTTCAAAACACAATCCTATTCTTATGATTGGGAGCCATCTGTACGCTTTCGGTCATCCTTTTATTGTCCACCAGAAAGTATGTCATCCCCAGGAAGTCAATATGATCCTCTTCGTGATAGCATTGAGCCTCCTAATGGAGGAAACAGTCTCTTTCAGGCTTCTACCTTTAGCCAAGGCACAACCATTGGAAATACGTCACTCCAGCAGACAGATACTGATCTTGTTTCTGCTATTTTAAGTCGACATTCAGGATATAATGCTGAGCAGTTCCCACATTCTATCGTTGGATCACATGACAGCTCTTTGGGCAAGAATATTTATGGACATGAAGTAGGTGAAAATACAACTACGGCAGGATCTACAGGAACTTATATGGCTGATAGGGAGACAAGAAGTTCTGCACCCCAAGAGGAGAAAACTTTAAGCCCTGGTCATGTAGTTGATGTTGCAAACGTCAAGGAGGTGGACCTTGATGGTAGTTCTAAGCATCAAACAGATAGAGGTAGACACAACAAGGATTCGAAGACCTTGAAACTATTCCATGCTGCTCTCGTGGATTTTGTGAAAGAATTGGTAAAACCATCTTGGCGTGAAGGTCACTTGAGTAAGGATGTTCATAAGATGATAGTAAAAAAAGCAGTCGAGAAGGTCCTCAGCACGTTACGGTCTCATCAAATTCCAACTACCACAGAATCAATTAAACAATATCTTTCCTCATCTCGACCAAAACTTGCAAAGCTTGTAGAGGTAAGCCTCCTGTTTGTATGGATGATGTTATGGTGATAACTTAGGGTTTTAGAACAGTCTAAATCAGCATCTGATATACCTATGCACTTATCTTATTTGCAGGGTTACGTTGAGAAGTATGGCAATGCCAAAACTTGAGCTGCCAAGAATGCTGAATGGCTTTAAATTTGTACAGTTATCTACATGTGATGGTACCTAAACTTAATCTGGGCTATTTTAGATATCAACTATTATAGCTCAGTCCAATATTCCTCACATGTCATGTGTAGATTTTCTCGTGAATTTCACGATCGATGACTTGTTTTTGGTCCATCCTGCGGGTACACTTTGAGGGAAATTGTAGGTTTTCATTCTTGTTGTTCATGACGACAAGATTGATTTGTGAGGCACGAAAGGTTGCAATTTTAGTGTATGCATGAGAGAAAGTTTCAATTTATGGATTTAGAGAGAACGGAGTGGAGATGCGTAGAAGACAAGGATTTAGCTTCCAGATTCCAAAAATCAGTTTTTGAACTTACAGGGTGTTTGAGGTACCATTCCATTCAATCAGTTCAACAAAAGTTTTAGCGTATCATTTAGTCAACGCATTTTTGGAGTCATCCATGAACTGTTTAGTTTTTATAACAACTTTGGTGATGTTTGCTAAATTTCCTTGATTGCCATCACACTCAAAGATGAGGCTACTAATTATTATTTAAGGATTTTTTTATCTCGTTTGCATCATAAATTTTCTTCCTACCTTGTCATTTTTAATTCAGCTCTTTGTTTTACCATAGAAATTTGTTGCATAGTCATTTGAAAATGTAATACCATATGCACTAATAACATATCTGCTTAATCAGATTATTCTCGACTCATGATGTTACTGGTTTTTTATATGCCATATGTGTGCATTATGGCCTTATACAGTTATACCAGTGCTCCCATGTCCTCTTATTCAACAGAACTGATATCAAATTGTACTATAGTAGTTAATGGCTCCCTGATTCTTGACTTGTTGAATTCCTGTTCTTGTATATCCTCCTTCAAGAGAGATTGAGAGTACTGTAACCTTGCATGCTAGAATCAGTTGAGTGGTGATTGTGTTTTTTAAACTACTATAACCTTCCATTGTAGTTTAAAACAGTGTTTTAAATAGTGTGTAGCGTAGCATTCATCCCTCTGAAGCGTGGGGCTTAAGCTACACTGTGTGTTGTGTACACTGCATGCTACTTCTAGATTTTTAATTAAGGTTGTGCTTTGTTGCGCCAAATGTCATGAAATTTCATGATATTTCACACCAAATTAGTCTGATTAATGATGAAATTTAATGACATTTGGTTCAACCAAACACAACCTAAAATAATAGGAAAATAGGAAAATATTTAAGTATAAAGGTAAAGAAAGAACAACCTAACTGATTCAATACTCTTACTTACATTATTTGACTAAAATCATTGAAAAGATGGAGAGTGATGAGGGGTATATGGCGAGAAAGGAATGGTCAAAAGAGCGATGAAGGTGCTCAGATCGACGGAAAAGGGAAGAAGGCAAAGGTACGTGGTGGAGATCTGGATCGGCAAGGTGTCAATTCAGAGGCACAAGAAGGTTGGACAACAGTTTTCGAAAACAAAAGGAATGCTTAGAAAATTGGAAGGAGAGGTTCGATCGATCTGTCGGAATACCCGGCTCTTTTTGTGGAAGGGTTTCTGGAAGTGTGGCTACCGGTAAATTTTGAAAGAATGTTCAGATGCACAAGGGAGGTCATGGAAGCAGTCATACCAAGAGAACAAAATACCTCTAACCTCCTAGGATTCGCCTTTGTTCAAATGAAATTGGAGTAGTTGTTTATGGCAGTAAAAGTGCTAAATGGAGAGAGTTTCAGAGGGATGAAATTGTAGGTTTAAAAGGCTCAGTTTGGGCTGAGAGAGAGAGAGAGAGAGAGAGAGAGAGAGAGAGAGAGAGAGAGAGAGAGAGAGAGAGAGAGAGAGAGAGAGAGAGGCAGGGGTGAATTGGAAGGAGAAACAAAAGTATGGGCACAAAGATAGGCTGGTTCTCTCTAAGGGAAGAAGAATCCAAGGCACACAGAGTCAGAGCTACTTCAATGTTAAAAGGCACAGAGTTGGGCATATCATAGAAAGATGTGGTGGTACATACTACAAAATAGTGTATGAAAAATGTTACAGAGAGAGGGGAGCCATTGAAATCAATAGAGGGGAAAGGGATATGGAGGAAGATATCAGAGGAGGGGCTGCGAGTATTTATTCATAGGAACGTCTTGGAGGAATCGATGAAATCCTTGGAATTGAGTTTTGTACTCATTGTTCGCCCAGGAACAACCGACGCAGAGATGGTGGATTGGCTTGCATAGAACTGCAGTGGAGTAGATCAAGAAGATATTCTAGTGAAGTGCTTTAAGGTGGATGCTATGTTGATTTCCCTTAGCGGCTAGGAGAACGCTAACTAGTTATACTTAGCTTGCAGTTTGTATTGGGATGAGATGGTTAAAAAAATACAAAGGCAGGATGAATGGTTTGTATTTGGAACGGAGGAATATTGGTTCCAAATCTGGGATATTCCTTTGGAGCTTTGGATAAGTGACGTCTTTAGAGAGATTGGAGCCTTTATTGGCTCTGTGGTGGCAATTGATCCTCGCATGGAAGATAGCGAAGAGCTGCGATTTGCGAGACTCAAAATTAGGAAGAAAAAGTTGCAACCACTCCTTGGAGAAGATTAAATTAAGAGTTGGTGACGTTACGATCACGATGAAAGTGGTTCAAGAGTTGGAGGATCTGTTGTTTGAAGTTAGACCTGAGGATACAAATTCGTCAATGGTGAAAAGGTAGAATGCAGGTGAAGGAGCATGAAAAAAATATACCAGCGACGTACCGGATACAATAGAGTTGAGGTCTCAAGACCCCTTTTGTGTCATAAAGATGATGTAGAAACCTTTAATGTCTTGGAAACGTGTCAAAGAGAAACTATCTTTTGTAGCAATCATTAATGACTTAGTGGAGGGAGATCGGTGGCGAAGGGCTCACCAATTCAACGACACGTGGAAAAAGGTCTGATGCCATATTACATGCTGAAGAGAATGAAAAGTCTGGCGCTTCTCCCTCTATAAGGCATATGATGGAGACGGGGTTTAAAAATAATGATGTTCGTGATACAGAGGTACTTGTGGAGCATTTCACATGTGGGAGATATAAATAATATAGCATGGGTGGAGGAAGTCTTAAGTGAAGACATGTGCAACAATGATATTTCAAAAGACGTTGAATACAAGGACTGCCTTCTAAATTTCGATATCAGTTTCACAACAGACCCCTAGATTGTTTGCCTTCAACCAGTCCCCTAGATTGAATCTACCAGTGATATTTTCGTAGCTGGGGCTGATGCACATGTAAACCAGACCCAAGAGGTTGCTATCTCGACTTGTAGAGAGGTAGGGACATTCGACAATCAATGTGAAAATATCTCAGAGGTAATGGTAGAGAGGTAATTACATTCGGCAATTAGTGTGAAAATATCTCAGAGGAAATGGTAGAGAGGTTGGAACCTGAACTGATAATTTCACTGGCTACTATTTCGCAATTGGCTAATGTGGGAGAGGTGGTACAACTGGCAAAAAAAAAAAATGATGAATGAGGCGGTACAATTGTGGCACTTGCAAGGTTTGTAGTCATAGAGCAAAAAAATGTCTATGGCACAGGGAATGAAATGGATAAAGGTATTTATGATGGAGGTTGCACAATTAGTGGGGATTTCTTTTGGCAACAAATCAAAGGACTATGTCGACTTATTTGAGTTCATGGAGGAAAGTAGCAACCAAATAGTTCAACAACATCTAGATGATAAAACCTCATCTGATAGAAGTGCTTTGCTGCAATTGGAAAATGGTAGCGACAATGTGGGTCGTCACAATACAGGGAGGTTCGAAGAGGAGAATCAAGTATTAGTTGGCATCCAATGAAGATAGTTAGTTGGAATGTGAGGGGCTGGGGGTGTGTGTTAGATGCTAATGGGTCAATAGAGGGTATTTTGGTTATTTGGAACTCTAATATATGGTGTAAAGAAGACTGGTGGTTAGGTTAGTTCTCTCTATCTTTGTTGCTTAGAGAAATTTCGATAGGCTTCAGGTGGACATTTACAACGGTGTATGGGCCAAGCAAACTGTGGCTATGGTTGGAGTTGGACGAGTGTTGTAATAGATGGTCAATGTTGCGGTTGAGGGGAACTTTAATGTGGTTTTTTTCTTTTTTTCTTTTTTTCTTTTGGGGGGGGGGATAGTAGATTTTCCTATGGGTGAAATAATAGATTATGCTTTGGTAAACCAGGGAAACATCTATGGGATAAAGTGATCAAAAGATTTGAAAGCAAATTGTCCCAATGGAAGGCCCGCCATCTATCTTTGGCTGGAAGAATTACGATAATCAAGGCAGCTATGTCTAATCTTTCGGTATATTGTGTCTTTGTTCAAATGTCTAAAAATGGTTTTGGAAAAACTAGAAAAATTAAGGTGGCATATCTTATGTAAAGGTGTAGAAGAGAAGAAAAAGTTTCATCTCTCATAGAAGTAGAGGTGGGCAACGATCCGGGCCGAGCCGAGTTAGCCCTAGTTTGGTTTGGTTTGTTTTTGTACCACCGCAGTTTGTGGATCGGATTGGTTTGGGTTTCGGGCAGAACCATGCGGCTCGAGTTTGGTTTGCTCCAAAAAAATATGGTTCGAGCCGGGATAGGTTGGGTTGAAAGTTTCGAACCGGGCCGAGCCGAGTTCAAACCGGTAGCGGCTCTTTTTTTCCTTGTTTATTTAATTAGAAAAGAATTTAAAAGGTTAGAAAAAAAAATACAAATGTATCTTACTATATGATGGTTAACATCCTCTAAAGGAGTGCAACTTCAAAATAGACATGTAAGAGAATTTTCCAAACAAAAAGCACACAAGCATAATTTTACAAGTGCAAGGAAACAGTGTGCATTCATGTATGTGTATTATGTATTATCCATGTCATCATGTATATGTATTATCCATGTTGTCCAGCTGTTTTACATATCATTTTAGGACATGATCTCAAAATAAAATCATATCCAAAGCTCAAGTGGATCACACCACAGGAAACAGTGTGCTTATAATCTACGAGCCAAATCAAACCAAGCTAAATCAAATCGAGCTTCGAGCCGAGCCGAGCCGGTACTGCCATAGTTTGAGCTTGGTTTGTTTTTTCAAACGAGCTTGACTCAGAGGCTTGGTTTGGTTTGAACTTCCAGTCGAACCAATCCGAGCCGAGCTTTCGAGCGGGCTTGGTTTGTGCCCACCTCTACATAGAAGGGGAGGATGTTTGCAAGCCTTGGGAAGCTGGGGGTACCGGGTTAAGGAAACTAGAGGTTATGAATCTAGCTTTGCTATGCAAATGAGTATGGAGGTTTGGGGCGGATAAAAATGTTCAATGGAAAAAGGTGATCGGAAGAAAATACGGGGTGGAAGAGGGGGGTAGATGGACTAGGTCATCATCATTGGATAGATCATCATATATTTGGAAATCGGTGGCGTTGATAAATCGGAAAGTATGAGAAGGGGTAGGTTTCTATTTGGGAGATGGGAAAAATATTAGGTTATGGGAGGATGTATGGGTGGGGGACAAAAAATTGAGTGTAATTTTTCCACATTTAGCGTGAATTGCAGTTGAGGCAGAATTGAAGGTGGAAAGATGTTTCTCTTTTCAAGGAGAGGAAGTCTGCGGGCTCCGCCATGTAGAAGGAATTTAGAAGACGAGGGGATAGAAGCTTGTTGGCCTTTTGAAGTTGTTGTCTAAAGTGCGACTTGTGCTTTTAGAACTAGATTCGTTAAAATGGCTTAAGTCCGGGATATTTTTAGTGAAATCTCTCTACAAGGAGATAAGCAGGAGGGGTAGTGGAGAAGGGGGTAGTCCAACAGAGTTTGTATGGAGCTACGATGCTCCTCCTAAGGTTGCGGCATTTGCATGGTTAGTGGGAAGGAATAAGGTGTTGGCAATAGATAAGCTTTGTAAGTGGCGGATGATCTTGTTAAATATTTGCCTACTGTGTTATCAAGATGAATAATTGGTAGATCATCGTTTGTACACTGCTCCTTCACAAAAGAGTTGTGGGGCAATTTCTTAAAATTATTCAGAGTGTTATGGGTGGTTCCAAAATCCATTGATTGTTTCTTTATGGCGTGGCATGGCGGGGGAAAGGGAAGATTGTTAGGAAGTTTGGCAGTTAAGTTTATTAGCAGGCTTATGGTTTATATGGTTAAAAAGGAACGAGAGGTGTTTCAAAAATAAAAAAAGGTTAGTTATGGAAGTATTCCAAAGGGTTAAATCTAATGCAATAGTGTGTGCAAAAGCTTCTAAGCTCATTATTCAGTTTCCAGAAAGTTGGTATGAGTTGTAACATTGTTTTGGTTTTGTTTCGCTATATTCAATCGTTAGCCTTTCAATAATAAATTATCAATTTAAAAAAAAAAAATCGTTGAAAAGATTAACTAATTTTTACGGAAAAGATGAAAAATGTAACTAATCATTGAAAAGATTAATGGATTTTAATGTTTTAGTGAAAAATAACTTGTAGTGTAAGCTACGTAGCATGTACCATAGGCTATGTAACATGTAGCATATGCAAAATTAACATGTATCGTAGGCTACATGCGATTTCTACTGTCATGAGCTACATGGCGCTAAGGCTAAGCTACGTTGTGTAGTGTAAGCTACACCCGACATAGCGAAGCCATTTAAAACACTGGTTTAAAATCGTTAAGGAGAACTCAATGAGAATGGGTGCAATCAAGCCATTCAAACAAAAATGGTTGCCATTGGAGTTCATCGTCTACAACAGAAGGTGGCTAAGTGGCCAGCCTAATGTGTAGGAACTGGCTAGCTGAAATCAATTGTGCGGCTTTGTTTTTTTGGGTGGCTTGAAAGTTGTGGTGGGAAAACTAGAATTTGTTATTGTGTATCTTGTCTTGTTCAAACGGGTGGAATATGCTAAATAACGCATGAGCTTTTTTGGTAACATTCAGAAACCAAATCAGGTTGCTCCTAGAACACAATCACATAGGAGAATTGGTTGGTTTATTTAGTACCCTGAGCAAGTTATAAATGAGAAAATTGGAGGAACTGACATTAGATCTCACATTTTCTTGGTGGCTAAGTGGCCAGCCTAATAACGCATGGGCTTTTTTGGGAAGTTCATGCATAAATCCCCCCCAAAATAAAATAAAAAAATGGTTACCTTGCTTCTTATTTAATCACTTTTAGAAAGCAAAAAAAAATTCTTCCAAACTAACGCTTTTTTCCACAGCGCCCAACCCCCATTTCTTGTTGTCATTTTCGCTTCTACAAACTTATGAAAAGCACTCATAAAATTGAAGATCTCTCTTTTGTTGGAAGGTTTGTTAATTGCACACGAGTCCAGAGCCATACACCTCCACGCGCCGTCATGGCATGTAGGTCTCAGATAAAATCCATCCACCAATTGGTCCGACCATGTTTTCCCTAAAATTAATCCGGTCTACTCAGAAGGTGGGCCGACTGTATATTGGAATCAAGCGGATGGGTTAGAAACTTCAACCAAGTGTTTTAGAGCCGTATATTTGTTTTGCAAACTGTGGCCCACCTGGCCAGTGGGTCAACCTAATTCTTGGGCTAGGGCATCCATATATTGCTGCCTTTCTAATGGATGGATTGGATCTTGGGCCTATGTGCCATGATAGCAAACATGTTGTGTGTACTTGAGTTGTATTGCACACACATGTGAGCTTAGCAAATCTCATATCTGGAGAACCCGGATGGATACGACTTTCCTATAACCTCTAACTGCAGTGCTTTGGGGCCCACTGGCACATCCACTCTGTCCATCCATTTCCCCATATCATTTTAGGGTATGACTCCAAAAATGAGGTAGATCCAAGACTTAAAGGGGGCGCACGCCATAGGAAACAATTGGAATTCAATGCTCACCATTAAAATGTTTGTGGGGAAATTGTTTTTCTTATGCATGTTTACCAAACATGCACTTTTTCACATAAGCAAGAGAGTTGTTTGTTGAGAATCAATTCCGCAATTGCTAGAAGCAACGCCAAACATGCCCTAATTTATTTGCCTATATAAAATGATTTTGCATTTTGGATATGACATTATTTTATTCATTACTTTATGGTTCAGTTATGTCAGACAACATTGATGCACCCTATTGCTCTTCCAGAATGCCCAAGAAGGTTAGCTAAAGGCTTGAGAAAATGTGGATTGACCATCTCATCAAATAACTCATATCACTTCCTCCTAATGATGCATCAGTGTGTTGAGATCTTTATTGGAACTAGAGGTTGAGGACTGAGTAGCATAAGCTTGTAGGATTGAACACATGGGAGAGCGATGACATCGTGTTGATTTTTTTTGGAGTAAATGTCATTGTCAAGAAAGAGCAATTGATGTAGCAGAGTCCTTATTAATGAATCATGATCATGCTTATAAATAAAAATTATTTACAATGAAGTTGATTGATTGACAGTAGCAATTGTGTGTTGATTATCAATCTTGACCAATGAAGAAGCTAAGCTTGGTGAATTTTTTTGTTTGTATGTTTTGTTCGGTGGCAAATTATGAACAAGGTACATAGAAACGGTTATGGAACAGCTGTAATGGTAACGACATGAGTCATTACATAATATGAGGTTGTAAGGGCCCATGCCAAAACATTCGGTCCGTAATGTGCTTGTAATGGTCTGTTGTGACCATGTGTAATGGCCTACGGCCATTATGCGTATATAAATCCCCCTTTAGGGGCTTTTTTTCATTTTCCCACAAATTTCTCTCTTTTTGACATTTTGCTTCTTAAGTCTGTTTAACCCATTTTCGACTAGATTTATATATTTTTTTAAGATTTAAGCCATTTTCGAAGAATAGAAGTTCTAGGACGAATTTTGGAAAAATAGGTAAAATTTCATGTTTTTTATTTTTTTTTATTTGCCATTTGCTATAAATATATTGAGTCAACATTATATTATCAGATCAACCAAATCTTGCTAGATTTGTATTTGATTTGGCCACACTTGTATAAGTTTTCTTTTTTGTATTTTTTGCTGGTTTATATAATTTCCAACAATTTTCAAATTTTGCTTTATTTCTAATAAATATTTGGAATTAAAGTTGTACAAATACAAGTATGGAGTTTAGGTCTACACATGCATGTACTAAATAAATGTTGTTCATCTCTTTTTTCTTTTTCTTTTTCTTTTTTTTTTTTGGGTATTTTTGGTAATTTTGGATCAGTTTTGGGATGAATAGTGACAAAAAAAAATTCATCAAATTTTGGAGGGGAATGATGTCAAATGTTTGGGGATATACATTATTGGGATGAATCTCACAGATGGCATAAATTCCAAACCATTTTCTTGGGCATTCAGTGGTCCCAAATCGACCCAACATTATTCATTCTAGTTTAATTTTAATTTTTTTTCTTCAAATTTCTTGAGGGAAATGGTGTCCAATGGTTAGATATATGCATTAGTGGAATTGGTTACACAAACTGCATGGATTTTGGACCGTTTTGGGGGAACTCAAATGTACCGACATTGGCCCGACATTATTTATCTGAATTTAATTTTTAGTTGTTTCTCAAATTTATATTGAATCATTAATGTTAGATATTTATAATATTAAATAAAGGAGTTTTGAAGTCAGTCTAGTTCTCTTAGCCTCTTGAGTTAATAATATCATCAGATAGCCTAAGACAGCATTCTTACCAAAGAATGGCCCCATTACACTATCATAAATATGTTCAAAATAATAAAAGAATACATATTTGGAATCTGCTCCTTTTCTTTTCTTTTTTCTCTTTTGAATTTTTATAGTACATTTTCTCTTTTTGCCTTCGAAAAGAAAAGGACTCTTGTGGGTCCATAACTTCACGGTGTAATGGCCGGCTGTTACCGTTGTTGAATACCTTGACTATAAATGGCAACCTTCATTGTAAGTTAACATGTGGAGTGGGCACGTATCAACTTGATGTAATATGAGGTTGCATGTTGCATTGTTGTAACCCTTTTCTTCCCAAATGCACACTGGCCTTTGCAGATGTGACGTTTGCCCCTGTTTGAAAAACAAATTTATCTGCAGAAATCAATAATGCTTGTGTGAGTTTTGTGATCTCATTGCAGTCCCGAGCCTGGATAAAGGAGGGTTTTGTCAGGTTGGCAGCCGGTGTGAAACTTCTGCCACAAAATAGAAAAGGATTCATGTAGCAGACCTCAGTTAGTTTGGATAAAGCTTAGATGATAATGACAATGAATTTGAGTTGGTTCTGTAAGTATTGATACGTGGTGGGTTTTAGTTGGTCAAGGTCATACCTCATCTATAAATGGGGATAGATGGGGTTCATATCATTTAAACTTTTGTGAGGTCTTGCTAGTCAGTTGAGCTGTAAGTTATTTTCCTTTAGGATAAAGCTTAGATGATGATGGCATTGAATTTGAGTTGGTTCTGTAAGTATTGATACGTGGTGGGTTTTAGTTGGTCAAGGTCTACCTCATCTATAAATGGGGATGGTTCATATCATTTAAACTTTTGGGAGGTCTTGCCAGTCAGTTGAGCTCTAAGTTATTTCCTTTGCTCGATAGTTCTTCCATCTTCTTTTTTCTTTATTTCAACAGAGAGAGTTCTCCATAATTGAGTGAATGGTTTGAGAGTGGAAAGTGTACTAGGATAAAAAAAAATGTGATTGAAATATGTATCACACACTTATTAGATTCTGATGTTGTTGGAATGAATGATTAAAGGTATCAAACAAGATGCGAGAAGAAGGTGAGGGAAAGGAACACAGGGATTAGATCTGGAAAAACTAGTGGAAGAAGTGGGAGAAAGAAGGGAACAAGTAAACTAGATTAGGAAAAGCTAGTGGGAAAAGTTTTTGTATATTTATAATAGGAAGTATAGCTTTTGAATATGCTCAGTCTGTACAAGTGGCGCATCATTCAATGATGGCCCCACGGACATGGAATACCATTAAAAAAATTTAGATTGAAACCAACCACCTTTTCTTATTATTAATGCTCCCCCCCCCTAATATTGAAGGGTTAGACCTTCTGATATGGGAGATTGGAAAATCCTCCATCCATGGTGTGGCCTATTAGATCAGTGATCTAGATCATCTTACCATAAACATTTGGACTTGCACATTAGGAAATGATAGACACTAGTTGTTCTAAATATTGGCGATATTATTGATAGCATTGCTGATATAATTGATAATATTGCTGTCTGCTGATATTATCAATATCGCCAAGTCATATATATATATATATATATATATATATATATATATATATATATAGAGAGAGAGAGAGAGAGAGAGAGAGAGAGAGAGAGAGAGAGAGAGAGAGAGAGAGAGAGAGAGAGAGATGTAATACATATCATGGTATTATCGGTCAACAACGTATATCAATAGATGTTATAAGTTCAAAACACTCAACCCAGAGCCCTTTTTATCTCTCTGCATCGTTTATTAAATTTTAGAAAGAAAACAAAATGTCCAAAAAGTATCCCCTCATCCTCAGCTCTCATCATCGGCAGCAATGCCATCATCATGATCGTTGTCAATGTTGTCCTCTTCTACGAAATTTGATCGTGAAACATACTCCATCCTCGTCTCCCGCATTGGCTTTGCCCTTTCAATTTGCTTCTAATTGGAATTTTTGTAGGACCTACAAAGCGCTTGACGTTTATGAATTATAATATAACTAAATCACTATTCGGTATTCACTAATCATCATTGTTCTAACTTCTAAATATCGATGGTATTGGCTGAAATATTGGCTGTGTTATTGCAGTATCAACAGGTGAGCGATACAAAACCATGTTGGAACACACCTTTTCCAAGATATCAATGATAATATCATTGATATATCATGATAGACAACATAATTCACCAAAAAAATCAAAAACAAAATCTAGAAAATAAAGAGCAAATGTTTTCAGGGATTCTGCTCATAGGCGTTTTTTTAACAACTCCACTTGAGTTGTTTAGCATAAAAACATGAATTTGGTGGAGAAACTGCGATTTGAGAGGGATCTTGGTCCAAACCCAAAGGTGGTAATTGCATCGTCTATGGCCGAAAACACTTGGGTTTTGGCCCCTAAACAATCAAAACTATTATGCATAGTTTTCTTAATGTTTTGAGTTCTAAGTGTGTAATTGCGTGTAAATAATGAGAAAAATTAAGTGATCCTATTTTAAAAAATAAGTGACTGCAAAGCAATAATTAAAATCATTCAAACAATTTCATTTTGGGACCATGACTTAGCAACAACAGGTCCCATAATTTAATTGGTTAATTTTTTAATTAATATATGTCAAGCGTATAATCTTTAGGGGCGGATTAGGGAGGTAAGGGTAACAGCTTGATGGGTAGGCCTTGACCATGTGGACCACCTCAATTTATGTGTTGCATATTCATGCCGTACATCTGTTTCGCAAGCTCATTTTATGGCATGGTCCAAAAAATGAAGCATATACAAACAGTGTTTTAAATAGAGGTAGCGTGTTGTGTAGCGTTCAACCCTCTATAGCTGTAGCGTAATAGTGTAGCGTGTAGCGTAAGCTACATGATACTTCTATTTTTTAATTTAAAAATAAGAAAAATATGATAATTAGTAAGAAAAAAAAACAAAAATATAAAAATGCCTGAAAAATGATTCATTTTTTCAAGTATAACCATGTTCAAGCAAGTTATTAATTATTATTTATAAAAAGATAATCCACATATATAAAGTTATAAAAAAATCAATAATGAAATAATTATCGCATCAACAACTTTCTAATCAAACCACTTTAATTAATAATGTCTAATTGAAACCACAAGTCACAACTCACAAGTATGAAAAGAAATAAAAATCCTAGAGGTTAAGAGGGGTTTCCAAAAACCCTCTTTCAAAACCCTTTTTCTTTTTAGTTTTAAAGGTTTAGTGTGTGAATTTCACACGAACTTTAACAAAGGATCACCACCATTTTAAGTGAAAGTAAACATAGAAAGGTTTGGTTTTGACTTTACATTTCAATTATTATTTTTTATTTTTATGTTGTGACTTTTACACCATTTTTAAAAAACAATAATTAAAAAAACAAAACAAAAAAAAAAACATTTTTTTGAGAGATAATAAAAAAATACATTGTAGCTTATGCTACAAACGCTGCACGCTACGACCTTGTAGCGTATTGAGAGATAATAAAAAAATACATTGTAGCTTACGCTACAAACGCTACACACTATGACCCCTGTAGCATACGCTATAGGGGATTTACACTATTTAGCTACGTAGCGTACGCTACTGCTACACTACGGACGCTATTTGAAACACTGGATACAAATCTAAGGCCACAACATAAGAAGAAGAAGACGAAGATGAGATGCCACCGCAGTTGCAGCTAAAGAAGAAGAAGAAGAAGGTATGCATTTTTTATTTTCAATTTTTTTAGTTTTTTTTTTTTTTTTTTTCCTGAAATCGCCATTATGGGGGTAACGACTTTTTCTTTTTCCTTAATAATTTATGGGGGTAACGGCTTACTGTTCCAATTTTCAAAGGGTCTCTGTTTTGGACCCGTAACACAACGATATTAGCTGTTACTGTTACGTATCGGCCGTTTTTTAGCGGATATGTAACCGTTTTTTAGCACCTTGTTGTGCACTGTCTCATGAACTAAAATAGGCACATTTTCAATGAATGCGACATCCTTAGAAACATATATTTTCCTATTCACGAGGTAGTAACATTTGTACCCCTTCTGAGAGCCTTAAGTGATTGTTGAGGGATAATGGTCAAGGCGCAATATCTACTTGCACTACTTGTGGGAAGAATGCATGATTCTATTGGATGAAGTAATTTGAACATAACCTCTCAAGAAATGGTGGATAAACTAAATCTATGACAACATAAGCATCTGCAATTCTGCATCCGCACCAGATCTATTGTTTCAAGGGGTGGAATATCTGCTAACTTCCAAGTACCCAATATCCTTCTCTATCAAATCCAACTACAAGGATGAGATTTAATGTGATGCAGTCCCTAGCTCCTCATGGATACATCACATTTTGCTAGGGTGACCATGGCTGTGGGACTGGGATATGGCGCATTTGACTTGGGCTAATACTTATTCCTTCATCAAGGATCGTGTTAATATCATAAGTGCACCCAATGAAGCAGCTTTTAGCACCCAAATATGTTAGAGGGGGCCGAAAAGTCGCTTCGCATGTAGAATTTTGAGAGGAGGATAAAGAACCCGAAGAAGATTGAAGTTAGCAAGGCTAAGTACCGAGTTGTGTAGGAACACCATTGAGAGGTTATATGATGAAGTTGACTTGGTTATAGTTTATTTATGTAGAGAAAGGTTTCCAAATGGAACTTATAACAATCTCAAGTCTAAAAAGATTGGGATGTCCCAAGTCAAGAGGAAGTTATGTAACAAGGCCTACATGATCAAGTTGCCTGACAACATCGCGGATTATCAAGATGACTAATTTGTTTGATTGCCATGGGTGGTGTCTTATGTGCAAGCTGATGTTATTGTTAACATGGAAAACAACTCCTAAAGAAGAAAGAAATTGAACAAGTGTTGCACATGGATACCTATACCAGAGGAGGCCGAATTACAATTGATATTTGGTGAAGAAGTCCCATTCTTGATGGAGATGGATTATGGCTTTTGTATTGAGAAAGATGGATGTGGGCCTCTACCACTTGTATGGAGTATCAAACTCACCGAAATTGTATCATCCTCTACCACTTGTAGGGAGTATCAAACTCACCGAAATTGTATTCTTTTTAACCTGGGAGGAATGCTGAAGGGTCAAGGCCCTGCATGGGGTTCAACATCTGCTGAATTTTGGTCCACTTTTGTTACTGAATTATTGTGCTAAATGCACAACCATTATTTTTGGAAGATTACTGTTTTTTTTCCTTTCTTTCTTTCTTTTGGGGGGGGGGGGAGGGATTCTCCAATGACTTTAGGGGATGATTTGAAGTTGCTAGTGCTGATTCTCCAATGACTTTAGGGGATGATTCTCTGCATATATACAAACAATTTTGAGGCCATTACAATTTGTAAATCCTTGTAGGTACAATCCTATTTTGGATAGATTAGATTGATTTGTAAGCAATCCCAGAGTTTGATAATTCTGGTTTAAGATTCCTATGTTCTAGGTTGTGTAGTTATGGTCCATAAAAGGGTTGTTCTAGGAGTTCAGAGGTCGTTGGACTTTTGTTGAACTATTGGAAGTTCATTGAAGTACTCAACTGGTGAAAAGATTTTATTTCAGTAAGTTATTTATACCTCTCCGTTCAAACAATCTTGTGCTTCATCTATTCTAGTGATTCAGGTATTGGATTCTCATTGATTCAATAACCAGATTGCATCATACTGCAAGATGAAATGGTGCCAAATTATGGAAAAGATCGTGGGATAAAAGCTTTTCTACATCAGTTTTTGGTTTCCAAAAAAGTGAACTACCGGATGGATGATTTTATGTGTTGAGTTTTGAATTTATTATTATTTTTTTCTCGAAAAGAGTGGGCTACGTGATAGAGTTGAATGGCGGAACAGGATTCATGTAGCCGATTCCAATTAGTTGGAATAAGGATTGGACAATGATGATGATGCGGAGTTCTAATATTTCGAGAAGGGGGAGTTTGACCCTATTTCAAAACCCTTTGGTAGTGACACCAAAACAGAAAGTGTAGGGCTTATGCTCGTGATGACTGACAGCGACCTTTTTGGATAGATGAGATGGAGATGATGTAGAGGGAAGTTTTGGGTTCTCTCATGGATGGCTAGATGTTGATTGGAAGTGTATTCAAGATTGGAAAACCCCTTATCATATTGGGTGGTTGCAGCATGGAGATGTTGGCAACGGAATGACTTGGACTTTGGAAATGGTTTCTGTCGATGAAATGATGACAAAGAGCAGAAGCAAATATTGCAAGTGCGCACTAATGGGAGTGTGCTACATATTTGTGGGTGAATCACTTGTAGATTTTGTTTAGTATTTATTTATCACTTGTGCAATGTAATGTGGAAACTTAATCTTAGACAACTAGTCTCATGCTCCCGTTTGGGGGGGGGGGGGGGGGGGTGTAAGGCCTTCAAATCACAATTGGCAAAAAGAGATTCAGAAACTGCTGCTGCTGCGACCATTTGGAGCCATCAAAGCCGGCCGCTTTTTATGGTGGGGTCCATTATGTCATAGAGTTGGGATCTTTCAAGCTGGGTGATTCAGACATCCATGTCCCATGTGGGGCCCATTATATCAATAGGGAGTAATCACTGACACCAGGAACCTTACTTGTATCATTGTATGTTTGTGAGGCTTAAGAAGCAACTGTGCCCATCAGCAAATTGTATGTTTGTTGAGGCTGAGTTCGGATGTAAAGAGGGGATTGTTGGGCCTGATCTTGGTAGACCAGTTCCTGAGGCTTTTAATTTCATATGTATGGAGCCCATGGTTAAGCAATCCAAAGCATTGATATGATGGGCCCTGCCGTGATGTTGTATCCATAAAAGAACCTCCCAGATTGGAAGATGATATTAGCGGCCTCTTACAATAAATGTGGACCATTGTAGTACTTTCTTCATTTTCATTTGCTTCTTCCTTGTTTTTCCTTTTTCTTTTAACTCAACTGTCTTCATAGGCAACCAATTCAAGGTTAGGATCGTCCAATCTGGTAAATTCCTGCAATGGAGCCATCAGATCAACATCCCATCCCCAATGGGCCACATATCAACTGAGAAAACCTGGGACAGTTTAGAGAAAGTACTTTTAACGGTTCCTATTCAGTCACCAAAAAAGTCTAATATTACATCTAGGATTTTCCAGTCTGAGAAAGTTTTTGTTTGTGGGCCATCCGCAGCGAGGCTGGTCGTTATGGATCATTAAAACATGGGACTCCACTGTACAAACTCAAAGCTGAACAGTACTGAATAACCCTTGGACCGAATTGTACAAACAACTGAAAGTAAATATGCCGACGTAATTTTATGTGGCATTGTAACCAAACTCCAGCCTTGGTAGTAGTGTATTGGTGATGAAAGAAAACGTTTGATTCTTTTGCAGAGTATGATGGTTCATATTCATACACAGATATTGTGGCACATGTGTCTCAAATTAACCATTGAAATTTTGGGCCCTCTTTAGATATGTTAGGCTCATTCAATCATTCATCTTTAGCCCATTGACATTAGGTGGGAGGTTTTTTTGCTTTCTTTCTTTCAATTGGTAAGCCAGCTTGAATGCAAGACATAATGTTGAAATGCAACCTCAGCCATTTGAGTGATGGGCTTCAACCCAAGTTGGAGGTATTTTTAAGTGCAAAGGCGTGACCATTATGCCTCTGCTGTCTTGGGACAGTTTGAAAAACTGACAGGGGATAAAATAAAGTGGTTGGAAATCTAAATTTAAGTGTTTCGAAGTCCATTTGCATCGCCAAAAAGATTAACAGCCAAATGGGGCATCATGTTGCTTTCAAAACCAAACATGCCTCAGATTCACCCTTTAAGGTCTCAGTGATACTGGAGTCAATCCCAGCCTTTGAGCTCATGTGGTCGGTTGGACATGGATAATGGTAACTGGAAGAAGAAGCCATCAAGAAGTCAATCCCGTGCTGCATGTTTCTTATAATGTTTCAATTAGCTCTTAGTTCATGTATGGCTTAGCATTCTAACTAGCCCCATTTTATATTTTTTTGGAAAGACACTAGAAATTTTGTGAAAGAAATAGTAAATTCATCCAATTATCGTTTCTAAAAATCTTCTCCTCCCTCCCATTTTCTAAGTATTGATCTTGGTATTTAAGATTTTTGTCAGAACCTAATGCATTAATTCTATTTTCATTTCTCTTCCCATTGTTAAACTGTTTTTTAATATTCTGAGCAGGTCTTAGGATAACCTATGTTGCCATAAAGGACCATGGGCTGAACTCTCTTACTCCCATCTACGAACGATCCCTCTTGAGGAACAGCCTGTTTCGAACTTCAATTCTGGCCACGAGATGTTTAGTTGGGAAGGGGATTGATGAATTCATCTTTAGCTGGCAACCCATGAAAGGTGGCCTTCTCCTTTCTGGCAGTGGGGTTGGGAGAAGAAACATTCATAGTGGGGAAGAGTAGCTAGGGAGAGTTAGAAGCCAGATTGGTTACCAAGGATACAATGGGATGACCTACTCTCAACCCAATATGCATGTCTTGAGTATCCAAACATGTAAAAAAGTTAAAATCCTTTTCCTCCTGCACTAAACTAAAAGAGAGAGAGAGAGAGAGAGAGAGAGAGAGAGAGAGAGATTAAAATAATAAATTACAATCTCACGGACGACGTTAGAGAATGCAAAGTCTTGCTTGCATCAAACACATCAGTATTTGTGCAACCCAACTCACTGAGAATACATTGGGTAACAAATGATGTCATTGGCATTTTTTAGGGCACAAACATGGCCCCATGTATATATCCTAAAACATTGAATTTCTATGCAAAAGCTTAAGTTAGTGATCCATGCTACTGGAGAAGTTCCAGTGGTCCATTTAAATGTGGATGTGGTCCAACGATCAAATGCTCAGGACTGCAAATAAGAATCCATCTCGCATCAATAACAAAACTGGAGCTATAGAGTTTGCTGGCTCAACCCAATTTGTGTGCATTAAAAATCGAGTCACAGCTCAATCTCATATCATGTGCAGAATGGCAAATCAATGCTTGAATGTGGAAAGACATTGACCATGTCAATCCAATCTTACCAATTCCATTGAGAAATCAAAACTAGCCTGACTTAGAAACTAGGTACTGCACTATCTATTCATTCTTTAATGGATAACATAAAATTTATTACATACAAGCTACAACAAGAGAACTGAGTTGAAGTGACAAACTAAGTAACTTACTGCCTTCAGCAGAGAAGTCTCAATTTACAGTCTTAGCAGTAGGCCAAAATGAAATGCTTGGCCTCAACACAATATCCTTGGCTACATGGACTGCCTAAGAGAGTCTCGCTGTACTCATGTCTTCAGTCCAGTCAGGGATCACCTTCAAGCTGCCTCAGATAAATAGAGGGGCAGAAAATAACTAGGAAGCAGATGGAGCCATAACAAAGAGCCTTATCTTCCACTTCTGGACCTGAATTGGACTTGGCAGTACTTTGAAATTTCTGATAATCTCACCAATAACCAAGCTCAACAGATTATCGTAAAAGAGCCTCCAAAAATCCATCTCAAAATGCTGTAAGGCGGCCACGACCAAATAGTATTCACTGTAGCAATAAACATACCAAGGACTTGTTTTGACAAGAAGCTCCAACTAATGATATAACCATTAAATTCTTTTTCTAGAAAGAACTTCATTCAGCTTCATCACGTCGCAAAAGATGCAGTAGCTCTCCCCCTAGCAATTCCCATAGGATGGAACAAGGAAAGATTTGCTGAGGAATGTTGCACTGGGCATCGAACGGCCCACCATACCAGCTTTTGAACAAATTGGCAATGAGGCAAATGAAGTGCACAGACAAACATCTCAGAGAGATCATTCGTGGTTTCCCAGGAGGTTTGCACATAAAATAATGTTAGGTCATGCTGCAGCATTAAATATGATTGGGGGAAAGAATCTTGCCATCAACCGTCATCTGATAACTAAGCTCTAGCCATGCAAAAGCACAAGGGGTGACCTACACACCCTCGTTGCAAGAGTCGAAATGAAAGCTTTGGAGGGGATAAAAAACATACAGATCTCCTTCAGCGGGTCACCTCCAATTTCTCCCATCCTGTGTACGAACAACAATAATTCAAACTATAGAGTAAACTTGGGGAATTTCCTGAACAACAACAAACACTTCTATTTTGCAAATCAGGAGATGATGCACAGTTTTTCCTGCCATCCACATGATGAGTAGATGTCAAGAAATGTTATTTCCTCCTCCCGACATTCAGAACAATAACAAATACAGTTTTCGAAATAAACCAATTAACATATGCTCATATGAACAAGCCATAATGTGAATTAGACAAGACAATGAGGTGACTCGATTCGTTAGCCATGCTAAACAACATCCTTGTAGGGTCCAATGCCAATTGGGCAAATATCATGACTACATCAAATGCACAATGGAACTAACAAGGATAGCCAAAAAATAATAATAATAATAAATAAATAAAGGAGAGCGAGAAAGAAAGAAAGAAAACAAATATCACTTAAACGATTAAAATTGTTGACGTAATGAAAAAAAGGGTTCATTTGCCTTTAATGTGATAAAGAAAATTACTGAAACTAGGGGGAAATGCCGTGTAAGGCCACAAAATTCCCAAACCAAGGGAGCACTGAAGCACTATCACATTGAATTGCAATTATGAGTCTAGCAAAGTGGAAATAACCAAACTAAGATATTCTTATCACATGGATTGCTTGGGCTGCAAATTGCGATTATGTTACTATTAAGTTGGACGCGGAAGAAAACAACTGCAACCTAAGGGTCCGCTTTGGTAAGGGATCCCATGTAATCGGTATTAAGTTTAATCATTATTCTGGCTGGACCTATGCCATCCATGCAGGATTCGCCACAATAAAGTGTCACTTTCCTCCACAAAAATGCAATTAAGAAAAGTTTCAGGAAAAAAAAAAAACATTAATTGCAGGTTTTTCTTTTCTTTTTTTTCCTTTGAGCTAATAACAGAAATTTCATTAAGGAAAGATCCAGAGATCAAACAAACAACACTAGAAAGATAAAATAGCAAAACCAACAAAAACAAAAGACTGGATAATGCCCGGAGCATCCCTGTTAAATGAAATGTTTAAACAATGAGGATAAAAAGAAGAAAATAAAAGAGCACTAGCTAGCTATATTACACCAATGTCCTCATCTCTGGGACCAGCCCATTCCTGACTTTTGAAGACACCGCAGCCCATTCGATTATCGAAGACACCACTAATTGTGTTAACGAGGAAGGCACCAGTTTAGTTTGCCAAATCCTACGTGGAAGGCATGGGGCCCACCGAAATCAGGATTAGACTTAATACCAATTAAGCAGGATCCCTGACCCAAACAGACCCTGAGAGCTACCTTCTCTAATATGGATGCTGGGAAACATCATCAAGGTGCATTTGATAACACCTTCAAAAGCTATTCTGGCAACTTCCCTTGCAAAAGGAGAGTTATTTCAAAGTGGAAAGATTTTTGAGATCATTCCTAGTAAGAATCATTTTTGTCAAGACCCAAAAAATGAGATGGAATTGCTTCCTGAGAGAACAGGTGGTCACGAGAAATTAGTCTCGTTTGAAGCTATTCATCGGCTCTCTCATTGACTATATGACTCTCTATTCCAGTTGTAAGTTCTTTTATCATTTCCTCTTCTTGTTTTATTCTTTTTTCTTTTCTTTTCTTTTCTTTTAAATCTGGATTACATCATATTTAGTTTTTTTATTTATCATTTCCTCTTCATTAAGCGGAATTCAATTCACTTATGAATTCAAAAGCAACATCTGCCAATTGTTAATAGACATTCAATTTCACACCAAAGGATTACTCTTTCTCTACTCTTCATGAACTGATTCATTCCTGATACTTCTAATAATTAATAAAACCCTACACTTCTAAAATATTCAAATAACAATCTCAGATCTCTTTGGCATCCACATTAGCATATGTCTAGTAAAATTAACACAAAATAACTAGAACAACAAAATCTTCAATAATACCATTTATCAAATTCGATGAATAACAACATATCTAATCATCTAAATCCCCTGCAATCACCATAAAAAACTTCTAACTGCTTGCAGTTTTGAAAACCATGGAAAGAAAATTACAAAGCAATCTTTCATTCTTCAGAGGAAAAAGAAAAAGTAAAAAAGCAATTGTAAAATGAGCAGCAAACAAGCATAATCCCATTTTCATGACCTTGAATTCTTCATTCAATTCAAGCTACTCATGGGAGAAGGATCTCCAATCCTACTCTTCCATTCTGCACCCGCACATGTGTGCTGGTCTGTGTCTCTGTGTGTGTGCAATGGCTCGATAACAAGCAGGTCTGATCATCAGATGGGCAACATATGTATGTCAAGACCGTTGCTCAATTATGCAATTGTTGTTTTTTCTCATACGTATGCGCCCCACCTGATGACCCAGCTGGCCAGAATTTCAGACCATGGCACATACATGTTGCTATGTGCCCCACTTGATGACCCAGCTGGCCAGAATTTCAGGCCATGGCACATACATGGTGCAATGCGCCCCACCTTATGACCCAGCTGGCCAAAATTTCAGGCCACAGCACATAAATGGTGCAATGCTGCCCCACCTGATGACCCAGCTGACCAGAATTTCAGGCCACGGCACATACATGACGCAATGCGTCCCACCTGACCAAAATTTCAGGCCATGGCAATACATGGTGTGTCCACCAAATGAGCGACGGAGATCTCACACACATTGGTGCATCAGAGGATGTCCAACACAGACCAGTAAATCATTGTACTTCTCACAAATTAAACCAGCAAAAAAATGAAGAAGAAAAGGAAAGAAAAAAAAAAATACCTGCTCTCTACTCCCTCCAATCTCTCACCATCCGATCCATCAATTCAACGACCACCTCCCGATCCCCAACATCCCCTCCCTCTCCGACCCGACCCAAAGCACCATCCAGCTCCACGGCTTCCCTCACCCTCGCCTCCCTCAACAAGCTCCTATAAACCCACCCCCTCACATCCTCCCCTGGCACCACACCTGCCCCCACCATCCCGCGAAGAACCTTCAACGCCTCCAGCGTACCTCCCATTCCTACAAAACCCATTAACCGCCATCCCATACGTCGACCCATTGAGCTTTCCCCAATGTGAATTATCAGGCCTCGACATCCAACGGAAGATCGACATTGCCTCCCTGGGCTTGCGAGCCCTGAGATATGAAGCAAGGAGGAGGTGGGCGATGGGGAGGAGGTGGGGCCCAGCGCGGGGGTTACGGCCGAGACGGGTCAGAAGGGACATGGAAAGGGAGATGTCGGAGGCGGAGGTGAGGCTGTGGATGAGGATGGGGAGGGAGAGGGAACTGAGGGGAGGGGGATTGGGGAGGAGGAGGATGGCGTCGAGGAGGCGGGCCACGTGGGGGAGATGATCTGGCCGTTGGCAGAGGCGGGGGATGAGGAGATTGATTTGGGTGAGTTGTTGGGGGGATAGAGATGCTTGTGATGGTGGTGGATTTTGGTGGGTTGAAAGAGGGAGGGAAGCTAGCTTTGAAAATGGGGTTGGGAGGAGGTTGCGTAGGATAAGGAGGGGCTGTGTTGCAGCTGCTGCTACTGCTCTCATTTGAGGGGATAGTGAAATACGCAACGGGGTGTAGGATAGCACCACTGGCTTTGCCTCTCTCTCTCTCTCTCTCTCTCTCTCTCTCTCGGTCGCCTAGGAAGAGAGAGGAGATGGTTTGGGGTTTATGAAAGAAGAGAAACTTCGATACTTGCGGGAGGGTGCGATGGACTGGGGTTTAGGCCATGTTTATAACCATGGATTCCAGCCCAAACAAAATAATAATAATAATAATAATAATAATAATAATAAATAATAATAAATAAAAATCGAAGTAAAAGCGTTTTCTTCTGACGTGATAATTCGTATTGTTTGAATAGCAATAAAAAGGTGTATCTTGCTGACTGATTGTAAAGAGAGAAATATAATATTCTTAGTTGGATAATTATTATTTTCTTCTTTCTTTTTCCTTACATTTAAGGTAGCCGAACGCACTCAAAGAATTCAATCAGATTTTGAGAATTGTATAATTGTATTATGTTGGTTATGTTTGGCAATCTTGAATTGAATTGAAATCTATTTTATGAGAATTTTCAAACGAATACTAAAATAATAATAATAAAATAGATGGCTTTAGATCATTGCAACAAATCTCTCAACAGTTTCTCAGCCTGAAGATTTTTAAAATTTATTATCGACTCTCGCCAAAAGTACAGACCTTAAGTGTATTTGTTCTTAATTAATAAATAATTTTAATATATAAATAACAAATCATTTAAGTTTTTTACTATTTTTTTGAGTTAATATCATCCTACTATCACAATACAAAAATGATACTTCAAAATCAGCTGAAGTTCTGGAAAGTTCCGTCAACCTCGTTTGGTACATTTTCCTCAATATTATCACAAGATTTTAAAAAATCTTGGTGTTACTTTTCATACTAAAAATTAAGAATTAAATTCCTGCAGGATTGAATTCTATTGAAATTCCATAATCGAAATCCAATCTTAAAGGCGTAAATTTCAATTTGCCAACTTGGAAGTAAAACATTTCTGCAAAGTTAATCTCACCGTAGTCTATGGACCCCACAATGATGTAACTGTATGAATCCCTTCCAATTTGATGGAATGTCTAAAAAAATCAGCCCTATTCCAAACTCAGGAGCCAGGAGGCCACGCCATCGAAATAGTTTGAAATCCTACCTTAAATATCGGGCCTAAGTTTGGAACTGCCTAAAAATTTGGTGCCATTCCAGACGCGGATTAGCTACTGACAGGTTGAGTAGCGGACATTGCTACTGAAGTGGATGTCACTATTTTTTGTGGGCCCCATAATGTTGTATGTGTTGTATCCACACCGTCCATCCATTTGGAGAGATCATTTTAGGGCATGACTCAAATAATGAGGCTGATCTAAAGCTCAAGTGGACCCCACCACAGAAAACAGTGGGGACAGTGACATCCACCGTTGAAAACTTCTGTGGCCCCTAAGAAGTTTTCAACGGTGGATGTCACTGTCCCCACTATTTTCTGTGGTGGGGTCCGCTTGAGCTTTGGATCAACCTCATTCTCTTAGTCATGCCTTAAAATGATCTCTCCAAATGATGCTGATGGCCCACGTGCCATGGTGACGTAACTTCAGTAGGGATGTTCGCTACTCAACCTGTCAGTAGCTAATCCGCATCCTGCGATTCCTCGTCTAAGTGGGACCCACATAATGGATGAGATGGATATCTGAATCACATCTCCATTGGACCAAAAATTAGTTAGGAAGGTTTTAATGATTAGTTGTCGCTCGCTCCCAACTGTTTCCTTTCAGGTTGCCACCAAAGTCACGAATCGGGCTGTATCATTGAGCCTTGGGGTCTGCCGAGGGGCGTATATGATGGAATGGGTGAATGTCCAACGCAAATCATGGCAGTCCTCCATTGAGATCTTTCAGAAGCCCACTTGAGATGTTTATACAACATCCACCCGTTCATAAGGGTGAGTACATGGACGATGAAGGGAAAAACCAAATATCCACTTTATCCCAGACTTTTCTGCTTCATGTGGTGTGGCCCTACTTAAGTTTTGGATGGCTGGATTTCTAGAGTTGAGTCTTATAGGATACAGGAAGCTTGGTGGACGGTCCCAATTGATACTTCACCCTGGGACGCACTGTGGAGAGATGACTCTACCACATTCCTATTCCCCCCAAGTCCGACGGTATCTCCTCCGAATATGCATTTGCAAGTGTGACACACGTGAGGAGAGCGGCTAGATTTTTGTTCTCTTGATCATTCACCCCGGATCCAGCTCTCATGCAACACAACAGTCCACTGGCACCTTCATAAGGAGAATATGCATTAGTATCCTTGGGTTTTCAGTTTGTAATTCATGATTCAGCAACCCAGAACATGGATGTCATGACCCACACAACAGCTGGTGGACCATTACTATGCATCTCTACTGCTGGAAGATCTCCAAGAAATAACAATCGTTGAAAATCTAGATTGGATACAGTAGAATGATTACAGAAAATAGCCATAAATGCCAGCCATTGGTCCATCAACGCATTGAAAGCCCTAACATTTGCAGAAAGAAAGATTTTCATTGTGGTACAAGCTATGCAAAAATTCATACCATTGCCATCATTGGACCTACTTCAGGTGGCCCATGAGCCAAGGGTTCTTCCCGCAGATGGGAAAACCCATCACCTGAACATTTCAGATGGGCATTTGGGAAAGAAAATACAGCACCGACTAAATGGATGGATTTAATGGCTGGAATCTTCCAACCTGAGGCAAGTTTAGCATAGATCCTTACCTAAAGTGGGTCCCATCATATCAATTGCTTGGACCACTGTACAAACTGAGAAGCAAGGCATACGGTAGAAACTCTAATGCCAATGATCAGGATAATCCCTCAACCCCGTCTGGGGGCAGCTTCTCCAAACATCTTCTCCAGTTTGGAATTCGGCCATGCATGCCTAAGCCAGTTGCAAATTTGCACAGCCACAGAATCAAACTGATTGGGGCGAAAATTCTAACCCATTGTCTGAAGTTGATAGTACTCCGAAGAAATGACAACCATGCACCATGTGAGGGTTACCTAACACGTATTGCTGGATACGAGGCGCGGTCTCTCCATCCGAAATTCACAACTGACCAGATCAAAAAAGGAAAACCTCAAAACTAGCCATCCTATCAACACACACAAGAGATGGAAACACTAAAAGTCCTACAAGAAAATGAACTGAGATTGTGCTTTCTAGTCTTTGGGATTGAGAGTAGTCTTGGAATGAGATCTTGCTGTCTAGGCTAGTACTTTTTCTTTTATTCTCCAGGTGCAGAAACCCCTTGCTTGAGCCTTTCTCTCTTCATCTTCTTCTTGGAGATGGGCTTCTTCTTTCTTGGTGGGAGGGTCTTCTTGGCATACATGTACAGTGCATAGTTGCCAACAAGGAAGACCAGCAATAGCCCCCCAACCACAAGCAGTACTATCAAAGCCAGGGTTGAACCCCTTCACTTCACTGCCCACATTTCCCTGTTTGTCATTGCACCATATGTTTTGTTATGAAGGCAAAATGTAAATTAAAAGAAAACGGATCACATGAGATGAACTCTAGAAAGAAAAAGAATCTCCAAATCAATGTTGTATGAAGCAGAGGAAAGTAAAACAAAAACAATACATGGCAGAGACCAACACTCCAACATGTAGGAAAACAGAAGTAAAAGAGAAGAAAATTCTAGCCTGAAACAGAAGGTTTTGCATTTCTCAAATGGAAGTAATGGCAAATGGTGTGTGCAAAATATCTCAACTGAAGCTCTAAGGGGTATTTGGATCTAATTCCCATCAAGTGGAATGACCATTCACCCAAATTGGTATACGGTGGAGAAAACAAGCTGACTTTTCCATGTCAGGTTGGTATGATGGGAACTTACATTCCAGCCAATGTGGGGACTTTCTGCATTTCCCTAAGAAAATACCTTTCAGAATGCAAGAGGGCATCATGAATCATGGGTGTAATCCTGACATGAGCATCTTTCCAAACACACCTAAAGGCAGATCATGGAGAGTGAACTCAGAAATTTGCTTCGCTACGACATGATACTGAAAATGGAGCTGCTTGCTCTAATGGTGAAGAACCACTGCTAGAGAGAGCTCAGCTTCCCAACATATATTAAAATTTCCATGCTGAAATGGACTGCCTGGAGTATTCAATGTGCTGAATGAAGACAGATGCATCAAAGAAACTACCTGCTACTTAATAGTAATGGTTTTTATGTGTAATATCATCCCTTTGGAGGGCAATAATATATCATTTCAGGCCATTAACATATCAATAACCAAATGGTAGTATCCTTCATAAAAACAAATGGTAGCTTTAACTTAATTGAATAGAAGAAACATGCAGGCTAAGCGCCTGTTCAATATGGGGGCAGCTCCAATAGAATCAGGTATAATATAATGGGGCCCATCTGTTTCCTCATTTCTCCAAACAATAACAACAAAAAAATAGACAATAAATAAAGGGGAATTAACATCTTAGCAGATTATCTTCTCACCCTAACAAAAAAAAAACTTAGCAGATTTTCATAGACTGACACTGGCCATCTAGGGTTCCTATCTATCCTCTTGAAGAAAACGCCGAAAAGTTCAGGATTTCAGCCCTCTCCAAACAATCCCTATAATTATCAAAATACTTGAGACAGTAAAATTGGGATGCGGCAAGTGGGATGTAAAGCAATGCCCAAAGTACACAATGCCCCTGATTTGCTGATGCCAATGGCAGAGACTTCAGGTTTCTTTCTTTTCTCAAAATTGTTGGAGCTTCCTCTTGCTAGGTTCTTTCATGGAGAACGCCAAATACTACGAGCTTCTGCCAACTGCTCAATGGCCAATTTAGCGGTAGGGCACCTCCTGATGTAGGGGAAGATCCTCCTGATCGAGGGCGAGGATCAAGGGTTTTCCTAGAAGAGATGACAAAAAACACCAGGATTGTCATCTGAAGACCGGTCGTGCACGCTCAAGGACCGGTTGCCCGACCGGTCGAATTTCCCCTGGGCAGTGGCCAACCCCGCTGGACAAATTTGGCCACTGGCCGACCGGTCGCCCCCCTCAACTCCGACCGGTCGTGGCCTATGATCGACCGATCGGCAGACGTCCAGAAGCTTCTCGCGATTTCGCGATTTCTTTCCGAATTTTATGATTTTTGTCCTGTTCTTGTTAGGACTCTTTCTTAGCATGCAAGTAACGTACTTAGGGTTAGGTTTAGTCTATTTAAACACTTTAAGGTTCATTATTATGTAGCTTTTGATTATTTTTAATGAAATTGAGTTTCTACTCTAATTTTCTTCATGGATCGAAGATAGGCTCGTGGATTCGAGTTGTTCCATGGTGGATTTGGCGAAGACAAGTTGAGGAGTCCTTGTAGATCCGTGGATTCAGATCAGTTATCCACGGGAGAGACGGTGCCCGATCTCACAACCCGCTTTCTGCCGCATTACCTCCCTTCTAGTGGGGAGATCCGGGGGGTTCATTACTGCTGCTGTCTTGATTTGTTCTGTTCAAACCAATGTGTAATCTGCCTCCACCTAACAAAACCACTAGGGATTCACCACCTGACCCTCTACTTGCTTGGCCCAGGTTTTCAGATCCCTGCTAAAGGGAATGCACACACATTCATGATTGGCATAAGACTCATAGGAATATGTTTAATCAACCACATGGCATCCTTCAAAGGGGCTTTCAAACATTTTAAATCCATCTTACAAAGTTAAAGGTCTGAATGATATAACTTTTCCAACATCCTATTTACGCATTTGTATGAAGCCATCAAATACCATGTTTCTAAACTACTTTCCTTGCTAAGGGGTTAATGAAAGAATCCACTAACTTTTCAGAAGAAGAGATGCATGCACCTTTTCCAATCACCTTTGATTGATTAAATTAAGAATAATCTTCGGGTCTTTCACAGTGGGGTTGGCAATTTGGCTATCGAAAGAAGGTATCTTTCACAGTGGCATTGGCAATTTGGCTATCAAAAGAATGACTTCATGGGAGTGGTGATTAGGAATAATGGTTCATTCATATGGGAAGCTATCTCAAAGTTTGGTGACACCTTCAAAGGAGTGCAAAAATTTTCTCAAAAGGTGTGAGATATAAAGTGGTAAATTTGAGAGGGCTCGCTTTTGGGAAGACCTTTGACTTAATTATTCCTCCCATGTTAATAATAAATTCCCAAGGCTTTACTCCCTTTCCAGAATAGACATCCCTATCGAAGACTCATATGAAGTGCCAGACAATAGAATTGTTTCGTCCTTGCAATTCCAAAGGATTTGGTATGGCTTTTTTGCCCCCTTTGGAATTGATTGAGTTTTGCTGGGTTTCAATAAGGGAGCTCATGAAGCATGCCATTCAAGCCTAAGGAAAGACCCATAGAAGGATGCACAAGACGGCAATTAAGCAAGGTTTATAGGGAGGGGGGGAAAGGAATCTTTGAGGATCATCCATCTATGGTCCACCCAGTATCAAATCTTCACCAAGATCAAAAGATCTTTGGTGATTTGGGGTTCGCTCCTCAAAGAGTTCTCTGCCACTTCCATTTCTGATCATTTTCACAATTGAAAAAGTGTAAAACTATTGCCGACCTCCTGTAAAGTGTATCCTTGCATCCTGGATTAGAGGAGTCCTTAACAATTGAGCGTGGATCATCAAGCTCACTTTCTCTGGCCTGGATGGGGTGGAATATTCAAATCCAGTGAAGCTAGTGCACATTAAAACCAGTGTGGACCTATTTGCTGGCCAGTTGGGTGGGTCTTTGGTTGAGGGGAACCTCGTAATGCCATTGTTAGTGCCTCAGAAAATGCCCTCCTCCTTGGAAGTTGGCTTTCATTTTGAATGAATTGAGAATGTGTTTTCGTTCATGGTAATAGTTTATAATCAGAGTTCTTTTTGTTGTCAATAAAAAAAGATGATGCCACAGGCACTCTCGGTTTCAACAACTTCATTTCATCAATAAAGGTTTCAAAAAGCTAACCTCTTGAGAAGCACCACAACAGAGCTGAATCTCCACTTACATGGCAGATAAAGCAATGGGTATCTACCAGTTTTTGCATGACAAAGAACCTCTTCCAAGGTGCACATTATAAAATATGTTAATTTTCTTGCCCCAGTCACCATCAGAATCAGCTCTATGACAACCCACAATTCAAGGCCATTCCCCAATGACACAATGTATGTTCTGTCCTTCTGATGTAACACGCAATGTGGTGTACAACTTGCCAATGAAGCATTCTATTATATGATTGTTTGTGTATCTTTTAATGTTACTCCAGCAAGGCATGCATTAGGTATTATACAACATAATATGAATGACTCTTCCCATGGCTTCAACAGGACATTCTCTTTGTGAGAGAACATCTGAAGCTGGGATCTAGCAAAAAAAATGGGTGCCTCAGATCTCAATGCATAAAAGTTCAGTAGAAAAAATAGGGAGTGACAATGGAATTGGGGCTCTCAAACACATTTCAAGTTCATTAGATTAACATAAAAAAAAGGCCATCATTTCATATTCTTACAATGCCATTTATACGTACATATAGAGGCTGACACAGACACCAAGTTGATGGCTTCACCCTCTTTCTAGAAATCCACTCTTATATTCCAGGAGATGACGAGTAATCTTGTGAATAATGGTGTAATTGGAAATCGCATCTCTTAGGGAGTTTTTCATTGTCTTTCATGTTTCCTGGAAGGTTGTCTTTGGTATTCCCATGCAAGTTCTGTAAGTCTTGGAAACATAAATCTGAGGGAAATATGATAGTTTTAAAAGTGAAGATCTTATCTGAAATATGTAAGGTTTCTAAGTAATAAACTAAAGTCAAATTCAGGTGTTTCACATGTCTTGGCTATCACAAGTGGCCAGTATCACGTTAAGATTCTCTATTTATTCTGACGAAAGGAGCTATATAAGCAGGAAAAATTGAGGACGGGAGTTTGAATTTCATGTAAAGAAGTTCCAGTTTCAGAATTTGGTAGGCAATGATGCTCCAAGTTCCATTGTTATAAAAGGAAGTGTCCTCCTCCTTTGTCAATATTGCCTTGATGGAATTGTTCCTTTTTTGCCATCTTGTTGCACCTGGTTGAAATTAGAATTCCTATGGTAGAACGAAATGACCATGGTTGAGCTCAAGGACTCACGTAAATGAAGGAGACATCCCAGCAATTGATAAGAAGATTTGATCTACTAACGCAAGTTGCCATTTGCTGAGCTGAAAACCTTAGGAATGGGTAAGAATTCTACTGCAACAACGACGATTGTTCAAATAACACTAAACCTCATGGGAACTAAATCATTGACTGAACATGGTTCAAGATGAAGCGACTAGTTGAGCAAGCAAGGAGTTTGTTTAAGCGAACATTTCGAGCATTGGAACAAAACCAAAATGGTGAAATTCAGATCTTGACTCAAATGGTTAACTAGATTGTAACGAATAATCAGATGAAAGAAAGTCAGGTCTGTTCAAAGCTAAGGTGACATGTGGCATCTTTAACATGGCAGCGTGATTGAAGTGTTTAAGGATACATGACCTAGTAACCTTAAGTGTGAGTAGAAGCAGGAGCTTCCAGTGTGGGAACAGGAAAGAATATGTCTCAAAATGCTAGCAAGTACAGACAGGCAGGAAACTGGTGCAGGGCTCAGGTGCCTTGCATAGAAGGTTCCCACAAGGCCACAACAAGGTTTGACCAACTCTCCATTCACTGCATGGTCAGAATTGACAAGATCGTTGCAAGGGGATCAGGTATAAACATTAACTGTAAAAGCTTGATGATGCATACTAGGTAGAATGACATAAATTCATCTCATTCCAATGAGGACTGAATCAAAACCGGGATTGCCATTTTTTCTTTAAAGCTAACCAGTTCAAGACAAGGAAATGGAAGACATACCAAAGATTATCAACCAAACAAAGTAAATTCAGATCCAATAAGAGCTGGTCATGAACATGGAGGAAGATTAAAGAGGTCCAATCAAAGTGCCATCAAGCACTTTTAACTGTTTAGAATCTAGAAATCACTCTTTCGTGTGTCCTCAAAGGAAATTCAAAGCACGATCAGGTGTAGCAGACATTGATTACAAAATAAATGATGGAAAGATCAACACTGAAGTTTAAGCAATCTACAGCAATAGAGAGGACCTAATTGAGGTTCCGCCTGCAAACAATGAAGAGGCTCCTGTTATCTAAAGAGCCACTACTAACTCTTGTTCAATGCCCAATGAACATTGGTTGTGGGTTAATGTTTTCCAGACGTGAACCTTATTATTGATAGTAAAGAACTTAGAACATGATGACTACAGAAATGGTGAAGAAGTTGAAACTCTGTTATATAACATATCCATGACCGTACAAGTTTGTATTGGTCAGTGGAAACAAGCTAACAATTTCAAAGAATTGTTTACTTACCTTTTTGACCAGGCAAAGTCTAATTCTTTATGATATGGTTCCTATGGACATGTGTCATGTATCGCTGGAGGACCTAGGCAATACGATAGTATCCAATACCTATTAAGATTCAAGAACCCTAGTTTTCAGAAAAGCATCAGAAAAGTAACTCTCTCTTTCATATAAAGAAGAGTTGAAGCATAGACGAGGTAGAGAAATTCTTCAAATTTATTAACCATGTCAAATTTGAAGAAGAAAGAAAACCAGGAGGTGTTATGTAAACTCATGGTTAAAGATGCACAGAAAATATTGTCCCAACGAACATCCCAACTTATGAAGTTTAAGGATATTATTCCAGTTGAGATATCTAATGCACTTCTGCCCATGTTGGATATTCAATACAGAATACCATGTTGATTTGGAGCATAGTTCAAGACTTCAAACCTTACGCACTACCTATGAGTCCAAAGGAGCATTACAAAGAGCTTGAATGGGAAGTGACAAACTTGCTAAAAGGACCAATCACCAAAGCATGAGTCTAGGTTCTATCACTGCTTAAAATATATCAAGGAGGCTTTGTAGACTGCAGAGAGTCATGCCAGTAAACAAGATTATCATTTAGCATTAAGTAAAGATTGTTAATCCTACGGCTTGCATCTTGTTAGACTTTTTTTTTTTTTTTTTGGTGAAAGGTATCAGAAATTTATAAAGGGAGCCCAGCTTAGCAAAAACTAAGACGGGAAAAAAAAAAAAAATAGCCCAAACAAGGAGCAAGATTACAAGCATCCACGGCATTGAAACCACCATCATGTTAGACAGCTTTTTGGTTGAAAGTTTTTTTGAAAAGGTCGATCTGCATTGTGGTATCAACAAATCTTACTTTTACCAGGTGATAGATGGAATACAACCTTTACGAAATATGAATGATACAAATGGCTTGCAGTGTTTTCTTATTATCGTGGATATTCCATCAAGTAGCCCAAGGAACCTGAAGAAAAGAATTCAAAGATTCTCAAAAAGAGGAAGAAAAAGATCCAAGGTATTGTAGACAGCAAAGAATTGAACATTGCTTTCTTGATGCATCCAAGACACATCTCATGTGTGTACCACAGGAGGTCCAAAGTGGATCCCACCTGACAAACATGTGAAGATCCATCCAGAATTGAGTAGCCGGTTGGAGAGAGAGGTCCCTAGTCTAATTGGATAGGTATTGTAGACAGCAAAGAATTGAACATTGCTTTCTTAATGCATCCAAGACACATCTCATGTGTGTACCACAGGAGGTCCAAAGTGGAACCCACCTGACAAACATGTGAAGATCCATCCAGTATTGAGTAGCCGGTTGGAGAGAGAGGTCCCTAGTCTAATTGGATACTCTATGGTCAGCCAATTGGATAGTGATGCCACGAGTCCAATCTGGCCTTGATTGAACCTTTTTTTTTTTTTACTTTTTTTGGTGAATGCAATGAAATTTTTATTCCGACAAACAGAAAAGAGGAATACAGCATCAGCTACAATGGCTCAGAAGAACCAGGGAGAAAACAAAACCACCTAGAAGAAACAAGAGATACACTTAATTGTATGTAAATTTACATCAACTGGTTTCCTACCCATATAAAACAGTGCAGCCAAGATATCCCATCCCATACGGTTGTATAAAGAGAATATACAGTCGGTAATGCAGTATTTTGGTAGTTTCTAGTCTAATACTTATTTTCCTTATTCAGATGTTTCTTTATAATAACTTGAGTAAGTTGTGAATGTAATAAGAGACCAATTAGAGATCAAGATCTATGAGAGAGAGAGAGAGAGAGAGAGAGAGAGAGAGAGAGAGAGAGAGAGAGAGTATTCTAGATGGATTGTTTATTGTGGAAAACGAAGAAAAGGCATACAGTCCAATACGTTTAGAGATTATAATTGGTTGAATACACATTTTCTTTGAGGCTTTTAGCATAAATTGCCCCTCTTCCAGCATGTGTTGCTTTTATCCCTTTTCCCATTAGCATGTTACTAGCATCAGATACTCTGCATTCCCTTAAGCATGTGTTGATCTAGTCCTATTTTGGGATTCCTGATCAAACTTTTAGACCATTAGTTGAAGATTTTGGCTTCTAGAATTGAAATATATCTTCAGATTTATGGAATTATATTCTAGTTTTCAATTTGGTTGCATCATATCTTGTTTGGTGAGATGGACCAACTTTGATTGAAAGTTTATGGATAAATCCCTGAACTTTTTCACAAGTATCTTACTCGATAGGGTCGAGTTCTTTGCAGGCCAGGATGATTGACAAACAGGCTGGTGTTGATGTCAACTTATGATGTCATCCTCTTTCTACAAACCTATCCTTCATATTTGGGACACAGCAAATTATCACATGACTTGTGGTCACATTAAAAATGAAAGATGTTTACCCAAGGCCCAAGCTAATCACTGAGTCTATCTACATGTGTTTAAAGTTTTAACGTCTTTTTAGTTTCCTAGAAGATTGTCTTTAGTATTTCTGGCAGCCTGTGCCTCTTAAAATTCTTAGGCTTGGATTGGGCAAACCTTAGTCTTTTAATACTTCAAAGTTTAATAAGTATTTTCTCAAGTTCATTAATTCTTATGCATTTCTATCAAGTGGAGAACATGGATCTTGGTATTGTTATATGTGAATTTCACTTGGTATATGTAAGACTTTTTTTTTTTTTGAAGAGTGGGAACATGTAAGACCTTATGACTCATCTCTACTGTATATGACATGAGTAGCACTGGGCAACATTTTCCACTTTCATTATTAAAGGACATAGGACGGGTTTTGATGTAGCACTGTGTTGGCATGCTCTTAGGATGGTAGTCTCACATGTGCCTAGCAAGGCTGGGCCCCATTTGGAGCAAACAAAGAACTGGAAATGTTAATAGATATTTTAATTTGAATTTGTATGAAGGTATTGAGTTAGCCTCCTGTAAACTTGGACCATGTGTGTGCTAGTGGGAAGTCATCTTCTTAAAAAGTTGTCATTTAGAATTTTCCTAAGAGAAGATATAAATAGTACAAATGGGAGTTGTAATGGGAGTTGATAGCTGATGTAACAAAAGATTTGAGATGGAGAGAGTCGTATAAATGGGCGTTATGCGAGGTTCTTCGGGAAGGATTAAAAAAATATCTCTTTTAGTTTAAGTAGAACTTCTCTTTTGGTTGAGCATTGTTCTCATTGTGATACATTCTCATCTTCCTCATTCGTTCTTTTTCCTCTTCGTCTTGTTCTCCTCCATCATTTGGTATTAGAGCTTGGGATTAGCTCTTGGTCGGCACTTTTCCAATATAGTGCATTCCTCTTCTACAGTAGCGAGAAGACCTAGAGGAAGATGCAGAAACATCCCCATGTGTGATGAGAGAGAAAATAAGTATGGAAAATCAGGGCAGAACTCAAGTGCATCTCTACTAAATTCGATGAGATTGCGTGATATCAAAAGGAAGTCTGCCTTGAGTCTCAATCCATCGAAATTAAGTACCTAGAATTGGAGTGAGATACAATATAAGATGAATTGAGTACTGGGAAAGATGCTTGAGGAAATTGAGATCCCAGATGAATATACCATTAGAATCACTGGCGGATATCGGGATATGCATATAGATCATATGATGGATCACTTGACACAAGTACCGATGGAAGTGTGGTTGTGACAATTGTGGATGTAATGGACAATTCAACAGTTGGATCCAATGAATCCCAAAAAACAATCAATTGCAACGACGATTGTATCAGTCAAAGCAAAACTCAAAAGCTCCCATTACAAAACAAAACTCAAAAGCTCCCATTACGAAGTTATCTGTGTGCATCATTTTTTATTGAAGTTCATTTATCATTCCTACTGTCCAAGCAAATTCGTACCTATGATCTGCTTAAGAAATGACATGGAGAAGATGTGGAAGATTCAATCATGTTGATCTACAAACCCATCATATGAAAGCATGGTGTGCAGTAAAGGCCGTTACGAGGTCATACGTAAAGATAACAGTGGCAACCATTACATATTACGGGGTCGTAATGGTTGTAACGGCCGTTATGGAAAAAATGACCCATAACTGCCGTTAACGGTCCGTTACACTCCCTGTAAAAGGTCTCTTACAGGGCAGATACAAGTTTTTCAGATTTTTTTTCATCATTATAGGGCAAATATAGGTTTTTCGATTTTTTTCCTATGGAGAGAGAGAGAGAGAGAGAGAGAGAGAGAGAGAGAGAGAGAGAGAGAGCGAATGTAACAACCGTCACAATCCGTATCGTAAAGGTAATGGTGGTGGCCGTTACGGCCACCATTACCATTACAGAATACCTTGTATGAGAGTGAGGTCAATCGGACACAAAGGATTGCATCCTCAATTACCTAAGTTCTTTTTTTTTTTTTTTTTGAGAGAGAGATCCTCAGTTACATAAGTGAAAGAAGGTAATGTATAACGGTGCATCATTGTCAAAGGGCAACGAGAATTCATGCTTGAGCACCCTCTCCAATCCTTGCAAGGATGATATAGCACATGTGGTGGCATGTACTTGGAATAGTAGTCACATCACATGTATGCTGGCTTGGTGAGACCCATTTTGGAGCCAACAAGGAAGTCTAAAAGTCAATACGCTTTTCAAAATTGAATTGAATTTGCATAAAATTATTGAGTTAAGACTTCTTCTTATGCACTTGGAATATGCATGTGCATTTGGAAATTGTCATCTTCTTGGAAAGTTGAAATTCAAAGTTTCTAAGAGAGGAACTTTAGGAACTATTGAAAGACTATCTCCCTCCTTCAATTGAATTAAAACTTCTGCTTGGTTAAGCAATGCTCCCATTGTAACACACTTTCATCTTCCTCCTTGCTCTTTATTTTTCTCTTCCTCTGGGTCTGCTCTTCTCCATTAGGTTTGAAAATACAGTAAGGGCACTTTAAAAAAAAAAAAAGTAAGTAAAAAGTAAAAAGGCTGTGACCCTCTAGCTTGGCAGACGACCCCAACTTTTCAAAATGAGGAAGCTTTAATACTCTAGCATATGATGGCTGATACACATGAACTACAAATCATTAATGTGCCATATAATGAACTCAAACTAAATCATACAGTTAGTGGTCCCTGATTTAGATGGCTTTTAAACCGAAAAATACATTGAGTTGTTTCCCTAACTGGCTGGTTGGTGCATATTTAAAGGACAACTAGGACGAATTTGACAATGACCCAAATTCAACAAACAATAGGATTTTTGGATAATGGCCAATTTAAAGTTTGTCCAGGACTTGATCTCTCAGCTTTGCTCGACAAGACCTATCTAAATTTATCTTACATAAAACAGAAAAAAAAGACCTACGAGTTCCAACAGGCTGAGTGAAAACAAGTATGGAGGCACATCCAAAATCATCATTTCTATCAACTGGCTGGTTGGTGGATAGTTAGACAACTAGGATGAGTTTGACAATGGCCCAAATTCAACAAACAATTGGATTTTGTATGGCATATATTTTCTATAAGCTGAAAATCACATTGAGTTGTTTCCCTAACTGGCTGGTTGGTGGATATTTAAAGGACGACTAAGATGAGTTTGACAATGGCACAAATTCAACAAACAATTGGATTTTTGGATGATGGCCCCGTTTAAAGTTTGTCCCAAGGCTTGGTCTTTCAGCTTTGCTCAACAAGACCTATCTAAATTTGACAAGGAACACCAACAAGCTCATAGATGAAAATTTAGGAGTACCAACTGGCTGAGTAAAAAAAGTATGGAGTCACATCCAAAATCATCATTCTATCAACCAAAAAATTGCCACAAATAAGTTCCTGCTCATTATGATGATTGCTTATTATGTTGAAGGAAAACTGCTAGTATGTAGCTCATGTCATAGAAGTCTCATGCAACCACCTCCTCAAGGTGGGATTGTAGAGAGATGTAATGGTTCTTTGTTTGGTTATGTATTGGGCTGGATTGTTTCAGTAGCAGTTGTGCTGGTTTGTTGTATCTTTTGTAGTTCTTTTCTTCAATAAAATATGTCACCCTTCCCAAAAAAAAAAAAAAAACTCCTCAAGGTGTGCATGGCAACATGTGTAGTGATTGAGACATCCCATAAAGCTTGCATGCATTGCAGAAAAGTATTGATGTGGGAAGAGAGAAGAGTTCATGCCTCAAGCAGGCTCAATAAGAGGAATCTTTGCCCAAGATTCCAAAATGAGTTGCTTAAAGCTTTTACGAAGCTATGTTTTCAGATTGAAGCAACGGATCCACAGGCAAAAGTTATTTTAGTAAAAGACGTCAATCAATCTGGAAATTATCTATCATAACTCATAAGTTGTTCGAGGCCGTGGAAATGATTGCAGTGCCTTTGTGTTTGTGGAAGGAAAGCATCTATTTGAGGATATAACTCAAACTCATCACGTTTTACAAATTCCTTGAAAAGGATGGGAAAAAAAAAAAGAGCCTAAGTTCTACTTGGACTTTCAGAGTATGATGATTCTTTCCTTGTTGTTGTTAATGACCTAGCAAGCCCTTCATCCCCTCTAGCTTTTCAACCTAGTTTCTCCTCTATATAAGGACCACATTGGGTGTGTAGCTTCTCTTATGTTATAGTGAACAATTGAAGATGAATAAAAGCTTTGTTCTTTTCCCGTGCACTGGGAAATTTCTTCGATGAGATGTCATTTTCCAGGTCTATGTCAATCACAACCCAGATTCAACCCAGTATCTCTTGGGTCACATCAACCCTCCGACAGGAAGATCATATATTTTAAAGAGTATGATTTAGAGTGGGGACAAATGCCAGTGATCTGCAATTATGCATGCACAGTTTCTCTTAAGTCTATGGAGATCAAATGGCTTAAGCAATCGGCACCTGTCAGATCTGGATCTATTTTGACAATCAATCCTTTCCCACACACTCCATGTTAAATTGACATATATTGTTCTCTATACATGTGGCGCTTGTGTACATTGCATGACCATTGATATGGTGGGACACCATGCAGTGATGCGCATAGCCCAAAAACGAAAGCAACCACACTAGTGCGTCCATTCGATCAGCGACCGGCAAAATGGACACATTCTGAGAAGCAAAACTAGCTGTCGCAGATGTTCAGATTGACCGATCACAATATTTTCAACCCACGGCCCCATCTGTGCGGTGGCCCACCAGATCAACAATCCCGATCACGATCTACATTACCCAGTACATAGGATCTTTCTATGAAGCCATCATAACAAAATCCCTCACGAAAGAAAACACATCATCTACGCGAAAACAGGAAGGCATGAGCGCCTGAGAACAGATCTGAAAAAAAACACAACAAATGCATGATAAAAGAAAAGAAAAATGGCAATAACACTGCACAAATGAATTATCGTTCAATAGAAGAAATGTCTCGGAACTAAATCGTAAAGAAATACCGTTTTCTTATCGAAAGACGGAGGTACAGTATCCGAGAACGAGAACTCGTCCTCCATCGCAAGAAGAATCTGAAGCGAATCTGGCGAAAAAACCTCCTATTTTCAACTGCATGCATCCATTTTTATCAGACAGAAAAAAAAAAAATCAGAATCAAAATCAGATTTTTATGACATTCATCCACAAAGAAAGAAGAAGAAAAGGCAAAAAAAAAAAATCAAAATCGATTCCAGTAACGATTGATCCAGAAACCCACAAAATCAGAGAAATTCGTATTGCGATTTGCGAAGGAGAGAGAGATAGCGATACCTTCGGATGCTCTGACGTTAACGCGGTTTCTGGGGATCGGGTCTCGCAAGGAATAAATGAATGAGAAATGTTCCGGTGGAAACACGGTAAAAGCTATTTATAGGTCTCCTAGCTGAAATCCGCTTGAGTAAACTCTGTTCCGCCCACTGCGAATGGATGTGTCTTATCCACACCGTCCATCCGTTTTTCCAGATCATTTTAGGTGTTTATTCAAAAATTTAAGCATATACAAAATTCAAGTGGACCACCCCACAGGAAACAGTAGGAATAATGATTTCCACCATTGAAACCTTCCTAAGGCCCACATTGATATTTATTTGTCATCCAACCTGTTCATAAGATGACAGACATGTATGAAGGGAAATAAAGATAACAGCTTGATCCTAAACTTCTGTGGCCTCAATAATTTTTCAATGGTAGACGTCAATTCACACTGTTTCCTGTGGTGTGGTCCACTTGAGTTTTGTATATGATTCATTTTTGGGCTTAATACACAAAATTATACGGCGAACTGGGTGGATGGAGCGGATAAAATACATAAATCATGATGGCCCCAACAGAGTTTATTCAGTACGTAATCCGCTCCTCTCCTAGCTGCATTTACAGTAGTATAGATCCCCGTCCATAGGTTTCAACATGGGTTGATTCTATCCGTTGAAAAGTTGGCCTTATTTTTATAGCCATCCAAGACATGGATTGGACGCTAATGATTTTATGATGTTTCAATGGTAAGAAATCAATGATGTACTCAACAAATAGATTTCTAAAATGCTCACAATGCTTTTTTCTTTTTTTTTCATAAATGATTCTAACGGTTTATTTTATGGGCTGTTTGCTCCGGTCATTAGAATCTGTAACGAATGTGATGTTTGATAGGGCTGTCATTGGGCCGTTGGGCTTCATACTGTCCAAACCCAGCTCAGGGCTGGCCCAAAGCTGGTCCAAGTCAATCAATAAACAAAGAAAGTGTTACCCATGCCCAGCCAAGCTTAAGGCTAGCCCAAAGTGGGTCCATGTAAATAAATAAAGTGCTACTCATGCCCAGACTAATGATAGTTTTATATACCCATGACCGTCTCAGCTGGGCCATGACCACTTGCACTTCATACTGCCCCTTCCCAACCCAAAAACATCTGTGCTAGTCCAAGGTGGGTCCATGTAAACATATATGTGTGAAAAAGAAATAAAAAATCAAAGCGTTACCATGCCTAGCCCATATGACAATTAATATGCTCATGACCGTAGCCATGACCCCTTGCATATGCCAAATGTGTAAAAATAAAAACAAGACTTTAAACTTCATTTGAAAATTTCAAGTTATTTCAATTCAAGTTAAATTAAAAACAAAATTACAATTTCAATTCAAGTCAATTATGCATTGTGTGTGTGTGTATATATATATATATATATATATATATATATATATATATATATATATATATATATATATATATATATATATTGGCTTTAACTAACACATTCAATGAACAGTTCACAGGATCACGCATATAAGTCTTATCACAAATGCATATAACATGAGGCCAAGTTTGTATTTGCTGTGAATAGGCAAATAGGAACTAACCTATTTGATAGCTAGGGCATATTTGGAACACAAGATTAGGTGGTATTGAATTGCATTTGATGGGATATAAATTCCATGTGGGGTTTGGAATCAATGGGATGGGTTGGATTACTTTTTTGTCAGGAAATACAAAAGAATTTTTGGTGGATTTTGAAATCCACTATACTCATGGGCCCCATGATGATTCATGTGTTTTATCCATATCGTCCATCCATATGGACTCTTTACACCCGACAAACGAGTTACGAATGAATACAAGTGACTGACATCAATTGTTAAATATGATCCGTTGATTACAATTTCGACGCCTACCAAATGCTGATTTCATGTAATATTGCATTACATGTACAAGTTAATCCTAGGAGACCAAATGGATTGCAATTGTTATTTGATTACAATATTAAGGGCGTGTCTCGCCTGATAGCCTAGTTGGAAGATGCCTTGGCATTTTAAGGTCTTAGGTTCGAATGCTAAGAAGACATACTAATTACACCGGTGAAGTGCACATCGTGTGACTAACAGTGTGGGTGCATTACCCAACTAATAGGGGGCATGTATTATGTATCCATGTCGTCCATCTGTTTTTCCAGATCATCTTTGGGCATTATCCAAAAAATGAAGCAGGGATAATTATCAGGTGGACCATAACATAAGAAACAGTGGTGATTGACCATCCTACCATTAAAAACTTCTTAAGACGTACCTTCATGTTTCCGTAGTGTTTATTTACCATCCAATCTGTTGATAAGGTCACGTGAGCCTGGATTAAGGGAAAAAATAAATATTAGCTTCATCCAAAACTTTTGTGGCCCATTAATGGTCAATCACCACTGTTTCCTATGTTATGGTCTACCTGATGATTGGATTTGCTTCATTTTTGGTATAATGTCATAAACTGATCTGAAAAAATGGATGGACAATGTGGATACATAATACATACATCAAGGTGGGCCCCACGGTAACTCATGGAGTCACGATAAGGGTCACACCGTCTTAAGTGAGGCCGGGGTCTCACCAAATCTCTTTAATTTTTAATACAATCTTCAAAAGCATTGGACCCCATAATTTGGATGGTACAGATTAACCTAGCATGTGCCACCCATGATTCGTAGGGCTGCAATTGGGTCGTCAAGGTCCTCAAGTTTGATTTGAAACACACCAACCCAATTTGAATTCCGGTTGGGTTTGGGTGGAACAAATGCAAGCCGGGTTAGGTCATCTTGGGAATAATCACATGTATTTGGGTTGGGGTAGGTCAGTTGGGTCATGTGAGGACTTCAGGTTGGGTCCTCTTCACGTCAAGTTGAGCGTGGGTTGACCCTCGACCCGATCCAACCTGCCTGAGTTGCATGCCTAATATTGAGGATAAGTCGCCAAAGATAGTGAACCATATCCTTAGTACAAGAATAACACTAGCCTGACAATGTGTAGTCATATGGAAGGAGTGCTACAACTAATTTCTAGCACCAAGTGGGAAGAAGATGTGCATGGAATCCGCAGTAGGGCTCTCAATGGGTTAGATCTGGATCAGATCCAGTTGGATCCGGCTCCAAGTCCGTATATCTATGGACGAATTTGGATTGGATTCGAATCCAACTCTAACCAAAAAGTGATATCCATATCCGATCCATTTATAAATTGTTAGATCCATTTCCTATCCAAAATCCATATAACCATCGGATTTGGGTCAGATCTAGGTCCGAATCCACCCCGTTACAAACCTAAAACAATATGTGATATAAAATATATAATATAGTATATTTAATTTAGTAGAAAAATGATGCAAATCCCACTACTTACTATGGTATGGTGGACATGGCCTAAATAATTTGTGTCCATTATGTTTGATATCACATTTTCACTGGGGATTTGAAAAATCAGTCCAATCCAAGACTTAAGTCACATTGTAGGGAGTAGTGTAAAATCATGCATGAGAACTCTAAATTCACATGTTTTGGCCTACGTTAGTCTTGGAATGTCTTGATTTTCTGTTAATTCATTCATTCCAATTTAGTTTGTTGAATGAGTGGTTTGGATAGTATACACACACCACACACAATTTTGACCATTTTATCAGTAGGATTTCCCACCTCAACTATTCCCCATGGGTGGTGCACTTGATGGATGGTGTGGATCTCACACACATTGTGCCCCACATGGCTAGGTTTGTAGTCATGTGCATGTTTTCACACAATTACTATACTTTGTTTTTCTTTTTTCTTTTTTACATCTTAGTTTGAGGATTCGTCTAAACCCCTGTAAAGTCCTTAAATTGTAATCCAATTTAGATAATGCAATTATAAGGGCTGTTTGGATGTATATATCTGCCCCTACAGACGGTAATTAAATTACAACTTTCAGCTGTAATATGAAACATTATAAAAAGTTATGTTTCATACTATAGGTAAAGTCTTTCTTGTTAAAATGACATTATACATAGTAGAACACAATGATTGATATGCACTCATGATATGTGAGGCCCACTGTAATGTTTATAATAAATTCAATCTATCCACCAAGTGCTTCCTTTGATGTTCAGATGTAACTCTAAAAAATAGCTTGTTGATTATCAAATGGACCATACGACGGAAGGATGGGAATTCCACCATAAAAAAATTCAGATTATATTTGTGGCCTATTATGATGGGTGGAGGACATCCAATTCATTTAATGTGTGCATGCTTTAATGCTCTCTTAAGACCCTTGAAAAAATCAAATCTTTCTTATGTGATCTGGGGATTATGGAAGGTTTATTGCCCAATTTATTATATGGTATCAATATCTACTTTATCCATTGTAAATACTTTACAAGCTAGCCAAACATACAATCTATTTACCTGGAAGACACCTAGGCATTTCAACAGCAGGACTCAGGTTTGAAATGCCAAAGAGATCCACTACCCCCACCGGTGGGTGGGTGCATCATGTGACTAACCATGTGGGTGTGTTGCGCAGCTAATAAGGTGGGTGCGTTGCATGACTAACAAAAAAAAAAAAAAAAGCATGTAAATGGCTTACACCTAAAATCTTTTCGGGTGTAATGTGTTTACAACTAAAAACTTTACCGGCTTCCAAACGACCCCTTAGAAACTTATGTTGAGAGAGTAAAACCATTATTAAAAGCATTAGTCTTAAGAACTTAGCAATTCAACATTAATATCACAAGATGCCATCATCCTAAGTCAAACTTCTTTTTATACATGTGACCCACACAAACCTCTCTTGTTCTCTTTTGTGTAGCCTAGATGAAGTGTCTACTCAGGGAGACCATATAACAAAGGCTCTATGGGGCATACCTTGATAATTACATGATATCCATTCCATATATCTATCATCTTGAGTCATTTTAAGTCATCAACCCATATATAAAGAGGGTTGCGAACTCAAGTGGGCCATAACATATGAATAAGTAAGGGTGGATTCCCATAATTTCTTTATTTTTTTTCTTTGTTTAGCATGCACTGGTGTCATCCATGACTGTTCGTATGCTTTTCTCCTTTCTCCTCTTCTTCTCTCCCTTCTAAATTTCTTTTCCATTTTTGTTCCATCTTCCCCACACTCCACTGTCTCGTGCAATACTCTTAGTTGAAAATAGTTCACAATAAATAGAAGGAGTTTGCCCTTTATACAAAACAGTTATTCTTGTAAATGACAAAATTACTTGTACACATGGAATGGTATATACACACTATCCAACCAGTCCAACCAGGCCATCCAACCGTGAAAGTAGAATGCCAAAAAATCATACTATTCCATCCATTATGATTGTCAATTATTTTCTATGGCGTGGCCTACTTGATAGTCAGATAGGCTTGATTCTTATAACATTTCATCATCACAGCGGGGCCATGTAATCTATGGATTGATTGACACAAACCAGAAGGCCGTGGCAGCACACAAAAAAGAACAGTGGGGTATACAAATCTTATTTTATAACATTGTAGGTAGTCACCACGGATGGTTGGATCAACCTATGATAACACGTGTAGAGTGTTTCCCGAAAAGCCATGTGAAATCAGGCCATGGGCACACTTGGAAGCCCATGATGGTTGGATCCCAAATGTTTCTTGAGCCCTACTTTAACTAGTTACGAGTTTCAATGAAATGTAGCACCTGTGGGCCAGATCGAGCAAGCATTATCATGTATTTTCCAATGTGAAAATCATGTTAGTCATCAGGTGGGCCATGTGTGCATGGCAAATGCAGAGCCGTTCCATCTCTCAAAAACAGTACATTGTCACTTGGGATTGAAATGCCGATGTTAACTGTGCTTTTTTTAGCACTTGCCTTTCAAGAATTTCAATGCAGCCTACATGAGCAACTTCCGACCCACACATTAAGTTGACACCAGCACCTTAGATTCAATGTTCACGATTATCTTATTGGTGTGATATTATTTGTTTGTTGTAAGCTCATATATCTTTCAAAGCAACCATCTTATGTATTTTTATTTATATGAAGAAGAGGGATTTTGTTGTCATTTTCCTAGACTCTCTGATCTAAAAAATGCTGGTTTTAAGGTGAGGCGATTGTCTTTGTTCAACCATTGCTGTCCAGATGGAAAGCGGACAGCCAATGCATTCCACTTATTGAATAGAATCTATATTCGGGCCCCATAGTCATCCAAAGAAAAATGATGGAGAGTTAATGGAAATGAACACTAAATAATTTTCAGGAGAAGACTCGACATAACAGAAATTAGAGAAAATTAATGTGGGATACTTCACTAAGTAGCTTCTTGGAAAGTCAATTAATCAGTTAGTTAGATGTAAACACATTAATTAGATAGGAATAATATAAAATTACTAAATTAAAATATGGTATGTTAGACGGCCCCTCGGGAACTTCCAGGATTCAAACACTTGACCTTCCGCTTTAATACCATATCAAATCACCACTTGATCTAAAGGCTCGAGCCATTAGAGGATGGTGTATCAATGCATATCAAGGGACTTAAACACTCCAACATATATTAAGGTACATTTGCCTTTGATGTGGTGGCCCTCATTAATGGACCATGCCCAAGTACTTCTCATGTTGAAAGAAAATAGCAGTCCAATATTTTTCACTTTTTTACTAAATAGGGTCCATATGTACATTTCTCTTGACTATTTATTTTGTGGCCTATGCATCAAAAGATTACTATCATATTGGAAAATTCACAAAGAATTTTTCCTTCTTTTAACTTTTTATCAAATTATATGTTATTATTTATATTATATTATATGTTACTATTTATGTTATATTTTAATACTAATATAAAACTAAAAAAGACTTTTTTGATGCAAAATTCCTTCATGATTGGATTTACCTAATAGTGCTTTGAAGAATTAATATTCCAAGGCAAATGCTTTTCATAAGAAATTACATTACTGCTCATTTATTTTGTCCTCGAGGCCTATTTGGATTCATGGAAAGTACACCAAAGGGAATAATGTTTCTTAGAAACCTTATTTCTATGAAATCATGAGAAATGATACATTGTTTCATTATTTGTCTTTCAACAAGATTTTCTATAAATATATGATTTATTTTCAAATATATTGTTTGGCTAAATAAGAAGTTCTTGTGAAATTTTTTTTACATAGTCACTAACATATGGCAAATGTTGGTCGCTTCGAGACAACACATATGAGCACTTGAAGTTGAATTCTAGCACACACTATATATGTGGGGTGCTTAAAGCTGTACAGCAACACATGAGGCACTAGTCACTTGTTGGCACAATGGACGTGTAGGCGTTGAAGTTAGATAGTGGCACTTGTGCTCTTTGCTACCATGGACACATGTGGTGTATTTGGAGCATTTGAAAATGGATGATGATAGAGTAGTATAGTGGTGCATGTGGAGTGTTTTGAGCATGTGGGATACAAGAAAAGATGGATGGGTCACTTATGACACATTAGCACATGTGGGGTGGAAGAGAAGATGGATGGTGACACATGTGGCACAATGTCATGTGTGGGGGTATAACTGAAGATGGACAGTGGCTCATTTGTTACATTAACATGTGGCTCATTGATATACGTTGCACATGTAATAGTTGGTAGGCCATTTGGGCTTAACCCTTGAGAAACCTTTTCACAATGGGAAAATACTTTTATGTGGAAAAATAATTTATTTATTTATTAGCAAATATAGAAAGTGAAAAATGTCATTTTCTACAGATTCTCACAAAAAATGCTTGTTGAACAACTGAAAATTAAATTATATGTGAAACAATATTTCCTTTCCTTCCGTTTCCATAAATCCAAATGGGCCATTAAGTTTGAGAATTGAGACTTGTGGGGTTCATGAGATATGTATCTCACATCTAACCTAGTACGCACTCAATTCCAAGGTTCACATGGTATGTGTCTTACATGCAATTGTCCGATAAATGTATATCAACATCATTATTAGTTAAACAAAAAATATAACAAATCCAATCATAAGACATGCCAATCTATAAAGAAAATAATAAACACCATTCAAAATATTTCAATTTAAGTGTAACCCATAAAACAATCTGATCAGCCTAATGTTTTATTGGTGTTATCTCTGCGATGGGAGCATGATGTTTTATTCGTGTTATCGGTGGGTGCACACGTTTCACTGTTACACACACCACGTGGGCCCCACAAGTCTCAACTTTCACTACTTTTTAAAGAAAAAAAAAAAACAAAGGCATTTTGTAATTCCACCCTCAAAGACCGTTTCTATGTAATTTATAGTTGCCCGAGTTATTGGTTGACCCGTCGAGTCACGAGTCGAGTCGACAATTACAGGCCGAGTCAAAGTCCGGGTCTGAAAAACTAACCCAACACTCTCTAGTCTAAAAAGCAAACATTTCCCTCCCACAACCCAACCATGGCGCACCGATTCCGTTGCGCACCCCTAGCGCGCTACATCTCCTCCGCCTCCTCGTCTTCTACCGCGCCTGTCCTCTGGAAAACCCCAACCGAACCGTCCTCCACTCTACAGATCCTTTCCTGGGGCAGGGGCAGCTCCGGCCAGCTCGGCGGCGGCATTGAAGAGATCCGATTCTACCCCACGCCTCTGGCCTCTCTCCTCCTCCCTCCCAATTTCCGCCTCGCCCCTGTCTCCGGCCGTCTTCCCGACGCCGGCGCTTCCTTTTCCGACGCCACGTCATCAACCGTCGAGGTCGGCATTTCCTGCGGCCTTTTCCACTCGTCAGTGCTCGTAGATGGCAGGTTCTGGGTCTGGGGTAAGGGCGACGGAGGCAGGCTCGGCCTTGGCCATGAGAATTCCATCTTCGTCCCCACTCAAAACCCTAATCTTGACGGCGTGAGGAGCATTGCTCTTGGTGGGCTCCATTCGGCTGCTCTTACTTCTCACGGGGATGTCTTCACATGGTGAGTGGAATTCTTCTTGTTGCTTTTTCTTCATCTGTTTTTCCTTTCAAATTCAAGAACGGTTAGATTGGAATGTGTGGTTTGGCAATGCACGCTGATCTGGGCTGTTGAAAATTGAGGGCCATGTTGTGTTGGATCAAAGCCTGGAGTTAACGTTGTTTGGGAGATCTTGATAATCTCATTTTGTGCATTGAACTTGGATGGTCATTTGGTTTTTGAGTGTCCATGCGATGATGATTGATCAATCAGACTGTTAGGATTGCCTGATGCTTGTAGTTTTCAGGTCATGCTCTGTTCTCCATGGGGCCCATGATTTGGATCGCTCAATTGCACTTTCACAACTCGTTACGGCTTACATACACACTAATCTGGACTGTCCAAAATTTTGGCTTGGAGAAAAGCCAAGAAGTTGCACTATTCGGTGATCTTAATCATCTCATTTCGCATATTGAATTTGGACAGGCGATCATTTGGTTTTTTTAAGGTCCATCTGATTGATCAATGATCGATCTGTTAGTTAGGATTGGCTGATGCTTGTAGTTTTCAGTTTATGATCTGTTCTCCATAGGGCCCATGATTTGGACCATCTAATTGCATTTTCACAAGTTATCCTGGCATACATGCACACCAATCTGGGCTGTCGAATATTGTTGGCCCTGTTTTGTTGGAGCACACCTGGAGTTGTGTTGTTATCATCTCATTTCACATATTGAATTTGGACTGATGATCATTGGGTTTTAAGCATCCGTCTGACGAAAATCAATCGAACGGTTAAGATTGCCTGATCCTTGTAGTTTTTAGGTTAAGCTCCATTCTCCATGGGGCACGTGATGTGGACGGTTTAATTGTTGTGATTGTTTCAAAGTGCAGGGTGGTTGAGTTGGTGCAATATAAGTTATGGCAAATGTCAAGTGCGCATCAGTCTAGCAAAACCTATTGAATACTGGTTACCTATAGCTGTATTAAAATTTTTACTACAACGAGCTTTAAACTCCATGCAGCAACAGAAAGGATGTAGTTACATCTATGCAAATCCCATGATTTAAGGATTTTGCATTGCTTTCAATCAGTGGTCACTGAGAATGTGAATATGTGATCATGCATAAGCAACTGCATGATACATTGCAAGGGCATTTTTAAGATGTATAAACTTGTTGCTAGCTAGCATAAAGCACCAAAGATCATCTGTCTGTTTGCCTTCACAGAAACATGCAACCAATACATGAGGAACTCCATAAGCTCAACTCAATTTGGGTTCAACCCCATAACCCTTTGGTAGACAGGGTGCGTTTCAACATTGAGGTCTTGAGTTCAAGCCCAACTTAGATATCAAAAGGGGAAAAAAAAAACCTGATTCAGTTCATCCAAATCCAGAGACATTCCATTAGACAGGTCATAACTACTTGTCAAGGCTTGTATGGTAGACATGCAGCGCATACATGTGTGCAACCCATGGACATGTAACACATGTCATAAAGCGTGTAATCTATTGTTAATACTATTATAAATGAAACTGAAGACCAATCAATCTTTCCAGATCAAGAAACCCATCATGCAATCATTGTAAGTTTTTTCTTTTGAAAGATTCATTGTAAAATCCCATCCATTTTTTTATTGTTTAATTTGAATTGCAGTGAGATAGAAGGTAAATCTGAAATATGCTGAATGTCGGTAGTGGATTTGCTGGAGGTGCCCTGAACGTATGCATTCCAATGTGAGACATAATACCATTCTACTCACGTAGAGCTGCAAGTGTAGTTCAGGCATCATGGAAAGCTGTTCTTATCTTAAGCTACACTATGGACTCCTTGGACACGGAAAGGAACCATGAATTAATGTAAAGAAAATCTAGGGTTATAAGAAAGAATCTGGATCCTCTATTGGCTGCCAAACAGGAATTCCCTGTTTGGAGCCTTTTTATTGGTCCAAGTCATCTCATAGGTCTGCAACCTAGTCACATCCTCAGTGCAACATGATCGCACCTCAGTGCAACCTGATCACACTGACATCATGCAGTGTGATGTGGACCAATGAAAAGGCTCCAAACAGGAAAACCCTGTTTGGAGCCACTAGAGGATCTGGACTCTATAAGAAATGGGTAATTTTGAAAGGCACTCTGCACTTGATATTAAAAAATTAACCCTAGTCAATCCAAATAGCTAGGACAAGGCTGTGGTGGTGGTGATGATGATGATGATAAACTAAGATATCAACCCGACATCAGTTACAACTACTACTTTGACCCGCAACACATATCAAAATTGGAAAGCAATTCTTTACTTCTAGTTAACCAAATACGAGAAATTGTGGATGAAAGAAAAGACCCATAAACCTTTAAAAAAGAAAAAGAAAAAGAAAAGACCCATAAATATTCTAGAGTACACTCAATGTTATCAAATCATAAATCGTATCGTAAATCGTTTTCTTGTCTGAATCGTATCGTATCGTAAATCGTAAGATTTTTTTTTCAGATTTTCATAAATATATCATAAAAAAATACAAAACAATTATACATAGATAAGAAAAATTAAAAAACATATCAATCATCAATTTTCTCATGAATATGCTAAAAACACAATTTAACCATGAGTCCATGACATTAATCTAGTGATCAGCTGTATATATAAATTATAATGTATGATGTATGATGTATGATGTATCTATGTATGAAAAAATGATGTCACATTAGAAAAAATGACATTCAATTCCATTGAGAATCAGAAGGTATCTTCATTTCTTTATTTTGGGGTTTTGAATATTAAAATCCCCAAAAGAAAAAATAGGATATTTTTAATGGGAGAGCCTTTTTCATATTTTATGAGCAAAAGGGTACAGAGAAAAGGAAAAATTGAATAAAAAAAATCATAAATTAATTTTTTAAGTATTTTTGGACCCATTTATGTATTCAACAATGATCTTATGATTCGTACAATTTGATACGATTATCATACGATTTGTACGATAATTGTACGATTATTTAGGATTTGCAATTTGGGTGTACGATTTGAATCGTACACCCATAAGATACGATATGAATTGTATGATTCATATCGTAAATTGTACTATTTTGATAACATTGAGTACACTAGCCATAATAGCTGGCATTCAAAGTTCAAATGGCTCCTTCATTTAATTTGGAAGTGCTACAAAAGCATAGTTTGCAAGGTAAAACTGGGTCAGGTTGACCTGGGACTATAGTTGCACAAATCGTGAAGCTAAGTGTCAACAGATTTGGGTGTGGGACTGGGGAAGCATCTGTATTAAAATGTTAGCAAGAAAGCAGGAGCAGGTGCACACGTGTCCAAAGTGCGATTCAAAGTGGGAACTGTGCCTTGTTAGAAGGATCTTATAACTAAGCTTGGGACCTGGTAGGTTAACTAGTGGGTCAAGAAAGTATTTTTTATAGAATAAAACTAAAGATGATGATGACGACGACCTTTGCTTTCCTTGGGATGAATGGGCCAGAGGAAGGTTCTGTGATGTGGCCTCTGCTAATAACATTGATGTTGATGTCTTCAATGCCCAGCAGGTAGGTAGATTGGGTTGCAAATGGGTTGGGGGAACTTGGGCATGGCCTGAACAAATTCTAATAAATTGTAGCCCTGCTTGTCAGCCCAGCCCTGATCAGCTCATAATCCAGGCTTGGGTGGGTTGGAAACAGGACGCATCTTGGCAAAGAATATTAAAAAAGAAAAAATTGAATAGGGCCACTCCAATCAATTCCAATTCCTGGTCCAAACCAACAGATTCCTAGCTCATTTGCAAACTGCAACCCTAGCAGGAGATAGGGACTTGAATTTTGAAAAGCCAGGGCATGCTTGGTATTTTGCCCACATCTGCTTCATGTGAAGAACATCCAACGGGTGGAAACTGGTGTCCCAATCCACTTCATCTTTGGGATAAAGTGTAGAAGCTATGAAGTATGATCTCACCATTCATCAAAATTTCTCTTCATGTTTAATTACATGTTTATTCTGTATGTTGGTTTTTATATATGGAAAGAATGTTCTACTTCCATGTATCTTAAGAAGATTAAATTGTATTCTGTAATTCCATCTATATAAACCTGCTTTGTGCTCGATTGTGCTCTTGTCGCTCTCGATTGTGCTCTTGTTGCTCATGAATGCCTACACTCTAAGCATAAGGCAGGTGAGAAAGGGGTAGTTTGCAATCTAGATATCGAGAAAGCCTATGATCACGTCGATTGGAGGTTTCTTGATTACATGTTGCTCCGATTGGGATGCAGTCTCAAATGGAGAAATTGGATCCGACAGTACGTTAGCTCCGCTCGATTTTCGATTATCATCAATGGAGCCCCGAAAGGTTTCTTTAAAAGCTCGCGTGGTTTGCGTCAAGGCAATCCTTTATCTCCTTTCCTTTTCCTTATGGTCACAGAAGCTTTGAGCAATATGCTTCGGAGAGGTCAAGAGGTTGGCTTTTCGCGAGGCTTCATGGTTGAGGGTATGGCTTCTTCCATCTCTCATCTGCAATATGCGGATGATACCATCATTTTTTGTGACGCCTCCACTGAGATGGTGGAAAACTTGCACAATATAGTCAGATGCTTTGAGGTGGTCTCTGGCCTCAAAGTCAACCTATCCAAGAGTAAGATGGTTGGCGTGCATATGGATACGTTGGAGTTGCAACAATTGGCAGATATTTTTGGATGTGCAACGGGATCTTTTCCGGCTTCTTTTGTGGGGCTCCCTCTTTGTGTTGGAAAACTGCCGAAGCATATGTGGAATAAGGTGGTAGGAGTTGAAAGAATGCTAGCTAGGTGGCGATCGAGATATCTTTCCCTTGGTGCCCGCATCACTCTAATTAAAGCAGCCTTATCGAATCTTCCTATCTATTTCATGTCGCTTTTCAAATGCCTGGCGACGGTGATTTCCAAATTGGAAAAGCTCTGGCGGGACTTCTTGTGGCACGGAGTGGAGAATCAGAAGAAATTTCATCTCCTAAGTTGGGAGGAGGTGTGCAAGACGTATGATGAAGGAGGTGCTGGTATTAAGGATCTGAGGTCAATGAACACGACGTTCCTTGGGAAGTGGCATTGGAGGTTCGTAGAAGAGGATGGTGCTCTTTGGAAAGAGGTCCTCAAGTGCAAATACGGCCTCTTGGTGGGGGAATGGGGCACAAGCGAATCGTCGTTATACAGGGCCTCTGCCTTGTGGAAAGGAGTGTGGTCGGTTAGGGAAGACTTCCTGAAAGGAATAGGGTATTCTTTGGGCAATGGCGAGAACATTAGATTTTGGGAGGATGAATGGGCGGGCTCTCATAATCTAAAAAGTGAGTTTCCCTCCATTTTTAATTTGGCAGTGGATCCTTCAGTCCATGTAGCTAGTTGCTTCTCTCTCATTGGTAATCGTATAGTTTGGGATCCTCTGTGTAGGCGCTTCCTAAGAGATGAAGAAGTGGATGAGTATGCTGCCCTATTGAATAGACTGCATCTCTTCGTTCCTACTGAAGGAGAGCTGGATAGATGGGTTTGGAAAGCGGATAGCTCGGGCAGATTTTCAGTTAGATCCTTTTTCTCCATGAGGGGTAGTCCTTCTATCCTTGCTGACTTGGGAGCGACGAGATTCATTTGGTCTTTTCCCGTTCCGCTGAAAATTATTGCTTTTGGATGGTTAGTGGGCAGGAATAGAGTCCTAACTATTGACAACTTGAGGAAAAGGGCCATGATTATTCCAAATTGTTGCTATATGTGCATGCAAGATGGGGAGTCGGTGGACCATCTCTTCATGCACTGCCCCTTCTTGAATCCTATTTGGTCGGAAATCCTGGGTCGTTTCCAGACATGTTGGGTCAAGCCGAAGACGGTGGATTTTTGTCTGCAAGATTGGCATGGAGTTTGCCTCCCCAAGCACAGGAAAACTCTTTGGAGGATGACCCTTCTTGCCTTTTGGTGGGCAATCTGGGAGGAACGGAACGCTAGATGCTTCAATAATTCAAGAAAGGCGGTAGAGGGCATTATTTGTCAGATGAAATCGCTAGTATGCGAATGTGCTGTAGCTGTTAAAAATCTAAAGGACTGTAGTTTGGCTTTTCTAGGGGTCTAGTTGGGTTGCTGTCTCGGCGTCCTTCTTTTCCCTTTTTCCTTGTTGTTGTTTGCTTTTTTGCTTCTTAATAAATTTCGTCATCTTTCAAAAAAAAAAAAAAAACTGCTTTGTGTTTTTTTTTTCCCTGATCGGTTAAATGTGCTTACTGCTTAGTGTTCAGATGATCTACTCAGTAGTTACAATTCAATTAAAATTTTTGTTGCTTTTACGGTAATTCATCATGAAAAATGCCCAACTCATGTTCTTATAAGTTATCCATTTCACTAATTCGGTTACTGTTATTATATATTTTATTTATTTGTTGCAACAAAATCCTTGAATGTCTGATGATTGATTCTTGAAATTGTGAAGGCCAATTCACAGTTCTGTCCGGATCCAGCTGCCAATTGCACCGAAGGAGTCGGGCTGGGTCGCAGGTAGATGAATCTTGTGTCCATGTAGACTAACTTCACCAGATTACAGACTACATTGTGTTTAATCTGGTTATTGTGGTTTATCTACCTGCAAATTTTAAATTTGCTCCTGGTACTTACTGCTTAGTATCAGTCTTTTTTATTTTATTTTTATTTTTAAATTTATTATTATGAGAATCTGGTTGCCATGCTTTGAATAATGAGTTCATGAATCTGTCATGTTAATATTTCATCACAGAAGTTATACTCAATTATCCATTTATCCTTGAATGGAATTTTCGTTAGTCCTCCCAATGACTCCACTCCACTGGCTGAAGCTTGCAGGGGTTATGGTGGATTTGGTGCTCTTGGTCATTCTGTTTATCATAGGGAATTGCTGCCAAGGCTGGTGAAAGGTGCTTGGAATGGGAAAATATCTCATCTTGCAACTAGTGGAACTCATACTGCAGCTGTTGCTGAGTCAGGTTGGTACATCGGTTAGTTTAGTATTCAACAATGGATATTCATATATAACAGCTTTTAATTGGATGGATAGATTAATCCAGGAAATTTAGTGCTTCTCTTTCTTACTACTTTAAATGACATGCTGCATAGCCTACATTTTAACACCACAATTCTATAGTTAAACCACATAGGACAATTTGCTATTGCCTGCGTTGTCGCCTTATTTGCATTCAATACTTCCACAATACTCCCATATGGCCATATCTAGTTTTTGTTCCTGGATTGATTGAATGAGTTTCCTAAAAGCCTTTGCCAGCTTTTAGAGTAAAAACGAACCGATGCCCTTTTTTTGGTTCTACTTATGAAAACCATAAGCTAGTTAAGACTCAAGAGCAATGTTGGGAACATTGATCTTAACTAACTATAGAAAAAAAAATGTTGGGAACTTATTCTAACAGGAAACACAATCATTCACTTGCTTGCTTACTTGATGATAGTGCAATTATAGAGCCATTCTAAACCTTACCAATCTTTAGATTAAGTGGCAGGATGGACTTGCTTTGAAGGCAATGAAGTGGTGCAATATCTAGCAAATTTATCTGTCAATATCCTGGGTATTTTTTTTTTTTTTTGCCCCCTATGGTTCTGATCTCTATTCCAGCTGTCACTGACACAACATGAGACTTTGGAAAATTTTGCACCTTTCTTATTTCAACCTTGCACTAGTTGTCCTTTTTACACCCACAGTGTCTTTTTGAAGACTTCTGAGTGAGATATTCTTTGTCAATTCATGGAACTAACACTCTTAATGTTAAGGTGGCTTTAGCTCATATTTAGGATCAGGGAAATGAGGCTATGGATTTGGTAAATAGACTTTGAAACTCATGTAATTAACCTCTTATGGAACTCATCAAATTCACGGATATGCGTAGGTTGTGGATTTGGCAAATCGTAAAGTCAACTGTTTGGTAATCAAGCTACAAATCCATGAATTTGGGTAGCATTTATTGTAATGGCATAGCTTTTATTACAAGGGCATTATTCCTTTTGAGAGAGTCTCTTCCTTTGTAGATTTGCCAAGTCTTTCTTTATAATTAATTTTTGTTTGGATTTTGACCCAATCCATGGATTTATGGGAGTATGAATTTGGGAAATATCAGTGTTTTAAATAGCAGTAGCATGTTGCGTAGCGTTCAACCCTCTGTAGCGTGTAGCGTAATAGCATAGCGTGTAGTGAAAGCTTCACAATACTTCTATTTTTTAATTTAAAAATAAGAAAAATATGATAATTAGTAAGAAAAAAGCAAAAAATATAAAAATGCATGACAAATGATTCATTTTTTCAAGTATAAGCATGTTCAAGCAAGTTACTAATTATTATTTATCAAAAGCTAATCCACATATGTATAGGTATAAAAAAAATCAATAATCAAATAATTATCGCATCAACAACTTTCTAAGCAAACCACTTCAATTAATAATGTCTAATTGAAATCACAAGTCACAAGTCACAAGTATAAAAAGAAATAAAAATCCTAGAGGTTAAGAGGGGTTTCCAAAACCCCTTTTTCTTTTTAGTTTTGAAGGTTTTTTAGTGTGTGAATTTCACACCAACTTTAACAAAGGATCACCACCATTTTAAGTGAAAGTAAACATAGAAAGGTTTGGTTTTGACTCTACATTTTCAGTTTTTATTTTTATGTTGTGACTTTTACACAATTTAAAAAAAAACAATACAAAAAAAAAACATTTTTTGAGAGATAATAAAAAAATACATTGTAGCTTACGCCACACGCCATGTAGCTGTAGCATATGCTACGACCCCTGTAGCGTACGCTACAGGGGATTTACGCTATTTAGCTATGCTACGTAGCGCTACGGCTACGCTACCGCTATGCTACGGATGCTATTTGAAACATTGGGAAATATATTTGGCATTTCCAAACAAAGAACAAACACAGGAGATCTAAATGTGGATTTAAAAAAAAATCCTTGTCTCAAATCCCTTGCCCCAAACGTCCTATTAGAAAATGTGTTATTTTATTGTAGAAAATTGAATGTTTGACAAGAATCTTGTTCAGGATGAGCTTCATCAGATCCTTTGTTACTACTTTTGTCGAAGGAGCATGATTTAGGGTGGGCAAAGGTGATTGGATAAGATTCTGTCGAGATTTTTGGGTAGGGTATTCACTGTTAGCTTAGAGGTTCTCTTGACTATTTGCTTTCTCTGCAAAGGTCTATCAAAAAGTGTTTCGAAAATTTGAAGTGGCGTGAACACACGTAGAAGAAGCTTGAAATCAACATAATCTCACAGTTGCTTGGTATTCTTGACGGCGTTTCTCCCCCATTAAATGGAAGTGAGGATAGGATAGGGGCAGCCTCTCCTTTAGTTCTGTTTTGGGCAAATAACTTCTTCAGATCCCTAAACCCTACTTCTCAGTCAAGGTCTCCCATGCTAAAGTTTGAGGAACTGCTCCTCAAGTCGGAGTGTTTTGTTGGAGTTGAAAATGTGACTATAAAGGCACTAGAGCCTTTAACTATATAAGCGTTTGAAGCAAGCTGAAAAATGTAAGCGTGCTAGCACTCACGCAATGCTTCAGCCATTGCTTGTTGACTAAAAAGCTTATTAGCAACACACACTGGGTCCTTTGACTATGCAAGTGTTTCTCAACTACTAGAGCCTTTTTTTTTTTTAGCCATAAGCGTTTTGGAGCAAGCTGAAAAACACAAGTGTTCTAGTTCTAGCGCATTTTACTGATAAGTTTTTCAGGCATTAAGCAATGGCTTTTCACTAGATCTTTTGATTCTACTATTTTGGTGGGAACATGATTTAAGGGGGGCAGAGGTGATTGGATAAGATTCTGGGGAGATTTTTGGGTAGGGGAGCTTAGAGATTCTCTTGGCTGTTCACTTTCTGGGCTAGGTCTATCAAAGATTATTTCAAAATCTTGGGAGTGAAGTGGTGTGGAATATGGCATGTAGAAGAAGCTTGAAATCAGCATAATGTCAGAGTTACACGGTATTCTTGATTGTATTTCTCCCCTTCAATGGAAGTGATGAAAGGATATGGGCTCCTCTCCTTTAGGGATGTTTTTGGTAAAAGACCTTTTCAGATCCCTAAGCCCTACCTCTCAGTCAAGGTCTCCACATGATGAAGTATGGGGAACTAATGCTCCTTCGTTGAAGTGTTTTCTTGGCTGGAAAGGAACCTCACTCTCCATGCCATTTGTGCTAGAAGAAAAAAAAGATAGTCAATCATCTCCTCCGCCATTGTAATACTGTGTTATATATTTGGAATTCCTTTACTTCAGCTTTGCAAGGTTTCGTGGGTCCTTCCCAAATGGTGAAGTCAAAGGCATTTTGATGAGGACATCAGTAGTGCACCCTTTAGAGTGTACCAGAGGAGGAGGCGTTGCCGACAGAGTACAGGAGCAGAGGAGTTGTTGTGGATGGACGTCGGGTCCATCAGACCCATTTTCCGACGCACTACGAGTACGTGAGTATCAAGACCCCAAGAGCAGCCTGATCGCGGGACCATGAAGCGGATATCACGCCCTGTCGCGTGGGTGGTTTAGTTTTTAGGCATTTTTCTGTTCTTTTTCTTATTTTAGGTACTTTAGTACACTTTATTATTTTGTGGCTTATATATACTCGTGAGAAACTTTATTTTAATTTAGTGAATGAATGAAAAAAACCTGCATGTTTTCTTGCTCTTTATCAAAGAGACCAGGGTTTCAAGATTGACCCTTGGGTGTTGAGGATTCCACCTCGGATTTCTTGTTTTCTTCTCTTTAGATCTTCAAGGTGCACGAGAAAGGTAAGGTTCATCTACTTTTGTTGGGAGAATTCGTGCTTCTTTTGTCTTAAACCCATCTTTTCTTTGTTCATCCCTTTCCTTCTTCCTCGAATTTTTCCCTTTTGATATGAACAGTAGAAGAGGGATGACTAGTCAAGAGAATCGGATTTAAACGTAAATGTGGACTGGTCTATGCTAGATTTAGGGATATCCTCATATCCCTAGATCCTCCTTTTATTGTTAATGTGATTTTATGTTAAGGGGTATGATCCTAACAGATTGATCTCATCTCGTTGTTGAGGTTTGCTTAATCCCTTTGATTGAAAGTAGTTAGTTAAGTAATTTTATTGCTTGAATCTCTTCAACGCATGCCTAAGCATTTTGGAGCAGTTGTGACTTGCATAGGCATTGTGCTTGCGAGGTGATGATAGTATGCAAACGCCCAATGACTAGCATCCAATGCCTAGATGCGCCTAGGCACATTCGGCATTTTACGTGGGTACCTCAAAAACTTGGGCTTTTGGGTAACATGGATTAAGGGGATTGGGTTTTTAAACTCTATTTGGGGGGGGGGGGGGGGGGGGGATTTTAGATCTTTGTTTTTTTGTTGGGGATTTATCAAATCCACACCCCTATAAATTCATGGATTTGGGACAAATCCAAATCCCCCTCAAAACTAAAGACGTCACAAATCCACAAACCGAGAGCCTATCTTAAAGGAAATAAAAGTTATCACTTGTAATAAATGCTCAGCTTTTGTAATGAATGCTCCCCAAATTCATGGATTTGTAGCTTGATTCCCAAACTATGTACTTTGCGATTTATCAAATCCAAACCAATGCAAATCCATGAACTTGACAAGTTCATGGATTTACCAAATTTATATTCTCATTTCCCAGATCCCAAATAGGGCCTAAAGTATGTCTAAACAACAAGTTAAGTAGCTTTAGCTTTTGATTAATGATTACTAGTCTAGTAGTTTCATGAATGGTTTGATTAATGACCCGGTGTGGTCCACTTGACTTGGGATCTGCCTTATTTTTTGCTCGTGCCCTAAAATAAAATGATGGAATGGATGAATGGTGTGGATATAACATATATATCATGGTAAAGCCTATAAAGATTTGCCAGCTCAACACGCAACAACTATGTTCTCGGCTGCTGCAATAAGTCCCCAGAACCATAGGTTGAGGTGAAGGGTGTTGCCGTGACCATGATGTCTACCTTGATGTGTGTGTTGTATTTTCATTCTATCAATCAGTTTTTAAGCTTATTTCAGGCCACAGTCCAAAAGATCAAGTAAATCCAAATTCAAGTGGACCACACCACAAAAAACAGTGGTCATTGAAAGCCCACCATTAAAAAATTCCTTCGGCCCAACATAATATTTATTTTTCATCCAAACTATTGATAAGGTCACACAAACCTGGATGAAGGGAAATAAAAAACATCAGCTTGATCCAAAACTTTTTGTGGCCCATGAAAAACTTGTGGCCCACAATTTTTTTTTTTAATGGTGGGCTTCAATCCCTATAGTTTGGTCTAGTTGAGATTTGGATTGGCTTCATTTTTAGCACCATAGCATAAAATGAGCTAAAAAACTAATTGATGGCGTTGATGTACAACACACATATCAAGGTGGGCCACACAGTTAGGGCAACACCCACTAACATGTTATGGTAACCCCTGATAGGACATGGATCGCCTGCAAAAGCCTTTATCAGGAACTTCTTACTAGGGAAAGTTAGGTGGGGTCCACTGTGATGTTTGTGAGAAATTCACTCGGTACATTCGTTTTTCCATATCATATTAGGACGTGCTCATAAAATTGTCACATTTCAGATATTTTTTGCCAAACATAAATTTTTGAATTTAGTATTAAGTTTCGTTTACCAAACAAGCATTCCAACACATATCAATGCTTAAAATGCAGTACACAATTGATCCAATACTTAAATTAATTTCCGTATTTTTTTATTTAGTTCACCAAACGCACCGTAAGCCTAGAACAATCGAACGCCACCCGACGATATTTCTCTGATTTTGGGTGTGATTGATCAACATAGCTTTCATGATTGTAATCCATTATGCAGATAGACTTCTGACACCTTGGCCCACTGGATGGACGTCTTTGATCAAGAAGCAGGGCCCACCCAAAGAAGATGGATTTTCTGGTCATTCGAGGAAGATGATCCAGCTGTTAATGGCGGATCACCATTGAATGGATAACCCTTTTTGATCCAATGCTCATGGACGACTGGTATTGATCCATTGAACATTGTGGGGCCCACATTTTGAAGAACCGTTAGCAAAATCTCAATGGTGCGTGAGATTTTTGAATGTGGCCGATTCTACACGGGTCGACGAGATCTCCCACGAGAACTCGTGACAGCTGTGAGAGAGGCTCCTGGTTGCCCTAAAACCAACGCCTGAGATGCTTCTGAAAACGTTTCTTGAAGGGAGTAAATGGCTGAGATGGTGCCACCTGCGATAACGGAAAGAATCTTTCCGCTTTCTCTCAAGCCACGAAAAACCCTAAAAACGAGTGAGGTGGACGGCTAGGATTACACGAAAGTGGTCGGTTCGGATTGAAGAATCCTCTCGCAAAGGGATTGGCAACTCACCGTCCTGAAACAGGTTTTCGATTTCGGAAATTCCATCCTGCGCATGCCTTCTTGCGCCAGCACTTGTGTGCATGTGGATGAGTTCCAACGTGTGATTTTGCTAGGTTTTTCTTCGTATCCAACCCTATAACAGATGGATGGCTCGGATCATGTTGATGGAGAATAACGGTGGGCCACAGCGGATCGAACGGCGGTCTGTTTTTGAATGGCTCGAGGGTGGGAAGTAAAAAGGAGGAAGAAAACCTTCCGCTTTTGGTTTTCATCGGGTCAGCATGGTTTGATCGGAGTTATGGGCTCGGTGTGCAGTGGGTGCACACACAGCGTATACACACGGGTACTATGTGGGACCTACTATGATGCTTTTGACTAATCCAATCCGTCCACCCATTTTGTAAGATCGAGTTATGATGGGCAAACGAAAAAGTGTGAAATCCGGACCGAAACAGTGCAAAGTCTAGGCTGAGACCTACCTCAGGCTCGGCCCATTGACAACCTTCTTCCTTTATCTTTTCCACTAGCAACCGTTAAAATGGACGAACGTCGGTTCTGATTAATAGTGGGCCACCATCATGATCTGCGTGGATAATCTGAGCCATCCATCATGCTGGGGTGAGGTTTCCGATCAAACAATTTGTAATATCGCACGAGTTTGCACACGCGAGGATTCACTACGTCTAGCACATAGTGTGGAGGAGGATTTTCCCGAAATGGGAAGCTTGGCTGTTGGACACCTGCCAATCCAAGTGACTCTCTCCATCTATCTCAACCCTCCACGTGGTTGAATCCCAACCGTTCAAATGAATTAGGGTCCTTGCAAAAAAGAGGAAGGCCGTTGGAATCCAGCCATCTAACTGTTTCTGGAAACCTCTCTAGACAATTTGTAGTCGTCCATTTTAGGGCAATAGGGAGGCATTTAAATGTGAATATAAAAGCTCGGACAAGCTCTTCCAACCTTAGAAAGTCCGAGTGAGAGAGAGGCAAAACTCTTGAAAAAAAGAAAAGAAAATGCAAGGGAAATTAAAACTTTAATTACCACTATCGTCACTGGCATGACAGTAAAAAACAAGAAAACAAAAACAAAAACAAAACTAAAAGCATGAAAAACATGAAAGCTCAAGAAATAAAAACTTTAACCTTCCCCTCTCCTTCTCCCTTTTCAATACGAATAGAAAAGGGGATATCACACGAAATTTCATTGGTAACTTTTTGAATGTGACTGTCTGGACCTCCTAGATTTAGTTGTTGGTGAACTTCGGGATCACCAATGATGATAGGAAGATTAACATCTCGTCCTCTTGAGCTGGATTTATTCCTTTTTTTTTTTAATTCAGCTTGACAAGCCTTTGTCTGCTTGACCCAAAAACTGATATGGAGCATATCCCCTAGTAAAGTCAAATTGCGGTGCAGGGTTTTCTAGTTCCTGATAGTGCTGGTGGAGTGCGTATGGAGGCTGCTGAACAGCATGATGTGGGAGAGGAACAGGTTCCTGGTGGTAGGGTTGACGATTCGGAGCATGTTGTGGAGCAAGCTGGTAGGGAGGTACAGGTTTGTGGTGGTATTGCTGGGGATTCGGAACAGGCTGTTGAGGAGCCTGTTGGTAGTGCTGGGGATTCGGACTAGGCTGGTAGAAAGGCACAGGTTCCTCCTGGTAGGGCTAGGGATTCGGTGCAACCGGATTTCGTTGGAGTTGCTGCTGGCCACTGTTCAACTACTGGGTAAGGGGAGCATGGGCCGCCTGATGAGGACACAAGAACATTTAAAGTCTACCAGCGAAGAAGGCGCACACCACAAGCTTCTTCCTTGTGGTTAGGCGATGATTGAGGATCATTGAAGACCCTACGCACGTGATTGCACGTGACATAGAAGACACGTGTGTAGGATGGAAGAAGACCGACTTGAAGGGATGGAAGAAGACCCGACTGAAGGTCGTCGGGCGCCCGACCAAATTGGTCACTGGGCGCCTGAAATTCTCCGATTTTGAAGATTTGCTTGCTGGACGTTTTTGGTCCTAGTCGGGCACCCGACCAAATTGGTCACCGGGCACCCGGACCACCGCGTGAACTGTTTTTTTGGGACTTATTTTTTACTTAATTTTTAGGGGTATTTTGGTACTTTATGTTTTCTTATTGCTTATTTAAGTGGGCTAAGTCCTAAAAACGAGATTAGTTGATTATTAATGAAAAAGCAAACCTCTTTGGTAGCCTCTCTCTTCTCTCTCTTATGGTGCTTCTTCTCTTTCCTTGATCTTCTTCTTCTAACTTCTTATTGTGCTCCCTCTAAAATCTTCAAGGTAATTATTTTTATTCTTTCTAGTTCTAGTTTTACTAATCCTTATTCGATCAAACTTTGAGAATTGACCTAAACCCTAAATCTTCAAATTCTCAAATCCCTAATCCGAAAACTTCCTAATTCTTCGGACTAGTGATCTTCGTTGATCGATTGGGTATGACCATGCAAGATCGGGAGGTCCTATCCCTCGCCGGATCCAACCCTAACTATACTTGAAACTCAAACTTCGTGATTGTGACTGGTTGGCCCGATCCATTGCAAGCTCCTTGTGAGTTTTCTTAATTTATGATGAGTGATTCTGAATTTTAGATTATTTATTTCTTCTATTTTCCACTGTTTAATTATGTTCATGAGCATGCATCATAATTAGGGCATTGTATATCATCGCCTCTCTGCTTGGCAAGTTTAGAAGAGAGGAACGAAGGAAGGACTTCGAGAGCAGGGAAGAAAGGAACGAAGGAAGGACTTCAAGAGCAGGGAAGAAAGGAACGAAGGAAGGATTTCGAGAGCAGGATTTGGAAATTGACGACTTCGTTTTGAATTTATAATCAATGTTAAAACATCCTAGCCTTACACTGGGTTGGAAATTGATTAATTGAATCCTAGACTTACACGTTTGGCTGTAAATGGATTATCATGCCGTTAGAAATTCTTCCAGAAGGAGCACGGAAAAAGAAAAAAGAATATTCAATGTTAAAACATCCTAGCCTCACACTTGGCTGGAAATGGGTAAATGGAATATCTAAATTTTTACAACTGAAAAAAGAATATTCTTCGATTAGGTGAGACCCCGATCCACCAAGGTGGGTGGGACACCTTACTGTGGGGCTCACAGTGATATACGTCTTAAATCCACACCGTCCAACCATTTTGAAATCTCATTTTAGGGAAAGATGCCAAAAATAAAGCTGAATCAAATCTTAGGTGGACCACACCACAGAAACAGTCGTGATTGAATCTCTACCATTGAAAACTTCACCGATTCCACTGGAATGTTTATTTACCATCCAACCTGTTGATAAGTTTACAAACACCTAGATGAAGAGACCGCATAAATATCATTTCGATCCAAAGCTTTTGTGCCCACAGGAAGTTTTTAATGGTCGATCACCACTGTTTCATGTACTATGGCCCATATGGGATTTGGAACTGCTTCATTTTTTTTGCATCGTCCCCTAAAATGAACTTTCGATACAGATGGACGGCATGGATGTAGTCACATATATCACAGTGGCCCCACGGTCAGGGGTCCCACCTAGGCTTGCACACGGGTCGGGTTAGGGTTGGGTTGGGCTCAATCCTGGACTGAACCTAAATATATTTTAAAGGTTCGGGTTTCGGTCCGGGTTGCGCTGACCCAACCCTAACCCTACCCTACTTGTAAAGGGGTCAATCTTAACCCTACCCTACACCGGGTCGGGTCGGGTCGGGTTGGATTAAAACTATGTTTCTATAGTGTGGTCCACCTAAGATTTGAGTTAGTTTCATTTTTCGTATCATATCCTAAAATGATCTTTCAAAATAGTTGGACGATGTGGATTTAAGACACATAGTCAGGGGCCACCCACCTTGGTGGATCTCGGATTTCACCTAATCCGCTCCCCGTGAGTGTGAGATGAGCGCAGCTTGAGTGAGAGTCGGTGAGACCCTGAAACCAGCCATATCAGTTTATTAGTAGTTTGATAAGTAGATGGTTTGGTCCTTAACTTGCTTTTGGTAACGCTTAATTGCTTTAGGTTTTACTTCTCTCTTTTCTTTGAGTGGTCTTGAATTTAGTTGATCTCAGTTTGGAATATTTTGTGGATTCATTGAAATGTTAGACCTAAGCATTTAACTGTCAGAAATATGTATTAACTTTACAATTAGTTTCATGTCATTGTGTTAAACTACATTGAAATATGGTCTCAGTTTGGAATATTTGTGGATTCATTGAAATTTTAGACCAAGCATTTAGCTGTTAAAATTATGTATTAACTTCACAATTAGTTTCATTTCCTTGTGTTAAAATACATGAAACTATTAAAAATCAACACTAATCTAATTATTTTTCATCATAACTGTCATCATTTAACCCTTATCCCAACTAATTGTGTCAGCCGTCCACTCTATCAAGAACAATATCGTTGGTTAAACCATAGGTCATCAAGACTTTTGTACTACCTCCCCACGCCTTTTTGGGCCTTCCCCTTGTCCTTCTAGAGCTTTCAACTTGAATCAACTCATTCTTAACTAGTGCTGCTCTTGGCTCTATTACACATGGCGAAACCATCTAAGTCTACTTTGCATCATCTTATTTCCTCCTGGTGCTATTCCTGAGTTCCTTCAAATGTATTCATTTCTAATACCATCCTTCTTCATCTTGCCTCTCATCTATCTCGGCATCCTCATTTCAGCTACACATCCTATGAACATGTTGTTCTTGAACTTTTTTTTTTGTTAGTCATGCAACGCACCCACCCACCAGTGGGGTTGGTGTGTCTCCTTAGCACTCGAACCTGAGACCTGCTGTTGAAACGCCTAGGCGTCTTCCAGCTGGGCTAGCAGGCGAGACACAAATTGTTCTTGAACTGCCCAACATTTTTTCCCATAAAGCATGGCTGGTCTTCTAGCCATCCAACAAGATTTCCCCTTCAGTTTAATTGGCACAAGGCGATGGCTTAAAACTCCAGAGCACATCTCCACTTCTTCTACCCAACTTGAATTCTATGAGTAACATCCTTCTCAATCTTACCACTCCCATGAATTATTGACCAAGATATTGGAAATAGTCATTTTGATGTACTTCTTGGTCTGTAAGTTAAGTAATTCCTCATTTCCACTCCTGTTGTTACTAAAACTGCATGTCGTAAACTTTTTTTTAATTCGACTAATTTTAAAACATTCAGATTCTATAGCATCCTTCCATAGTTCTAGCTTTGTGTTTACCCCCTCCCTCGTCTAATTATCTACATAAATTAATATTCATGATGTAAAATTGACAACGCCAAGCACTGTGCCCAATACACTTCAGGCACTCCAAGGGTAGTTGCTCTTAGCCAGGTGGTGTGCACCTAGCGCTTTTAACTACAGCATTCCCGAATTGGCAGGCAATTTAGTGCTGGATCTTGCTCATTTAGACCAAGAAGGAAGATAATTTGGAGCATGGTCCGTGTATGATAATGTGGGGTATATTATGAGAGTGCAATAGAAGGATTTTCTATGGTTTCTTCCTCTCGGTGGCTCGTGTCGAGGGTAATACTAAATCCAATTTCACTAGTTGTGGTACTTCCTTGGGAGAAATTTAAAGGAATCTGTATGGGGGATCTTTCGAGAAAGTGGTTGGCAATTATCAAGATTGGAGGAAAGAGCTTAAGGAAGTTGATAGTTGGAATATGCTTCCATCCAATTCATGGAAGTTGAACATGGATGGACATTTCAAGTTTGAGATCATTCCATGTATCTATTTTCGTCGAGGTAAATATACTGTCATGTTTCATCCTTTGATCCAGTTATCTGTAGATGGTAATATGTTTGCATTGGGCACCATCTTATTGTATTTATTTTACTTCATAATACCGTGCTTAAATATGATTCTGACACCGGAACTGTTTTTGGGACATGCTTCAATGAATATGACTTATTTTAGAGTTATCTTTGGGAATAGTAAAGCATTCAGTGGTTTGGTCTGATATATTACAGTTGTTTGACTGTTTTTGGCTTCACGTCTTTATTCATGTGTGCTGTGATTGATCTAGGCGAGCTTTATACTTGGGGTCGAGATGAGGGGGATGGTAGACTGGGCCTTGGTGCTGGTGGCGGCCCAGATGAGACAGGTGCTCTTGGCACTCCTTCCAGAGTACATGCTTTACCTGTGCCTGTTGTGGCTGTTTCTTGTGGTGGATTTTTCACATTGGCGTTGACTTCAGAGGGGAAGCTTTGGAGCTGGGGAGGTGAAGATGGTTCACCATTTTCTACTCTACAAGATTCACACTTAATAGCTTTGACAGTAACTTCCAATCTGATAAATCTTTTGTTTCTGCAGCAAACTCCAACTTTGAACTAGGTAGGGGTGATAAAGTCAGTGACTGGAGACCAAAACCAGTATCCAGCCTCCAAGATGACCGTGTTATTCAAATAGCAAGTGGTGGTTATCATTCTCTTGCATTAACTGGTAAAGTGTCACAAAAGATACTTCCTAATAGTTGTTTCTATTTATCAAAATTTCCTGTTTTTCTTCTGGTTGCTTAAATCTATCGAGCACTTCATATGTTTGTGGTGTCCTTAGTAATGGTAAAGATGCCACATGATTTCGTGAGATAGCTTGGCACCATTCTCTCTTTATTCACCTTAACCATTCATGGTTAGCAAGTAATAGAGTTATATTTCAGATCAAGGTAAAGTCCTTTCTTGGGGCCATGGGCGTCAGGGTCAGTTGGGTCATTCTTCTTTACACAATCAGAAGGTTCCAGCAGTAATTGAGGCTTTAGCAGAGGAACACATCGTCTATATTGCATGTGGAGGTTCATCATCAGCTGCTATCACCTGGTGAGGGTTAAATTATCTGTTAATTTCTTAAATGAATGTTCTGCAAGTTGACTCATATCACATTGTAACATCACAATCGGGATGAAAATTTTAAGTCGTGAATTGTAAATAACATGATTGTAAGGTTTTATGGGTTTTTTTTTTCAGACAATATAGGGAAAAACTAAAATAATCTTAGAAAAATATAAAAAGTGGGATACGATAAGGTCTTCTATGTTCTATATTACCACATGAAGATATGTGCAAACATTAACAGTTGTACCATAGTCTGTTGTGAATGAAAAACAAAAATGTTTTTGGACTTCGACTTCTGGGTTCCAATCTCCCAAGTGAAAGGCCCCAAACAAGCACAAGCGAATCAATCAAATCTCAATTTCTACCAAATTGTCGATCAGTGTCTGTTCTGTGGGATCGTTTGAAAGGATACAAAACTAAAATCCCTCATACAAGTGCTTATTCGCAGTGCGGGAGACATCTCAAATTACTTCTTATGACAACTAAGTAAAGCCTATAACAGTTTTATGTTTTTATAAGCCACTGACTCAGCCCTCAACTGTGATCCTTGTTCTTCAATTGAATCGTAAGATTTTACCCAGTAAGCGTAATGAGGATATTTGGAGAATTTGATTCGAATAAAAGATTCAAACCATTTCGGATAGGATTTTATATGAATTAGTAATATTCAAACTGTGAACTATAAGACCATGATATTCTTCTAAAAATTGATGTATTCAACAAGTCTAGTTTTCAAAGTTGGGCCTCTTTTGCATATTTTCTCTATGCCTGGCTAGACCAATCATGTTCCTCTTCATCTTTAGATGTTACCAGTCATATATTGTATGGCTATGCCAAGCAATATACCATCTTTTTCAAATGTTGCTAATCAGATGATAAGGTATTTTAATACCTTGACCATGCGTGCTATCAGTGCTTCACGATTTTTAACTGCTGATGTTAAGCAATCGCTTAAGAAGGCAACACCATTGCATAAGCCAAAGAAAATGGCCAATTCACTGGAACAATGTCACATGAATGCTGGTTGAAATGATAGGGAAGTACGAACATTTTATATGGCCTGACAACTTGTTGATTGTAATTAACTGATGTAAAGACTATTAGATAGCGCTTGATTGTAATCAACCTATGTAGTAGTCTATTACATCGCACCTGTCGGAGCTTTATGCTCTCATTGCAGGTCCCTAGTCCAGATAAAGGAGGGCTGCGTCAGGTTGGCAGCTGGTGTCAAACTTATGCCAAAATATTTCAACATGAATCCAAATAATATGTCATTCCAAACTGATGCTAGAGCGTTCCTGGTAAGTGATGCGCTGCATCTAAGGTATTAAAAAATGGTTATGTTATGGTCATTACATAACGGTAATGGTTGGAACTGTTACACGTTACACTACCGTTGCCGTTACGGGGCTGATACAAATACAATTTAAAAAATGGCTGCAACAGCCATTACTGACCTTATTGTAATGGTAACTACAGTGGTCATTACAACCACCATTACTGTTATTGAATCTTGGTTGCATCGGAACCTGAGTGTAGTGAGAAATGTGCAATGGTTGGCTAGGGCGTCCCCTAGAAGCGACCCGCTGCAATAGTGCCAGTTATTGTGAGTAGCCCAGGGTGCCTGTGCCATTTTGGATGTATGGAAGTAAGATTAAGAAGCTAGTCCAAGAGAATGTGATTTGTCTTTACCACGTGGAATATAGGAACATTTGCAAGTAAGAGTGTAGCGTTAGTGGGCATGATGAAACAAAGGAGAGTTAACATGGCTTGTGTTCAGGAGACCAAGTTGGAAATGGGCTAAATCTAGGGAAATTAATGAATATAAGCTTTGGTATATAGGAAAGAATAATAAATGGGGTAGGGATGGTGGTGTATAAAGATTTAAAAGATAAAGCTGTAGATTTTAAGAGGGTAAGCAAGATGATTTTATTAATAAAAATTGTGTTAGGAGAAAGATAATCAACGTTATTAGTACATGTGCGCCATAGGTAGGGTTAGCGGATAGAATCAAGAGACAATTTGGATGGACTAATGCAAGAAATTCCAAGTGAAGAAAGGATGTTTTTAGGAAGAGATTTAAATGGTCATGTAAGAAAAGAAAGAAGAGGATATGAGAGGGTACACGAAGGATTTGTTTTTTTTTTTTTTTTACTTTTTATTTTTATGCGCACTCCCTCACACCCACACACACTACAATGGGTATTCAAACCCATGACCTTAGTGTTGAAACTCTCGTGAGTCTACCACTAAGCCATAAGTAAGGACCCACATGAAGGATATGGTTTTGGGAGAAGAAATGAGATCGGGGGAAGCAATCCTTGATTTCGGCTATGGTATGCAATATAGCTCTAGAAAACACATACTTTAAGAAGAGAGATGAACATTTGATAACTTTCAAAAGTGGATCATATGCAAGCTAAAGAAGTTTCTTTCTACTTGGGAAGACAGAATGATCAATATGTAAGGACTGCAAGGTGATACTTGGAGAGAGTTTGACTGCACAACATAGATTAATGGTTATGGACGTTTACATTAAGAAATGGAAGAAAGGGAATGAAATTAATAGGTGTCCAAAAACTAGATGGTGGAATTTAAAAGGAGAGAACAATGTTAATCACAAATAAATTGATAGAAAAGGGAAAGTGAAATGTCGAAGAAGAAGTAAATGTTATATGGAATGAGATGGTTGAGTGCATTAGGAAAGTGACAAATGATGTTTTAGGAGTATTTAGAGGGGAAAAGCCAATCGTATAAGAAAACTTGGTGGTGGAACGATGATGTACAAAAAGCTATTAACAAGAAATGTGCATGTTTCAAAGACTGGCGAGGGACTAGAAACAATGAAAATCATGAACAACATAGAAATGCCAGAAGGATTGCTAAGAAAGTAGTAAGTGAAGCTAAACTTAAGGCTTATGATGATCTTTACAATAGATTGTGGATGAGAATGCGTAAAAGATGTCTTCAAATTTGTAAAAACGAGAAGGAGGAAGAGTAGGGACCTAGATCATGTTAAGATGCATTAAAAGTGATGACCAAAGGATACAAGTTAAGGACAATGAAATCAATGTAAGGTGGGGGAAGCTATTTATAGAGCTTGTTAACTGACAATCACTTTTAGAGTATAGAGTTAAAAGGAACCATACACTCAAATAAAGTTGGAGTCTATAGATACTTTCGTAGGATTAGTATTTTTGAAGTGAAAAAAGCTTTGGGAAAGAAGAAAATAGGAAAGGCCTTCGGACTAGATGGTATACCAATAGAGTTTTGGAAGTGTATTGGAGATACTGATTTATTTTGGTTGATAAAGTAGTTCAATAAGAATGTAAAATCGAAGAAAATGTCAGATGAATGGAGGAAATGTACCATGGTACCTATTTTTAAAAGGAGACATATAGAGCTACACTAACTATCGTGGGATTAAACTTTTGAGCATACTATGAAAATTTAGGAAAGAGTGATTGAGTAAAGGCTAAGGCATGAGAGACGAATGTATCAGAAAATAAGTTCGGTTTCATGCTCGGGAGGTCTAGCACTGAATCTATTTTCCTAAGAAAATTGATGGAGAGATCTAGGGAGAGGAGGATCTTCACATTAATTTCGAGGAAGTTTACAATAGGGTCCTTAGATAGTTAAGCTGGTGGGTGTTGGGAGATAAAAGGAGTTTTAAGAGGATATATTGACATGATTAATGATCTGTATGAGGGAGCAACAACAAATGTGAAGACCACTAGTGGAGAGACCCAATGAGTTTCCAATTATTGTAGGCATGCACTAGGGTATGACATTGAGCCTATACTTGGACAAGTTAATGAGGCATTTGCAAGTAGAGATTTGGTGGTGTATTTTGTTTGCAGCTGACAGTTTTGATTGAGAAGATGAGGGAGGGTCTAAACACAAAGTTAGATTTATGGAAAGGTTCTTTAGAATCTAAATGATTTAAATTAGTCGAATTAAAATAGAGTTTATGGAGTGCAAATTTAGTGACGATAGGAGTGGGAATGAGGAATGAGTAAAGATTGTTGACGAAGTTTGTTTCCCAAAATGACTACTTTCGATATCTTGGGTTGATAATTCATGAGTGGAGAGATCGAGAAGGATGTCGCTCATAGAATTCAAGCAGGGTGGAAGAAATGGAGATGTGCCGTTGGAGTTCTATGTCATTGTAGTGTACCACCCAAACTGAAAGGGAAAATTTATACGATGACTATAAAACCAACCATGCTTTACGGGACAAAATATTGTGTAGTCAAAGAACAACATGTCCATAGGATGAGTGTAGTTGAAATGAGGATGTCGAGATGGATTAGTGGCAAGGCAAGGATAGAATTAGAAACGAATGCATTAGAGGTAATTTAGGAATAGCACCAATAGGTATCAAGATGAGGGAAAGTAGTCTTTAGATGGTTTGGTCATGTGCAATGGAGACCAAGAATTGTACTAGTTTGAAGAAGTGAATTTTTACAAGTTAAAGGCTCTAAAAGGGCAAGGGGAAGGCCCAAAAGGACATGGGTGGAGGTAGTAAGAAAATACTTGATGACCTATGTTCTTTGAAGTAATGGCCCTTGATAGAGTGTCATGGTGTAAAAGGATTCATGTAGTTGACCCAAAAAGTTGGTATAAGGCTTAAATGATAATGATTGATAGATGAGCAACTGAGTGCACTTATATCCATCTGTCGGATTTGATGGTCAACCAATGATCACCTCCTTTTTTTTTGAATGGTAATGAAATTTTATTAGAAAAGGAAAATATTATGATCCCAAGGGTTTAATAGCCTAACTTGATGCGCTCCATTAGTCCTGGGGCTTTTGGCATTGTAGTTAGGTTCTTAACAATTGGTATTAGAGAGAGTGAAATGTAAGTTGGGTCGTCGACTCATCAGCGTTTTGGTCGATTCGGGAAGTACTTATAATCCTTAATGAATAGGTGGCCAGCACGATGGGGCTGCGAACTTGCCAAGGAAGGGAATTTCAAGTGATGGTTGCCAGTGGAGAGAATCACCAATGAGGGTTGTTGTTCAGGTGTGCAGTTAACTCTCTAAGGCATACTTGTGGTGGCAAACTTCTACCTTTCACCACTGGAAGGCTGTGATGTGGTCCTTGGGGCCCAGTGGCTTTGAACATTAGTCCCTATTGTGTGGGATTTGCCAAACGTCACATGTCATTTGTGATTGGGGGGCAAAAGGGTGGATTTGAATGGTTTCACCCCACCCTCTAAGATTGTGGGTGAAAGCAAGCTTCTCCAGAATTCCAACAAGCAAAAATTTGGAGCCTTTTAGAACTCTTCTCGGTCAACTTGGGGGACGATTACCACAATTAAACCCAATTCTTGAGGATTCCCAGCTTCGACATATCTTGGTTGCATACGAGGACCTTTTCTAAAGAGCTGAAAGGGCTACTGCCTTCTTGAGGTCATGATCATAAAATTCCCTTAATGCAAGAAAAATGACTGGTGTGTGTGAGGTTGTACCAATATCCACACTTCCAGAAGGCGGAGATAAAACAACAAGTAGTGGATATGTTGGAATCAGCAATGATCAGGCCGAGTAACAACCCCTACTCATTATTGGCTCTGCTTGTCAAGAAGCATGACAAATCCTGGAGGCTCTGCATCAATTACCATGTGCTTAATCAGATTATTGTCAATGATAAATTCCCCATCTCGGTAATTGATGAGTTGCTCAATGAATTGCATGGTGCACGTTACTTCTCGAAATTGGATCAGGTACCATAAAATCCAGGTCCATTCTGGTGATGTTTCGAAGACCGTCTTTTGGACACATCATGGTCATTACGAATTCCTTGTGATGCCATTTGGCCTCATAAACGCAACATCCGCCTTCTAGTCACTGATGAATGGCATTTTTCAAAAGTTATTTGAGAAAATTTATTTCGGTGTTTTTATTTATTTATGATATTATGATTTTCAGTTGTTCTTGGGATGAGCACTTGCGCCACGGAAATTGCCTTATCTACTTTGAAGTCTCACCATCTTTTTGTTCAAAGGGCGAAGTGTTTATTTGGTCAAACCTAGGCCATGTCATATCGCAGGTGGGGGTAGTTGTTGATCATGATAATGTTGTTGCCATGGTTGAGTGGCCAAAATCCACGACTCTTAAGGCTTTACGTGGATTTTCGGGCCTCAGGGGCTACTATCGCAAGTTTATCTGAGGATATGGACAGATTGCCGAGCCCTCACCGATATGCTTAAGGACTCATTTGTGTGGACCTTAGAAGTGAAAGAAGCCTTTGTTCATCTAAAGCAGGCCATGACTGAATCACCGGTTTGTTTATTACCAGATTTCTCTCAACCCTTTTATCGCGGAGTGTGACGTGTCGGGATTAGGGATTAGAGGGGTTTTGCTGCAAGACCGTCCGATTGCTTTTTCTACCCAAGCTTTGCATGGGTGGAACTTGCTTCTCTCCACATATGAGAAGGATATGTTAGCACTAGTCCTGACTGTTCAAAAGTGGCAACTGTACCTTCTTGGCTATCGATTTGTTGTCAAAGATTGATCAATGAATCCTTAAATACCTATGGGAGCAGCGAATCACCCCCATCGCCCAACAACGGAGGCTATGATTTTATTGTTGAATACAAACGCGGAGCGGAAAACCGAGCAGCTAACACTTTTTCCAGAAGAGGAGGAGAATTATCTGCAATTTCCTAACCTGTACCAAGGTGGTTGGATCCGATTAGGGAGGAAGTTGAAGAAGACCCCTATCTACAGTTAGTCAAGCTTTGTGAAGAAGGGGAATTAGTTGGGCCATGGGCCTATCGAGGAGTACTTTTTTTTCTTTTTATTTATTTATTTAAGGAAAGGATATATTTCAGTGAGAAATCTTCTCTAATTGATGACATTGTTTGGGAGTTCCACTCTAATACTTAGGAAGGGTACCATAAAACCTTGCATCAGATTCGGTCTATGTTTTATTGGAAAGGGATACGCTGTCGGATCATGTAACACCTCGAGATTTCGGCCCTCGTGGATACCATGATGGGTCGAGTTCCCAGGAGTTATCTAGAATGCGTCAAGGATAAAATCCTCTGCATTCCATCAACCACTCATATATTTAATACTTTATGGCATTCAAGCACAGTGACAAAAAGTAAATTATCTTATTCCATGAAATTCTAAACTATGTTATTATTACGAAGTTCTTGAAACAAAACCAAACAAAGTATCAATCATTGTCTTCATTAAAAAGACTTATTACAATTTCATGATAAAGCAAATAAACTATCCTAAGAAACTCAATGTAAAAGGAATCTTCATCTAGGCCATTCCGGCTTCGTCATCCGCCATCTGTTGCTACGAACTATCATACTCCTCTCCTTGGAGCTCGGGTTCAACTATGAGATCTTCACCTGCATTATCTGGGATATGTTTGGATAGTGTTAATTGCTACCATAGTAAGGTTTATCCCTCTAAGATAAACACGATAATAATAACCAAACAGAGACGGCGCAAGCATGATAATAATAATTATCAACCAAAACATACAAGATAAAATCTTATTAATGCATTGTATGATATGCATGCTTTAGCTAAGGAACCCTGGCTAGAATAATAATACGTGAAGCGGGAAACCCCCGTTACACTTCACGTTAGCCACTAGTCACCAGAGGTAAATAACCTAACTAATGGAAGCGGGAAACCCCCGTTACACTTCTACTAGATACCGCACGACAAGAAGCGGGAAACCCCCAATACACTTCCTCTGTGACACCCAAAAGGGCTGGCCCACCAATTCAGGCCCTAGTGAATGCATGGATTTGTTTCACCTTTAGTTAATTAGTTTCGCATCCAGCCATATTAAAGGAACTCATTGGTCATTATGGAGAGTTATAAGCAACCTAGCATAGGTCGACAGCTCGGGCTTAGTGTCCATATCACCAACCCCGACTCATGAGACGACATTTACAAGTAATGTCCACTCCTTACGCCAATCCATGGTTCAATTTCATCATTCCTTGGATCCATCACAGGTAACGTATCAATACGAGGATCCCTTTGGCACTTATCCAACAATGTGCACATGGTAGTGCCAAAACTTAATAACATAGCATATACATTCAATAATACCCATATGGTGATGCCAACAGTTAATACCCAACAATCAGGCATATTCATCCAAAAATGCATACGGTAATGCCAACTCTCAACACGTAACAACAAGGTGTACTCATCGAATAATATCCATATGGTAATGCCCAAGTAACAAGGTCCTGTATGAACTTCATCTGTTTACATTAAACGGTTACATTAGTATGGGGTTAAGGGGTATGCGTTAATGTAACATCTAGATATATAATCTTATACACACATCACATATATCATCTAAAATATCATAAACTCATGTAAAGCATGATTTTAAAATAATCTATACATAGTTCTCACATAAGCATAATATTACACATTTTCTCATACCAACATTCATAAAAGCATCATAAAGGCACTATAATGGAAATCAACGATAAACCTATGTAAAAAGGTCATATTAAATCATATTCAAATCAACAAACATATTTTAATCACAAAAAGTAGTGTAAACATGACTATTAACACATGGGAACCCTAGAGAAGCATATTATTATTGTATTTGGCTTGAAGGGAGATCTTCACCTTGGCTTAAGATGAACTAAAGAGAATAATTTAGAAGATAAAGGGGGATGATCATCAAAGGGGTCCACGCTTTGCTAGAATTCCACACATGTACATGTGCCAGGTTGGGCGTCAATGGAGGGTGGACATCTACTCTCTCTCTCTCTCTCTCTCTCTCTCTCTCCCTCCTTGGACGTCTAAGGGCTGGAATAGAGGGGGTAGACGTGTGATCTTTAGGAGGAAATAAGGAGAAAAGAGTGTGCGCATCCTCTTATAATGGGGTGGACATCCATATTTTTCAATCTCACTAGGACAGCTTCAAAACGTGATTAATGGCTGATCTTTAATGATTTTTAATTCATTCATCATGTTGGGTACGAAGAGTAGAGTTGAGATATATAATTTTCATAGTGATTTGAAATCTAGATTGCCTAATCTTGAAAAATGGTCCGACGAGTGTGGATTGGATCTCAATTAACGGTCCACGCTTGATGATCGGGGCCCAAAGTTGGGAGAAATTTTTAGTCATGATTGGATAAGGATTAGACAAATTTTGGTGGTTGATTGATGGTGGGAAATGCCTAGATTTGAAATTCCATCTTTGGCGGATAAAGGAAGGGAGTGGCTCCAGGGTTCGACGGTGTAGGATCATAGATCAGGATTCAAATTATGTGTAAACTCGTAGTCACATGAGGTCAACATGTGGTCCAAATTTGAGAAACGATTGATGGTGGGAAGTGAGTTAATTGAAATGTCCAGATTTGAGAAAAGTTGTTATCTCGGTTAATTCCGAAAACGGGATAACTTGGCAAGTAAGAAAGAGGCTTATCAAGGTGGGGCACTCAAATCACACTATCGGTCCATGATAAGGACGATCCAAGTCACTCACATGAAGGAGAATATTCGACCACAACTACTCATCCACTTTCCTCACTTGACAGACACTAAAATCAAGGGTTAAGGGGATGATTTGACAATTGGGCCACTTATACTATGATCTAAGAGCTGAAACTTGACTTGTATGACTAATTTATGACGAATAAGTATGTGATAAAATTTGAAGTCAAATGGATCATGGGAACCATGTGATCTAAAAATCAAGGGTTTAGGTTAATGTGAGTCATTTACATTTTTGGGCACTCAAGATTCAATATCTATACACCTTAGAGAATTATTGAAATCCTAGGTTAAGAATTATCGCTAAGATGATCAATTTGGTATGGTTACTTTCTTGACTATATTTCTCGATCAACAACTACGGATGTTTTCAGGTTAAGATCTCCATGATCGCGAGCCTCTTTGAAAATCTATTTACACGACATTATTATACACCTAAAATTATGCTTACCTTCCGGATAGATTCGAAAACTACTTATCCGATTGATCAGAAATCGCGAATTAGGGTATCTAAGTGCATTATCGTAATTATTGAAAAAACGGCGAATTTTACAAAATCCAACCATTCCACATCGTTCATGTCATCATTCTAAGTAACTTTTGTAAAGGGTTGCCTATCAGATCTCTCACAGATGATCTGTTATTATCAAATCAAAGTAAATGCTCGATATTTAATTAAAATAAAATCAAAATAAAATTCCAAAAAGTTCCAAATAAATTTCAAAAATCCGGGGCATCACAGATCAAGGAGTTTATTCGAAGATAAGACACATCAGCGCCACAAGGCTGAAATTGTGTCACTTGCGGGTTTGTTGCAACCCTTACCAGTGTCAACTCAAATCTTGGTCGACATCTCTATGGACTTTATTGATGGGTTAGCCTCGTCCAAAGGGAAATCAACCATCTTAGTTGTGGTTGATACATTGTCTAAATATGCACACTTCATCCCCAACACACACCCCTTCATAGGCAGTAGTGTCACTCAATTGTTTTTTGATTGGGTCTTTAGCCTTCATGGATTGTGATACGTTCTTGAGAGACGGATTGAACTTCCCGTCCTTTGGTAGAGGCTTGGGCCTTATGTCGAGCCATTTTGGATAATAAATGACAATGATTAAAGAGATTGATGGTGATGAAACACGAGAGGATAAGTATATTTAGGTTGAAAGTGGTTTAATTTGAGGAAAACCAACCTCCACCAAAATTTTGCATTAGCATAACCATACCCTTTATTTATTTGCAATGCCTCTTAAATAGGCTCAACCACAAGGGTCAATAAAAAATAAAATAACCGATTCCTAAAGAATAACAAACTTCTAGGACTTATTCAACTCAAAACAGCTAGTTCACTCCCAATACCCACGTACACCCGATTTGTATGCAAACTTCAATTGACACTAGACTATATAGTTGACTTATTTAAAGCAAAATAACCACACACATGCAACATACATACATGGCAGCAACCCCATGCAACCTAGGTAACGTGTGTACGTAATAGTTCCTCCTCCCTAAGGATCGCCCTTGTCTACAAGGCCCATTCTGGATATCGCAGTTGTATTTCTTCAGCCTTTTTTTTTCATGTCGAATCTACTGGCGAGAGGCCTTGCCAATGAATCAGGACCTGTTTACATCCCTTCTTCAATCATTGATCTAGAATAGTTTGCGGAACTAGGGAGATGTTCTCTTCTTTATCATGGAGGATTGATAAGCCAGATTGTGCTGGAACATTGGCTCTAATGTGCCTCTTTAAATAGGAGACGTGGAGACTAGATGTATGCTAGACTCGGTAGGGAGATCAAGCTTGTAGGCTTTGGGCCCTATGCGCTGGAGGTTTTGGAATGACCCATAGAATCTAGGGGATAACTTGAGCATGCATTGAGGGGGAAAGATAAGTTTGCCGATAAGGTTGGAGTCTTAAATAGACCCAGTCTCCTTCTTGAAACTCCCTATTAACCTGGTGTTTATCAGCAATTTTCTTCATGCGAGCCTGTGACTTCATAAGATTCTCACGAAGTTCTTTGATGACCAAGTCCCTTTTAGATAACTCTTTGTCCACCGGCCTCCACTTGTGTTGTCCCTATCACATATGATAACAGACTTGATGGGGCCCTCCCATAAACCACTTCAAACGGGGTCTTCTTGGAGGATGTGTGAATGCTTGTATTGTAACAATACTCCGCCCAAGGGAGCCACTTAATCTATTCCTTAGGGCAGTGAGCTAGTGAAACAACGCAAATACATTTCAATTGTACGATTGACCACCTCGGTTTGCCCATTAGTTTTGAGGGTGATAAGGGGAGCCAAAGTTGAAATTTGTACTATTCAAACGGAACAACTCCTTCTAAAACTCACTAGTGAATGTGGGGTCAAGATCACATACGATGGATTGTAGCATTCTGTTACATGTGCACGTTACCTAGGTTGCATGGGGTTAGCGCTACGCATGACATGCAAGTGGTAATTTTGCTTTGAATAAGTCAACTAGGAAGTCTAGTGTTAGTTGAAGTCTACGTAGGGATCGAGTGTACGTGAGTATCTAGAGTTAAGTAGCTGTTCCGAGTTGGAGTCTTAGGAGTATGCTATTCTTTAGGAGTTGGTTATTTTATTTTTTATTTGACCGTTGTGGTTGGGCTTATTTTAGAGGCATTGCAAATAAAGAAATGGTATGGTTATGCTAACACTAAATTTTTGTGGAAGCTGGTTTTTCTTGAATTAAACCACTTTAAAACCAAGTATATTTCTTCTCGTCTTATGTTTTATCCTCATCAATTTCTTTAGTCCTTATCCTTTATTATCCAAAATAGCTCCACGTAAGGCCCAAGCCTCTACTAAAGGACGGAAAGTTCAATCCGTTTCTCAGGAACGTAACAATTGGTATCAGAGCTAACACCATGTCCTATGTTCAAGTCACGAAAGGGATGACCTGTGGAAAGGACAACTTGGACCAAATTGCCGCCACAACGTGTAGTGGAGAGGGCAACCTGGACAACTAGATTGTAGCTGCTATGAGTGGAGATGGCTACCTGGACAACCAATGTGCAATTGCCATGAGTGGAAAGGGCTACCTAGAAAAGAGGCCAGAGTGAGTGCCACCATAGACGTCGACTACAGAGTGTGGTGGAATTTTATGATCCCAAGGGTTTAATAGCCTAACTTGATGCACTCCATCAGTCCTAGGGCTTATGGCGTAGTGGTTAGGTTCTTAACAAAAAAGCCATAGATGGAGATCTAAGGCAAATTACATCATCGAAGATTAATACGAAAAAAAGAAGGGTACACTCATTGGGGCCTTTGTGTTTGAGGCTCAGCTACATCTAACGTTGCCCTTCTAAAGACCTATGACACCAAGCCTCTTTGATTTCGGAAATACCAATTATTCCTCCCCCTCCGTAGAGCCCAAATGCCCGCTAGAAGAGCAAGCCTGCATGTCACCCTTATATTTTTCCCGACCCCACTGCCATGCCATGCTAGGAATAAACCTTCAATAGATCCTGTCATCATCCACAACACTTTGAAAGATTCAAAGATCTCTACCACACCTTTCTAGCAAAGGAGCAATGGATAAATAGGGAGTAGTAATTGGTAAAAGAGATACAAAAGAAAAAAAGAAAGAAAGAAATGGGAGTAGTAATTAATAAAAAAAAGAAAAAAGAAAAAAGGAAAAGAAAAAGGGAGAAGTTCGTACAACTAGACGCATAGTGAATTAAAAAAAAAAATCTCCAAGATACTCAAACATCAAGAGTGAAGCAATCCATGGGGTGTCTAATGGCATGATCACCAATTTTAGATTTTGTACATTATGGTCGGTTTACCTTTTAGATTGCCTGTCTACTCACAACCAATTGACTGAAGTTCAACTGTGTTCTGAGATTCTGCACGATCGCCCTTGGATTCTAAGAGGCATGGGAATGTACTAGAGTCATGCGACTGTTATTATATCCATGGGTAACCTTTTGTTCTTGTGGAGTATTCCCTTCTAGAATTTTTGGCTTGTGCAGCATGCTCCTGGCTTATTCCCGCCATCTTAATGAAGCTAATGTTGGGAGTTGGAATGCTAAGGAAAATGGCCAAGGGGAGATCATGAAAGCTGTGTAAACATGCAAATGCATGCAAGATTCAGGACTCATCAAGTTGGCCTGCCAAGAACAAGCTGTTGCCTGACAACATGGTTGGTCCACTCATCAGGTTGACCATTAATACTTGTAGAAGAAAAAGACTAATGGTGTAATACTTAACATGTATTGACCACCTGATAATGTAGTAGCCAGATTCCTTGACAGGAAATTTGCAGTGGCCGGCCCACCTGATGGATGGTCCGGATCTTTTATGCATGCACCACATTGGCATGTTTTCTGTGAATTGCCTCTTCAATCTCTCCTCGTGGGTAAATGAGCCTGTCTTTTTGTTTTTTGTGATTTTCTTCATGAGAGTGATATACATCTTTTCTGGAAATGACAGATAAAGGGAAGTTATACATGTGGGGAAATGCAAGAGATTGCCAACTTGGTGTTCCTGGGCTGCCGGAAGCACAGCCTTCACCCATTGAAGTTAAATTCCTGATGGACGATGAGGAATTGGGCCCCCATCATGTGCTTTCTGTTGCGGTTGGTGCATCTCATGCCATGTGCTTGGTCTCAAGGATGCCCTGGATCTCAGATCTAAAATTTCATTTACTATGTCAGCGAGCTGCATGCAGTTGCAATCAAGAAGCTGAGGCTCTCTGGAGGATTTGCATCTCCTACTCAAAACAGCATGTCAAAGTGCAGATGGAGACATGAGATTTTGAGACGGTGGGCCATAACTCAGTTCAGTACTTTTATCAGAGGACAGCTAGAAGTTAAAGGTTGGCTGCAAATGCACTGTGTCCATCCATTAATGTGCTGTATGGCTTAGGGTGGATTTGGATGCACCTATAATTACAAGCAGAACAATCGATTATCCTTTCCACTACGTGTTTGGGGCGGCACAGAAAACATAACCTGCATAATATGGTGTAGCATTTTCTGCCTGAAATCAATAACTTGAGCATTTCAGGCCGAACCCAAGTGTTTTGGAAATTGATTTAGGTGGTAAAACAATCCACATGCTCGACCTTTCTGGGACATCCAAATGCAGCCTTGAACAGGTTGTGCCGATGAATGGACTGGATTAAAGAAGCAGCTAAGTGCAAAGGTGCCACTGCCTGTGGTAATACCACCTGCTTAAATCTAGTTTTAATGAGCTGAGATTTGAAGATTCTTGGTTGCTGATACTTGAGCCTGCAAGATGCCTAACCAAATGCCGCATTGGAACATGTAGGGTAAGTTTTCATGGCCCTGCATTTTCTTTTCTTTGTTTCTTCTGTTTGTTTTGCACTTTACTCGGGGAAAACCATTGTTCTAAAATTCAGAGAGAAATCATCTTTTAAAGAAGGATTTGGGATGATGAGAGTTCTTGTCCAGTATATGTGGCTTTCAATTCCGACAATTGGGTTCCATCTGTCGGTGGTCTAGGTGACCGGTTTGTTCCATCCCAGCCCAGGTTGGCCATGCCCAAAAATCTCCTTCACAAGACAATCATAACCTTTTTATTTGAGTCATACAAATGCATGGGTGGTCCATGCCACTGACAGTGGCATTTTTGCACATTATCAACAGAATGAGGTTATTGCATTAGTGTCACGATATTTTGGCATAGTAGTTCCTTGCAATATTTTGCAAAATTATCTTGAAACCTTCCATTTACATTCATCCAAACAGAATGTTAGGATTTCAAACGGATTTCATTTACTCCCATCCAAGCACAACTGAGTAAGTCATTTCCTCCCAATTCATTTACCTCCAATTTCATTTCCCATTACAAGCTCCCAATCAAAATTTTTCTGATAATATCATGAGAATATCTTGAATTTTGAATACCTCCCAATAAATTCCTGGGGAGGAGTAATGGTCATAGGCTATGGCGAGATTTGTCACCATGGTCCATGCCCATTAATCTCCTTGAGAGGACAATTGCAACCTTTTGATGTGGCCTGCAGATTGGTGGTTAAATAGACATGAATGGGCATATGGTCCTTGTATGGTGGGATGCAACAGAACATCGGATTAGCGGATAATGGGCCACACCTGTCCTATTGAAGAGTAGGTGTAAGGCTTGTAGATGTATGGTGTGCCGCACCCAAGCTAGACACACGACTCAGTGGCCCATGGTCTGGACCACATATTGGGTGGGTCACACAGTGACTGGACTGCTGCCAGCTATTGGGATTATAATCCCCACCAATACAATTGGACCTCCCATTTGATGCCCAACATAAATTCTTTTCTACTACCATCCGTCGGGTCAAATCAGATGATTGGTTGAGATCACTCAGAGGTGAAATTATCATACCATGGGAAACTGTCTGGGGCGCGCATCATAAAGCAGTGTGGGTCAACTCAGATGACTGCGGTTCGTAAACTTCTTATTCTAAGGATTGAAGTTTAGGACTGTGGGGTCCACCTGCTGTTTATATGGCATCCAACCCTTCCAACAGTATACCAAAAATCAAGGTGATCCGATCATTGGTGGGCCACCCAAAAAAACAAAAACACCATCCAGAACTAAAAATTCATATGCAACCCACCTGATGTTGGATCCACACGATTTTTAGTTTATTTGATCATCGTGATTAAGTGCACCTGCTCAATGAGTTGGATGTCACACACAAACCACATGGGCCCACAATGTAGTATTCCAATCGATTTTAGAAACATAAGTAGATGGAGGGAGGTAGGGTCGTTTCATCTCCAAAAAGCACTTTCTAGTAAGTGATTATATGAGATGGGGTCGATGTACCGAGTGGGATCGATCCAAAAAGTTGGGTTACTGAATTTTTTTTGGATGGTCTGGACTGTGGCACAACCATGTTATGTGTCGTTTGAAACCAAGTGCTGCACCATCCATAGTCGAGTCAGTGATTTGAATGGTCTAGATTGCTATACAATGGTGCTGTGTGTGGTTTAAACCAAGTGGCCCACTATTCATAGATGAGTCAACGATTTGGATGGTCTGGATTGACGTATGGACTATGCCATGTGTTCGGTTGAAAGCAAGTGGCATGCCCTCCACAATCGAGTCAGTGATTTGGAAGGTTTGGTTGCCATATAACTATGTCATGTGTATGATTGAAGGCAAGTGGCCCAACATCCACATCTCTGTCTGTGATTTGGATGGTTTGGATTGTTGTACAACTACGCCATGTTTACGGTTGAGAGTGGTCCATAATCAACACTTGAGTCAGTCATTTGGACCGTGTGGATTGCCATACAACCATGTCGCGTGTACGGTTAAAACAAAGTGGTCCACCATCCACAATAGAGTCATGGTTTGGATGGTCTGGATTGCCGCACGAACATTCCAGATGTACATTTGAAACCAAGTGGCCCATCATGCATAACCAGCAAACTATTTAGATCGTTTTGCAACTATGCCATGTGTATGGTTGAAACCGTTGATGGTTGAGTCAGCCAATTGGACGGTTTGGATTTTTGTATAACCACATCATATATACAGTTGAAACCAAGTGGCCCACCATCCATGGTAGGGATGGCACGTATGCGTAGGTCAACTTCAGGCTGGGCCGGGCTTAGCTTATTTCATGTGTTTGTAAGCATTCATTAGACACATGCACATGGTACACTATTCAATTATCCACTGCAACACTAAAATTATATCAATAAAATAATCTGCACCATTCAAATGTTAGACATTTAAATAGATGGTTAAAAAATGTCAGTGAGTCATCTGTTTGTAATTCTTGCATTTGTGTCCACTCAAGGCTCAAAATTTCCTCCTTTTTAGCTTAAGTAAATATTTTAATGAGCTTATTATAATCATTCTATCAAATATCTCACATGCACACACACTACATAATTTGGAATATCAAAGCTAATTTAGTTAATCAAATCTAGGTCTGTGGATATACTAAAGAATTCCCATGCCCTCTAAGTAAAAGCTTCCAAATAGAAGATTTGGATTCCAGTACATTTCTACCAAACACAGATGATAACTTGGAATCACCTTGATTCCAATCTAATTATGATTTGAATTCCAGGGCATTCCAATCCCAAGCTCCCAAACATGCCCTAAATACAAGCAGCTTCAATTAGGCAACACTTACATCTTGTAGGTTGTTTAGATTGTCTGCACAAAAAAATAGAAAAAGAAAATAAAGTGCAGTGATTATCATGGATTTCAATGGCTTCTACGGGCAGTCTCTCTCTATATATAGAAAGATATTACACAAGGAATGATTCTCATTAATTCCATATTTAAGGGTCTTGCTATGATAGCAACTGTAAGTTTCATTTTTTGAAAGATATTCCACAAAAAATGATTCCCTTAATTCCATATTTAAGGCATTGTCTGGGACACTAATTGCCTGCTAATGTTGTTAGTAGCCAAGTAGCTATTGGATGATGCACTAGGGGCCACCATGTTGCATTTGTTTTATCCATGCCCTTTTATCCTATTTCTTCATATCATTTTAGTGCATGAGCCCAACAATGAGGTAGATCCAAATCTTATGTCGACCACATCACATGAAACTGTAGTGATTGCATGCCCACCATTAAAAACTTCTTAGGGCCACAAAAGTTTTGGATGTGAAGTTGATATTCGTATTTTCCCATCATCTAGGTCTGTGTGACCTAACCAACAGGTTGGATGGAAAATAAACATTACAGTGGACCTTAAGAAGCTTTTAATGGGGGCGTTTAATCAGCCTAAGATGATATATAAAAATAGATGGATGGAATGGAAATTGGGTTCTGATCTTTTTCGGTCCGGGCCATGTCCAGTCACATGGCTAATTTTTTGAGGCTTGGGCTAGACGCGCACCAGTCTCAAGCCTATGGCTTTACAACGGCTAGCAAGCCAACCCAACTTGGCCCATTGCCATCTGTAGCTCTATAGGATCAGATCGTAGCACACATTTTGATGGTGAACTTCTCAATGACCCACGTTTTTTTATTATTTATTAATGCTTGGACAAAAGGTTGATTACTTAAAGATTCTGATTGGATGTGTGGAAGTCGGCTTGTTGGTAGCAGTCGTCCATTTAAGGTAAATTGCCAAGTTATGTCATTTGGCTGACTCTATGTGATTGGACCTCTATTTCCACTTTCCTAAAAATGGGAAAGTTAGGATCAAATGAAAAAGCTATGATATGGGCTTCTATGGATAGGCATCGCAATCTGTACCACAGGTTCCCATACATCTCCCTCGCTCTCTCCGCTATCTTTGGGTGACCCTAATGGTGATTGGTCCATTTCTCTCACTTGTTACAGGCAAGGGCAAAATTAAATGTAGGCCCCATGTCGAGTCGAACATGAGCCAAGCTAGTTCGGTTCAATCGCTCAGCTCGGTTCAAATAAGTTCAATTTTCCTTAGATCGAAAGTTAGTTCAGGCTGAGCAGAGATTTTTAATTTTTTTTGAGCTCGAAATAATTTTGAGCTGAGTTCGAGCTGACTTGAGCTCGACTCACTCGATTAGAAGCTCAGCTCGAACTTAGCTGGGTTTGATTCGGTCCAATATTAAATACCTTAAATATATATATGATATCTATTAAATTCAAGTGCCCTAATCCCTATCCTTTTAACAAAAATTTGTCGAAGCCCTCTTTTTGTTTTTTACCCAAGTCTACTTGGAATCCTTGAAACTCAAACTTGGACTTGGCTTGAACTTGCTTGATTTACGGACCAAACTTGACTGAGCTGAACATTGCCGAGCCGAGCCAAGTTTGAGCAGGGGTTGGCTGCTGGCGGCGGCAAGCCTAGCAGGGCCAAACTCAACTCAAGTTTGACTCATGTACAGCTCTAGCCCCATGTGATGGACGATCCATGTCATTCATACAATGTCTTTTGTAATATAATTAATATGTACCATTCAGTTTTCTAAAAGGTTTGATAAGATGATTAGATTTACCTAATCAAGGTTATTTTAGAGAAGGCTTGGGCAACAAAGGTGAGTCCTCATGACAACAGTCTAAATCAGTATACTGGATATTTTCTAGTGTAATCAATATGAGCCGTCCATTTTTGTAGCCCTTGATTGGATGATCCTAATCATCCAATCAAAGTGATTTTTGAGAAGGATGGGTAAATTAAGGTGGGTCCAGATGATGGATGGTTCAATGGTTGGGCCTATTGTAGAATGATCTATACGGACAAGTCAATCCCAACCGTTATGATGATGTGATCAAATTAAGAAAATTTTGAGAGCGATGGGCAATTAGAAGTGGGGCCTACAAGATGGATGGTCCAAATCAATAATCATATGCCATAACCACTAGTTGGATTTGATCCAAGTGATGTTTGAGATGAGTGGGAAAGCAAAGGTGGGCACCACATGATGGATGGTTGAAAATAACGATTGGATAATTTCTAATATGATCAATACGGACCATCCAGTTCCCCAACCACTACTTGGATGGTTAAGATCATTGATCAAAGTGATTGCTGAATGGGATGGGCAATCAAAGACGGCCCTATATGATCGATGGTCCAGAATAGTTGTCAAATCTTTCCTAGTATGGCCGGATGGTTATGATCATCCGATTGAAGTGATTTTTTAAAGGGACCAAAAAGGTGGGCCACATTTGATGGATGGACTAGATCAATGTATAGACTGTTTCTAGTATGATTAGTATGACATCCATTTGCCAACCACTGGTTGGGTAGTGAGAATCATATGATAAGGTCATTTTTAGGATGGACGGGCAATAAAATGTGGGGCCCCGCATGATGGATGGTCTAGAGTAACGATCGTATCTTTCTATGCTATTAACTTTCAGTTTTCTCAAATACTAAGTGGATGGCTAGGATCATCCAATCGATGTGTTTTCCTAAAGGGATGGGCAATCAATAGTGGGCCATCCAATCGATCCTAGCCATCCTCGATGTGTTTTCTTAAAGGGATGGGCAATGAATAGTGGGCCACATTATGAATGGTCCAAATCATTGGTAAAATAAGTTTCTTATATGATTTATATGGTTCATCCGTTTTCCCCAAGACTAGTAGGATGGTTAGGATCTTTCAATTAAAGTAATTTTTGAGAGAGATGGGCTATGAAAGATGAGCCACATAATGGATGGTCCAGATCAATAACCAACCTTTTCTAGTATGATCAGTGAAGACCATGACTAAGTAGGATGTTTATGATCATTTGACCAAAGTGATTTTTGACAGGGATAAGAAATCACAGGTGGGCTCCGTATGTTCAAAGTTATCAATATGATCATTTGATTTCCAAGCCATCAACAGCATGGTCAGGATTTTTTGATCAGAGAAGTTCTTGAGAGGGATGGCTAATCAATGGTAGGACTACAAGGTCCATCGACTACATCCATACTTATCGTACATGTTCACCACCCGCGAGGGTACCATTTTAACTGGACCACTCATGTTTCTTGTTGAGTCAACATGAGCCACACATCCTGAAGATCCGCTCATCCTAAAATCCACTAATTCATTATTTTATAACATTCTCAGGAAGTGCTACCATTTTATCATCCTAAAACAAGATCTTAGATTCTATGTAACTTTAGAGTTGCCATCCAAACAATATTAACCCGATTGTTTAGAAGTTTTCTTTCTTTGTAATCTAACTTGTGAGGATACCAACTTTCCCTACAAGACTATAACCCATTCATGAGCATAAAAAGAAAAGTTACTCAAGGAAATCTAAGTGCCTGTTTGGTAGATGGGCTTAAGTGGGATGGAATTGCATTCGGCTCACGTACATATTTCATGCTAGGGTTTGGAGGTGATAAGAAGGGCTGGGATTAGATGGGATGGAATTGCATTTGGTCCTAGGATTTCTGAGAGATTTTGAAATCCACTGCATTTGAGGGGCCCACATTGATGCATGTGTGCATTGTCTATCCATATGCATCCTTTACATGTGACATTTGAGTCATATATGTGTGCAAGTGATTGACATCATCTGTGAATCTAGTTCGTTAATTACAATTCCATGGTCCACCTAAACATAAGTTTTGCTGGATACAATGTTTTTCTAGAGGAGAAATCTGGTCACGAATGTGGGGATTTGGACAGTTGAAATACCAAGATTTGCAATCATTGTGAAATAATGGTGTTAATCCCACAATTCCATCCCATTTAATCCTGTTGACCAAACAGGCCCTAAGTAGGAGGGGTGCATTCCTCTCTAGAACACATACATTCACAGGATTTCAAGATATGCTATAAGCTAACCTTTTGGAGGAATCATGTATATGACTCAAATAGTTATTTTAGGTTTCTATTTATTTAACTGTGAAGACCTATTATTAGATCGTAATCTTTGTATTGATCTATATTGCCTATACATTCTGATATAGACACCATGCTTTTGGAACCTACGTACCATGTTATTTATAATTTCAAAGCCATTTTATTATTGCTTTATAAGCCTAATTTTGAAATGGATGTTAAAATTTGGTTGAGGCAGCGTTTGGTTGGTGCAGCCAAATGCGTCTTTCATCATCCCGTTTTAGTTGAAATCGGTTATTCTACAAGTATTTGCAGAAGAGGCTTTTTCATCAAGTGCTGGTGAGGGGCATCCAAGTCTTATGTATGGCATCTAACCTATTTAGCTGGCTTGCTCTAGGATGAAAGTTTGACACCCAGAAAAGGCAATTCAGCTATTATGTGTGACGCCATGTGAATTTGAAGGCTTTTGGATGATTGACCATTATTTTCTATGGTGTGGCCTGCATAATGATTGTAAAGATTTGAGGTTTTGAGAATTATATCATCATACATCATGCATGGGAACCCAAAATGATAGGTCAGGAAACAATTGGCAACTATAAAAATTAAAACTTCAAATTCAATTGGAGGCTAATATGATAGTTCAGATTAACCTGATTTTTGGGTCTTCCAACTTTCTTAGTAGGATGACTCCGTGGATGGGTTCAAACACACCCTTGCGGGTCTGTAGAATGAGATTTTTCCGCCAGAAGAACCTGTCTCTTGTACTTGTTACATGAGTTATAGGATATGGAAAATATCATGTCTGCTGATCTCTTTGTATTTTTGGTTTTCTTGTAAATGGATTGTTGGCCAAAAAATATCTAAGTGATGATAACTAATTTATACTCACATCCACACAGTATACACTCATATTGACATCCACAACACATGGGCACTCGATCCCATGATCATAATGTTGAATAGAATCTATTTAACACCGAGTCATGGAGTTGGACCTTGTTGATCGAGCGCCTTTAATCTGGTGCAGTGAAGTTTGGTCGACTGAAGCATGCCCTGATGTTTTTGGTTGACCGATAGAATCTGTTGATATTTGGGTTGACTGAATGGAATGCGCACATAAGTTTTTTAAAAAGTTCGAGTTTTGTTTTTAATCTTATACAGTGGTATATAAGTATGTCTCTAATTACAACTAAGACGGAACAAGGAGAGGCTCCACAACTTCTAGGATTTTATAAGGAAAAGTTATTTTTTTTTTAATTTTGTAAGTTGTTCAATCTCTTATAATTTTATGATACAATGGATTAATGGTTGCTTTGTGCCATAACCCTTTTTTGTAAGAATTTTTCATGTGAAAATCTCTATGTGGCTTGAATGTGCACAAAATTTTCCTTCTGTATGATTCGTCAGAAGTGCTTCGGTGCCTAACATACCTGACATTTCAAAATTGAAATTCAAATAATACTATAGGAAAAAAAGGTAAAAAGATGCTATCATCCAAACAACATTTTAGATAAAACTATTTAGGCAGCTAATTTTCCAATATTTCTATCCATTCAAACATGGCCTATCCAGTTATCGGCTGGATATGACATTTTAGCTATTCTCGATTTCAGGGATATGGACTACAAAGGTGATGACCCACTTGAAGAACGGTTCCCATCACCGCATATTTCCCGCGTGCAGTGCAAAGAGGGTGCTGCATAGAAGTTTGATGCAAGTGCGCTGCACCCTAGGATTCCACTAGTGAAGAAGCTTCCTCGTGGGGCGCAAAAGAAGCTTCCCGATGGTACTTTCCTCCTGAAAATTCTCCAGCGGACCCAAAGTCGTCATGCCAGCAAACAGAATCCAAGGCGTTTGTTTTGTTTGGAAATCATTTTCATTGGGAACTGAGCCTTAAAAAAATACATACTCTGGCTGCGTACGACGCATGATACGTAGGCACTTAGAACTGGTACACGTGGCATATGTTAACTCAATTTAAACCAGTCTAAATTGTGGAAAACTAGTTTTCCTAATCACAGTCGAAATATTAGATTAGTAGAACAATCCTGACCACCGATTTGTAATCACCTGTTTGTTTAAATAAGACCATTGGATATTTTCATTCTCATCCGTCTAATAAATGTCCACCAATCTGATCGTCAGATAATAGAATCTGGCACCCATAATTTGGGTGGTTTAATTTGAATTATTTAATGCTACGTATACAATTTCTAAGTATTTTTAAGTGCCTGAGTTTCATCGATCACACTCTGCCAGAGTATCAAAGTTTTCTCTCTAAACAGTAAACACATACATCTACTGCACATGGGCATTGTTGCATGTCGATCTGGACCACCCAAACTGTGGTCCCGGGACTGAAGAGGCAAAAAACACAGTAATTGAATGATCCTGACCATTCACTTTAGCCATGGACCATTCTTCTTGACGACCAACCATTCAAACGGATAGAATCATTCCATCATGCCGTTTTTCCACCGTTCATCCAAATTCCCCACTGTAGAACACTTGAGTTTGACGTACATGCATCCAGACCGTTCATCCAAATTCCCCACTATAGAACTCATCAGAGACCTCATCATCCATACAAAGCAACATAAAAACAACGGTCTAGTGTGTGAAAGGTGGTAATATCCAATCGATGAGATTCTTTGAGGGTTGACAACATGATATAGTAGATTTTAGATGAACGGTATGGATCATCTGGTGGGGTAGAAGCGGCGAGCAGCAGCTTTGCTAGCATACTTCAGGACCTTTTGACTACGGCCCACCTTGCCATACTGAAAGGTAGAAGCTTCCTCGAGAACAGCACGCGTGGGAGTGCGTAGTATTCCTCTCTTTTGCTTTTCTTTATTTCCTTTTTTACCCCTTGTGTGGTTGTGGGAGGAAGCTTTCCTGCCAACTTGCAGTTGCACCCTCTTAGATTTCCCTGCAACCGATAAAGCTTGTACCACCAGCCTACCTGCATGGATCTAGGACCAATCATGAGTAGATTCTCAGTTCGTTGAGCAATGTACATTTCATGGTTCATTGCCACTCTACGTTGCATGCGTGGCTTTATGGCCGGTGAAACCGGACGGTCCATTTGGTGGGTGATGGCAGTAAAATCACTTTGATCGAATGATAGTATGATTGTATTAATATGGTTTTCCTTTTTGAATCTAGACCATTGATTTTTTTTTTTTTTTTTTCTTCTTCTTCATGGTTCATTTGAAAGGCATACAAGGGCCATGTCTACATGTGTTCCACACTAGGGCCATGCGGACGGTTCGGATTCATCAATGATAAAATCATTTCAAGCATTGAGTTGTGATGGGAAACGGACTGCGCGGTGACCCCGACACTATAGATGTTTCTGGTGATCGGACTCTACGGGCCATGATGTATTTGTTTCATCCATGCCGTCCATCTGTTTTTCTAGCTCATTTTATGGCATGAGCCCAAAATTGAAGCATATACAAAGGTTAAGCGGACTACACTAGAGGAAACGTTGGGGATAGTTATGTTCACCATTGAAACCTTGGGGATACTATGTCCACCATTCAAACCTTCCTGGGCCCACACTGATGTTTTTCTTGTTACCCAACCTATTCATAAGGTAAAAAGATGTGGATGAAGGGAAAACACAAAGATCAACTTGATCAAAAACTTCTATGGCCCCAAGAAGTTGGTAGACGTGCGATCCCTATTGTTTCCTGTGGTATGGTCCAATTGAGCTTTGGATATTATTATTATTATTATTATAATTTTTTTTTTTTTTGAGTTAGTCATGCATCGCACACACCCTCATGGATGCATAACTCACCCACCCGGTTGGTCGGTTAGTGGGTTTCGAACCGGAGACCAGCAGTTAAAACCCCTTGGTCTCATACCCTAAAATGAGCTCGAAAAATAGATGAACGGTAACATATACATCACGGTGGGCCCCACGGTCCCGAGGATATCTCGGCCTCCATTGTGATGTAACATGAGTGGACGTTCATGGGGCCCTCTCTAATCATTGACAGTTAATATAACTACGACTGTCTAGCTATTGAAAGATAATCAACAACTATAACATGAGGCTGACTTTGATACGTCGCGCTGGATTAGGAATGATTAGATTGCCCAAAAACACGTGGCAATCAGTCCATGTAGTGGGTCTTGTCCTTATCTGATCCTTCCTTTGGCCATCAGTTTCACTTTATCATCTCGGCGGTTCAATTCAAGGAAGGATCATCCAAACTTGGCTTAATTTTTAGAGGAAGAAGATTCATGGCAGCGGCCAACTAAATGGATGGTCTATATTGGAAGATCTACCTGCCACATGTTCAAAAGAGAATGTTTATAAATCTGATAGTTTTGACCGTTCAATCAGTGTGACTTCTGTACCAGATGGACTATCTGAAGAAGGCCCTACCAGATGGATGGTCCAGATTCACCAACGCTACTGAAAACAGTAATTACCCATTGCAACGAACCAAGACCGCTTCACTTCGCAACCATAAGGAGAGCTCTTCGTAGTGAACATACCATATACAAAAAATCAGGGTATTACATTCATCAAGTTAGCCACACACGTACGTGTAATCTGGACTGTTGGAATTTTTTTTTTTCAAACCGCCCATTTTCTCATACAAATTTCACCTGCCTAATAAGTGGACGGACATTATTTTTTGCCTAGAGTATGCACATTATGTGCCCTACATGATGAATGGCGCGGATCTCTCTGAGAAGCATGCCACAGGCAAGAACTCTAACACGTGTTCTGGTCCCTCAAATGAGGGACATCTCATTGAATCACGACCATTCATCAAATGCACAAGGAATATGGATTGATGAAAAACAAAAGGAAAAATAAAAAAAAAAGGAACAGGAGATACTTCCTGTCGGATGCTCTCCAAAGCAATTCCTCTTCTTCATTCAAGAAAAAGGAGGTCCCAACTCAATTCCCAATGAAACTTTCTACTGTTTCTATGCTATCTCCTAACAATAAGCCTAGATTTGCACGGCTCTTTTCAAGGTTACTGTTTTGTAATGATGGGTGTAACTAACTAGGAGCAACTAACTCAAAAGCAAGGCCCACCCAAACCAAGGACTAGATCCAGTGCCTCTTCGACTAGATGGGATGTACTGTAACTAGATGTTGTTGCTGCACAAGTGGCACATTTGGACTAGATCAGAGATGTTCATTTGATGGGTCATGTAGTTAAAGGGCCATATTCAAGAAATCACACTGTTTGGACTATCCTGACCCTTCAATTGATGGCATACAAATGGACACTAAAAGATGGAAGCATGCGATGGCTCACATCCAGTGAGGAAAAGGTCCATTGATTAGATGTCCAGGATAGTCCAATCAGTGCAATTTTTTGATTAACGGCTGATCAACGGCGGTGCTCACGGAATTCCTGGTTCAGATTATTAAACATGTGTGGGGAGAACAAAAATGCAGTGCCTCTAGTGGCAGTGGATCAGCCCCTCAGAAAGACAAGGTTTCTACATTCATTAACAAGAATAACTTCAAAAACAACATGTCCCACGTCAAAAAGCATGAAAAATCCAAAGTTGTAGAAGACCCACATGAAGAAACTTGAGAAATCCTAGGATTTAGATACATATTTCTTCCCTTTTTTTCTTACTCCAAGGTAGATTTTGAAAAGGAAGTATGAGATGCATGAGAGTAGGATATAAAGATGAAATACAAGGAAAATAAACAAAAAATCATCAGGGAAACAAGAGAATTAATCATTAGATAAAACTTCAACACACCATCATCTTACTTCAGCTTAATCATAAGATTAAAAGGTTAATACACCATAATTTCTCTTACATTCAAGCATGCAAAGTTATTAAATTTGACACATGGATAGTCTAACCTCACCCATAAGATAAATTTCTTGTTGGGGCTAAATCACCACCCTTCATCATGTGATTATTCCTTTCCACTGGAATTGGGACCCTTCGTGGTGATGGCCTTTCAAGCTTTGGTGAGCCCTCGAATTTCTTTTCACTCATCGAATCAGCTGATAGAATCATCTTGCTTTCATAAACATCTCCCATTGAATCCATATCAATGCCGCCACCGATTGCAATTTGATGTTGCTCACCCTTGAAAGCATCATCCTGGGAGCTTAGACAAGTTGCTGCTGTTCCCAGTTCTTGTAATCGGAGATCGTCGGCCCAAGTTAATGGGCTTTTGCTACTACAGCCATATGGACTAGGCCCCTTGTTCCCCAAGCAAAGGTTGTCATTCGGCAGCAATATTCCCATATCGAGCTGCTCTCCACTACCGTATAAGTGTAGGTCTTGGAGAGAAGGAAAAATGATGGGAGGGCTGCTGCTACCCTGGTAGGTTCCTGAGGCCATGTTTTCACCAGCAAGAGTCTGGCAAGCTTTCTCCAGTATGGTTTGCATATACTTTCCTTGAGCTTCAATCCTCAATTGGAGGTGTCTTTGCACCTGCCCATGTACGCCTTAGATCATAATATATTCTCAACATGTTGCAAATACGATGAGAAAAATCAATCATTTGGGACTTTGTTGGATTACCTCCAATTGCTCATGCAATCTCCTTTCAACTTCCATTTTCATCCGATGCGATTCATTGATGTGCATATTCCTACTGAAAGATCATCGCACAAATGCAATACAAAAAATAATCTTAATCACAACAATAAAAATTGCGATTGAAAGATCTACAAACAACAAATTACAAGCCTTTCTCAACCTAATCCCTATACTTAGATAGGTGCAATTAAGATAAAAGCTATGCAGACAGCATACTCAGTCATGCTTCGGCCCATCCCAGATGTGGAAGCACCATTCCTTTGCATTTCCAATGCCATAGCTGCGAGAAAATAGAAAGAAACAGCTTCTCTTATTAGCCCAAAGGAAGTTATAAGTGAAAGAAAAGAAAAGGAAAGAAAATAAAAAAAAAGAAGAAAACGCCCCCTCTCACCATCTTTTATGGCGTGATCGTTAAATTCCTTGTGTGGTTGCTTCCCAAGCCTGAATTTCTACCAGCAAGCAACACCAACCATGATATCAAAAGGGGAAGAAGAAGAAGAAGAAGAAGAAGAAAACCCTAGAAAACCCTAGATAAAGAAAAGCATTAGAGAAGTGCAAGCAAGAAAAGAAAGCTGTACTGATATACATACTTGAAGGTGGCTCTTGAGATGATAGAGAGTAAGTCCCTTGACACCCATAACTCTCATGATGGATTTTGGAGTGGCCTCTACACAATTAAAACATGAAGATGTTAGGTATTAATTCCATATACTTAGATAACATGATGATGAAGATGAAGATGATGGTGGTGATGAGATTAGTACTATCAGGTCCTCCAAGCTGTGTGACAGCGTCGACGAAACGTTCGTGAAGCTCAACGGTCCATCGGAGGCGGGGCTTGGGATCAGTAGTGAGGACGAGGTTTGAGTCACCCTGAACACACATGGGCCTATCATGTGAATTCATAGTAGGCTTCTTGGGATGGAACATTCCCTCTCGGCTGTTGTGGAGAGAATTGAAAGAGATTCAAGAACAAATGCGATGAATATAGGTGAGGAATAGGGTTCTTTTTCTTTTGTTTTTGTTTTTGAAGGGGAGAAGGCCTCTTCTTTCTCTCCTCTCTCTTCTCTCTCTCTCTCTCTCTCTCTCTCTCTCTCTCCTCTCTCTCTCACAGTACCCATGGTGGTCACGCAGCCTCTCTTAAAAAAGGCCACCGACTTCAAACATTCAGTCACTCCTTTCCACAAATATTCTCTATCCCTCTCTCTCTCTCTCTCTCACACACACACACACACACAGCGCGCGCGCGCGAGAGAGAGAGAGAGAGAGAGAGAGAGAGAGAGAGAGAGAGAGAGAGAGAGCTTTGGCCATCCACGTGCAAGCACATGTGCCAGAATGGCCCACAGCAAGGATCAGAGCTTTCCATGAGGTGGGTGCACTAAGATCTTCTGTCCCGAATTCGGAAAATTCAGATCTTTAGGTGGGCCACAGTGTGCAAAACAAATGGATGTTTGAAAAGTTGTTTTAACCATCCATAAGTTCTGTACATTATAGCCCACAAGTGTTAAACGGCCTGACTTATAGACCAGAAGATCTCAACAATGTGGGATACCTGATGTAAAGCTCGGATCTTTCACACGTGTGCTATTGGCATTTGTGTTGTCGTGTGAATTGCTAGAGCTCCACACGCGCAACTTCCCCTCTCGAAATGTTTTATTTTATTTTATTTATTTATTTTTATTATAGTAGTTAGGCTTTACAAGGCAGGACAACCAGGTATCGAACCCTGAATCACCCACACATACACTACAACATCTGTAGACAACTCATCCAACGGCTCAAGAGCACTTTCATTACACACACCTCACACGTGCAAAAGATTCAAACGTGTCTACAATCGGGCTAGCCTGTCAAGCGATCCTCACCATGTAGAATCCATGCATTAAAAAAATCAAGAAAATATGATAATCAGGTGGGCCACACATGTATGTAGAATTTGAAACAATATTTCTTAACAGTTGGTTTATTTTGTACTTGTGTGGAGCACCTGAAGATTATATAGACTTTGGATTTTGGTCATTGATTTCACAGGACTACATGATGAACGGCTCTGATCTTGCATGCGTGCCTCGTCACCACGTCCGAGTTAGTACAATTAGAGCATCTCGTCTTTTCTCTCCGAGAGGGGAACGGATTAGGTGCGGCCCCGACTTCACCCAAGGCGGTACGGGCTTTGTTGTGGGGACCACCTTGATGTCTGTATCATATATCCACGCCGTCCATCTGTTTTTACAGATTCTTTTAGAGTATGAACCCAAACGTGAATTAGATCCAAATATCAGATGGACTATACCATTTGAAAAAGTGGTGATTATCCATTTGTGGGCCATAAAAGTCTTGGATCAAGCTGATATTTGTTTTTTTTCTCTTAAGCCAGTTTTATGTGATCTTATCAAAAGGTTGGATGGAAAATAAACATTACAGTGAACGCTGGGAAGTTCTTAATGGCAGGAAGTTCAATCACCACGGTTTCCTGTAGTATGTTCCATCTGAGATTTTGATCTTCTTCATTTTTGGGTTCATGCTCTAAAATGATCTGGAAAAACGGATGGACGGCGTGGATATAGAAAACATACAACAATTTGGGCCTCACGATAAGGACCGTACTGTATTGGGTGAGGCCGGGGCCGCACCTAATCCGCTTCCCTCCGAGAGAATGTCTTTGTACTTTCTCTATCGTATATCTATAAATGTGCGTATGCTACAAGTTCCAACTACCGGTCATCCACACTGACACGTGGGATGCATGCATGCTTGCGAATCCAGACCGTCTAACACGCTGTTTTCGCCATTGAATATGGACCAATGGATATCTTATGACTGTCCATTTGATGAACAGCAATTAGATCAGCTCAACGGCCCCACAACTTTGTGTCCATATCCATTTGATGAACAGCAATTAGATCAGCGCAACGGCCCCACAACTTAAGTCCGTGACGGCAGATGGCATGCATGCACTTGCATGTTCATCCTAATCTACCCTATTATGGGATATATCTCGAGCCGAGCTGTAGGTTGTTAATCGGGAAGACGAGCTCTATATTGACCACTCTGTCCCCGCGTAGATCGCTCCGATGTTAACACGCCCAGACGCCCGATAAGCCACAATTTTGCACAACATGACCGACCTCCCGATCTATGTGTAGGATCAGCTTGGGACAGGACGATGATGCCAACCTCCTGTTGTACGGAACAACTCAGGATGGGGCCTCGGGCAAGCCCTTCAGCTTGACTTTAGATGGTGGGGATCACAAGGCGCCCGTTGAGCGAGGTATGATCCCTCCATAAATGCTCTGACAGACAGCATGGCACCCACGCCTGCTGCCTATAAATGCATTAAGGGGCTGTGTATGACGCCACTTGCCGCGACAGTTTTATGCCTTGGTAGGAGCTACGCCACTCGTCCTCTCACATCCAGTCAGAGAGTTATTGAAGACTTCTCGCCACTTGCCATGTCTCATCTGGCCAGAGAGTTGGTGGGAGCTCCTTGCCTACTCGCCCTATCCCATCAGGCTGGTGGGGAGTGGGAGATCTCCCGCCCATAAATACCCTCTCTGCGTGAAGGAAAGGTACGTAAAATCAACCCTAAGCCGACTTGATGCCCATTTGAATTCCTGACCTAACTTAGGCATCAGAAGGCTAACGGTCGAACTCTAGCCCCCCTTGTCTACCTCTCACTTTCTTGTTTGCATTTCATTAGGCGTTTGACGAGGAAACCTCCACCCTACTACGGAGCTCAGTCCATCGTATTAGTTGTACAATTTCAGCAGCAAGATACCCCATGTCCGTGCGGGGAGGATACGACTAGGAAGATCTTAACCGTCCAATCTCTGCCATTGAATTTCAATCACTGACCATGATATTCCATGGGCAGTCTCGATTTCCTTACACGTGTGCCACTCGTAAGGTGGATAAGTCACCATTTCGTAAATAGTACTGATCTAACAACGACAGCCAAGCCCCCTCTCTCGTACAGTGTCTTTTATAGTGCGATTCTTTTTTCACGAGGAGCTTTTCTCACATAAGCCCCACTATCTGATCCTACTACCTGCCGATTGAACATATTCCCCGGGCATGCATCACTTACTGCCCATGACGTATGGGCTTTCCTTTTGAGCCGACCTCTAGGGTAACTCGCGCGAGGTACCTTTGAGGTTACTTTTGCAAACTGAGAGCCACGTGGGTGTAACTTTCTTTAGATCCACACCGTCCATCAGGTAAGCTGCCTTATTTTAACCATTGATTCCAAACCTTATGAACATTCGATACTAAATACGACATGAAATAGCTGGTATGAAACGCCCACCATTTATTTTTCCTAGGATCCACCTTCGGGTTTATATTGCATCCAATCCATTCATCTTAAGCGATGTAAGTACTACTAAAAAATTACAGTATTCTAAAGCTCAGGTGGGCCATACGACGTGAATGTAGAGGTTTAAGGTATAGTTTTTTTGGGTGGTAAATATCTTAAATTTTTTTTGGACCAATGCCTAAAAAGGGATGGTGTACGTGATGGACGGTGTGGATCTTATGCATATTAAGTAGTTTCTCCCACGTTAGTGAGAGTAACCCGAGAGTACCTCGCGCGTGTATCCACTTATTTTCGCTTCGTTTGGTGCCGAACCTGCCGGTTTCGAAAACCTCGAATTCCAAAGCACATGCATAGTATCCTTGGGTTTTTAATTTATACATATAGGGTGTTGATTAACTGATCTAGACCATTGGTGCAGATGTGATCCACCTCAGGGGTCCATGCCCCAAAATTCTCCAAACGAGAAGTCCTAGACACCATTTTCTCTTGTGGGCCGACCATCTATAGATCAAAATTTGAAACATTTAGACTAACCCATCGAGGAGATTTTTGTGGTACAGTCCCTCCATGATGACTATTAACAAAACCGACGGTCTCGATCACTGAAGCATCGGTTCCAGTTGTACAAAACGAAGACCTGAGCACAATTTGAATGTCCTCGGTTCAGGATTCTATAATCCCTCTGGGATCTTTCTCGGAAATTTCCATGCATCTTATCATCTCTCCTTCAGAAATCCCAGGATTCTATAATCCCTCTGTGAGATCCACCGTGATGTATGTATCATCATCTACGCCTTCCATCCGTTTTTCCAGCTCATTTTAGGGTATGAGTAGAAAATTGAAGTATGTCCAAAGCTCAGGTGGACCACACCACATAAAATAATGAGGATAATGATGTACACCGTTGAAAGTGGATGGTGTTGTGTGCCACGCACCACCGAGCTCAGTGGTGTCTTGACATCACCAAGTTCCATGGGCCACACCATAATGTATGTGTGTCCATCCAATTTTTCAAGATCATTTTATGATATGGGCTAAAAATTAAGGCAGACCTAGAGCTCAAGCGGACCACATCACGTAAAGTAGTGGGGATTGAATCGTCTACCATTGAAAACTTCTAAAGGGCTACGAAAGTTTTGGATGAAGCTGATATACGTGTTGTCCATTGATCCACGTATGTGTGACCTTATGAACAGCTTGGACAACAAATAAACATGACGGTGTGCCCTAGAAAGGTTTCAACGGTGGAAGTCATTATCCCAGTTGCTTTCCGTGGTGTGATACACTTGAACTTTAGCCCACGCCGCAAAATAAATTTGCAAAATGGATGGATGGCGTGGATATTACACGTACTTTATATAGTGAGCCCCAGCAGAAATTGGTGACGTCAACACACACCACTGAGGGTGGTGGTGTGTGGCATACCATGCTATCTGCTTCCACATATATATGGATGAAGGGAAAAAATAAATATTAATTTGATCCAAAACTTCCGTGGAACCAAGGAATTTTCAATGGTAGGCATTCAATTTTCAATTTTTCCTGTTGTCCGGTTCACTTGAACTTTGGATATACTTTCAAATTTGATCTCATGCAATAAAATGAGCTGAAAAAATGGATAGACAATGTGAATAAAACACATACATAAAGGTGGGCTCATAAAGTCTTCACATCACGGTAAAGGGTAGTGAGTGCCATCGCTGCTCGATCCACATCCATCTATAACGTGCATTTGAACATGTGTACCGTGATATGACTGTTCATCTGTGTGCCTGACCATAGATAGCCACCACAAGAAATGAAAGCAGATTTGCTGGTGTACCCTACACTAGCATCTTTGCTGGTGTGGGTGTGGGGCAAGCGCTGACGAGAGCGTTAATGCCTGAGCACTATGAATGTATGAACAATTCAAAGAAGATCAAGGCTCTATGAGTCCCACAATGATGGATTTAATCTATTCATACCATCCATCCATTTGGAGAGATTATTTTAGGGCCATGAAGGATAAATTAAAAGGAGTCATATCCAAAACTGAAATGGACCACATAAAAAAAGGTAAGGAGTCCATGATTCTCATTGTTAAAACATTTTTAGGGCCCCCCATGATGTTTATTTGACATGGACCTGGATGAAGGGTAAAAACAAATATCAGATTGATCCCAAACTTATGTGACCCTTGAGAAGGTTTCAACGGTAGACGTTCAATCTCCACTGCTTTCTTTAATGTAGTCCACTTGAGATTTGTATCCATCTCATTTTCGATATAATTCCTTAAAACCTTCTTGCAAAATGAACAGACGGTTTGGATGTAACACATACCTCTTCGTGGGGCCCACAGAACTTGCTGACATCAATACACCAACCAAGTTACTGGTGTATGGTACACCACACAATCCACTTCCGTTAGAAACTCCCACCTAGAGGTGGCAATGGGTTGGGTTAGGTCAGGTTCGAGTCGGGTTAAGTTCGGGTCATTTCCACTTCAACCCTAACTCGACCCAAATTGAATTTGGGTTGGATTTTCCCAACCCTTACCCAACCCAAATTAAACCGGGTCAGGTCAGGTTGACCCACATTTTAATGATCAACTAACTAATTTGTAGATTGAACTAGATGCATAATGGCTTCTTTGCAGTAGCTCTCTCTCTCTCTCTCTCTCTCTCTCTCTCTCTCTCGTGCGGCTGAAAGAATTACATTCTTTGCAACCTGTGGTTAGGGTTTTTGAAAGAGAGAATTTATAATGACTTTCTTTGCAACCATCGACAGAGAATGGTGCTTGATACTTCTGCACATAAAACTTCTTGAAATTGACATTTAATATTTTATCCTAACCATCCAATTAATGTCCAACAATTCTATTTTTATTTTTTGACCATTAGATCAAATCAACAAAACCATTTGATATTTAATTTTTTAAATAGTTAAATTGTGAACACAATTATTGAAATGAAACCATTCGATCCTTTCATTTTAACCATCCAATAAACTCCTATCAATAATCAAATAAATATAACTATTAAGAAAATTTTATTAATTTATTTTATGGACCATTAGCTATAATTTCAGTTATCCAACAAATGAGCACTAGAAATAAAAAAAATCTCATGATATTTTAGTTTTACATGTCATAAAATGTGATTATTGGTGTGCACATGTTTATTAAATTGATAGACATGTGGACCATTCCAAGCAAAGTGTGTGAGAAAAAAAAAACTATGTATTATTTAACTAATAAGAAAATAAATATATAATAGTCTACTTAACCCTTATATATATGATTTGGGTCGGGCAGGTTGGGTCACCTTTAATCCTAACCCGATTCATAAAAATCTGAGTTGGGTTGGGTCAACCCGAAAATCGAATTCGAGTCAAAATTTCCAACTCTAAATGGTAAAAAAACCGAGCCGGGTTGGGTCGGGTTGAATTTCTCCAGGTCAATTCCCACCTTTTTGACAATCCTAACCATCTGCTTGGTTGTCTTCAAATGATAATTAAATAAAAAGGTTATATTCTTCACATAATGTACAAAATTCTATTAATCAAACGGTTAGGAATATGAACCTTTGACCTTGGTCCATCTATGGGGCCATGGAGCTGCGTGTTGTATCATCATACACGTGTACGACGAAGATAGTCGTGATAAATAGAATTTTGAGCAGAACAACACGTAGAAAAGCAAACGTGAGTGGGGCCTTTAAGTTGGATTGCCTTGAAAAGTTGGCAGTGATTCCGCATACATATGGAGACGTGCGTATGCGATTTCATATCAAGTACAACGTACAATGCCAAATTCCCAATACATGTCCGTACTTGATACGTGTGTAAGATATCCGAGCCGTGTAAAAGGTGGGTCACACCGTGAAGATCACTTCACACCTACGATAATCAGACCGGTCGACTCATCGTGGTGGGGAGGATGCACGAAAACGTTAGACGTTTGAAATAATGACATTTGTCGACAGTCGGATTCAACGCATCTGTAGGCCTAGGACGATGTGAACTGGTCTGATTTTCATGCCAGGTGACTTTGTACGGATCTGATGTGATGCACAGCCGATGGATGCAACCTTTCTTTTCTAGACAGTATAACAGCACAAAGTTATATAACTGATCAATTTTATCAAGAAAGAGATTAAAGAAAGGATTTCAGTGACCCTCCCGAAGGCACTCCTCTTGTTTGTATGCTTGTTACATGCTCTCTAGTTTAGCTTTAATTGTTAAAACGTTTACCGATCAATAAATTTCTAAGTTTAGCTAAATCTTAAATTGTTGTTTACCGGTCTTTCTATATTTAATGCATGCACAATCTCACTAATGATAGGGTCTTTAGAATCCATGAAGTGTGCTAAGCATGTCTCCAAACTTTCTAGTGGTTCAAGTTGGAGGAGTTCTTCTTCTTCAAAGGTTTCAAGCATGTTTACATCGAAGAACTCATCATCATCGACATCCCTATGTCTTTTGCCCAGGTGAAATACATTCACCTCTAGTGTCATGTTTCCAAAAGATAATTGCATCACCCCATTCCGGCAATTGATGATTGCGTTTGATGTGGCAAGGAATGGGCGGCCTAATATCACCGGTATTTGGGTGGTAGCATCCAAAACCGGTTGTGTGTCCAAGACTATAAAATCTACCGGGTAGTAGAATTTGTCAACTTGGACTAGAACATCCTCAACTATCCCCCTCGGTACACGGATAGATCTATCAGCGAGTTGCAATGTGGTTTTGGTGGGTTTTAATTCACCAAGACCCAATTGTTCATATACCGAGTATGGGATCAAGTTCACACTTGCCCCCAAGTCTAACAAGGCACGTTCAATCCGGTAGTCTCCAATGATACATGAGACGGTGGGACTACTGGGATCTTTGAATTTTGGGGGAGTCTTTTGAGTGAGGATGGCACTAACTTGCTCAGTTAGGAAGGCCTTTTGCTGCACATTATATTTGCGTTTTGTTGTGCATAGGTCTTTTAGAAACTTGGCATAAGAGGGAATTTGTTTGATGGCATCAAGCAAAGGGATATTGATCTTGACTTGTCTGAAAATCTCTAGAATATCTTGAGAATTTGGGAGAGATTTTGGGGCAACCAATCTCGATGGGAAAGGTGCTATGGGTTTGTAAATGCGTTCCGGTTGTTGTGGGGCTAAGTTAGATCCATTTTCATCCTCAGAATTTACCGGATCATTAGGCTCATCGGCCTTCACCGGAATAGTTTTGTCAATTTGTTTACCACTTCTAAGGGTGGTAATGGATTTAGCTTGCTCCATGTTTTGGTTGGGAGGATTAGGGATGCTTACTTCATGTACTTGCTTTGGATTGGGCTGAGGTTGGGCCGAAAAGGTCCCTTCCCTAACATTCAAGCGTCCCTTAATCTCATCAACCGAGACTTTCAGCTCTTGGAACAATTGCTGATTTGATTCATTTATTTGCGCTTGCCCTTGCATAAACGCTCTCAAGGTATCCTCCAATGAGAATTGAGGTGGGGCCATATTTTGCATGGGTGGCCCTCTTTGGGAGTTGGTAGGATTGCCCGTAGGAGCATTCTTCCAACTGAAATTCGGGTGGTTCTTCCAACTCTCATTGTATGTATTACCTACCGGTCCATTGAAGGGCCGTTGATAACCATATGTGGCATTGGCTGTCTCTTGCAGCACTTCCTTAAATGCAGGAATTGTGGGACAATCTTGCGTAGCGTGTAAGTCGGTGAGACAAATCCCACATGTGGTTTCAACAGCTTCCTTGGACTTGGAAACTCCATTTTTGCTAAGTTCCATGGCCTCAACCTTCCTTGTGAGGTTGGCTATCCTTGCATTCACGTCGTCTTCCTCTTTAAGGACATATATCCCTCCTTTCTCTTGAGTAGGCTTGGGGTTCTTGGGTTTATCCGAGGTATCCCAAGATTGGGCGTTTTCAGCCAACATGTCCAAGTAACTCCAAGCATCATCTGGATTTTTACTCATAAACTCGCCATTGCACATCATTTCCACAAATTGGCGCATATTGGAACTTAATCCATCATTGAAGAAATTTATAACTCGCCAACTCTCATAGCCATGATGTGGGCAAGCAAGCAGGAGTTCCTTAAATCTTTCCCAACATTGAAAGAATGATTCACCCTCTTTAGCTGAGAAATTCATTATGGCCCTTCGAACAGTGTTTGTTTTATGAGCCGGGAAGAACTTTTTCAAGAATTCCCGGTTCATCTCAACCCATGACCCAATCGAATATGGTCTAAGAGAGTGAAGCCAATCTTTGGCTCTTTCTTTCAAGGTGAAGGGAAAAAGTTTAAGTCTGATTGTATCCCCAGAAACATTGGGATAATGCAAGGTGGCCAACACTTCTTCGAATTCTTGCAAGTGTAAGTATGGGCGGTCAGAGTCTAGCCCATGGAATTTAGGTAAAAGTTGGATTACTCCTGGTTTTATGTCAAGGGTCCCACCGTTAGTTGGTAGAACTATGCAAGAAGGTGTAATTGTACGAGCAGGTTGTAGGTAATCCCGTAGTGATCTCATTGGAGGAACATTATGTACCTCATTCTCTCCTACTCCTTCCTGATTTGCGTTTGTGGTTGGAGTAGGGGGTGGAGGATTCCTTAAGGGTGTTTGCTCCATACTCCCCAAACTTTCACAATGCTCTTGATAATTCCGGACTCGTCTATGAACTGACAATGGTCCAACTAAACCACCTTCAGATTGGAGACGATTTGAATGGTTACGTTCCCAACGGGACATAAACCACTCAATCAAGACTAATACTAACCTAGAAAACTGCAATCTAAAAATTCTAAAAAAAACTAAGTTAGAAAGGTATCACCTGATTCGCTTGAACTGAAAGAAGAATTCCTACAAAACAGAAAACTTTGTTAGTTCTAAGAAAAATCAGAAAAAAACCTATCTACTTCTACAGCCACTGAAACTATTTGAAAACTATTATCTAATTTCCCCGGCAGCGGCGCCAAAAACTTGTTCGCTCGCCTCAAGTGTAAGGCTGCGATGTAGTAATAAAACTCGGTAAGACCGAGGTCGATCCACAGGGAAAGAGTAACAGCTTCCTAATTACTCCAGCAACTCAGTTTAATAGAATAAATTCAATTTCAATGGGATGTTTAATTAAAACAGTAACTTAATGAAAAATCAGAGATAAAATGTACTAAGGCTTTCAAGGATCCACTTGTAGCAATCCTATGTCAATTCAGTCAATCCAAGTATAGAACACAACTAGATTTGAAGCCCTATCTCTCATCTAGTTGGAAAGTAAAGCATTCACACACATTCATCCAATTCAAGTTGAACTTCCAAGTTCAAGTCCATTCAATCAATGTAGAATTCAAATTCATAGCCTGCGGAGTAACAGCCATGCCTATGGACTATGGCTTGCTCAAGGATTACTATAATTCGAATCTAAACAAGTAACCTGTGATAATCTCAGAGAATTAAAAGGAATTCATGTCCGGAGCACATGAACTCAGATAAGACATCTCAAACTACCATCTTTTGAACTGAACATAAGAAAATTCTAACTTTGAATTGAATAATACTTGAATCAAACTGAAATTAACATAGAATTGGCTACAAGCTTCACCTCTCAGCCTTAGCTGAGAGGTTTTAGCCGAGCATAGTCATGCTACAACTAAAAACTCAAAAATAAAGCATAAAACTAGAAAAACCCGAAGATAGATGTTGCAGACGCCCCACAGTCGCCTTCAGCCTCCAAACTCACGTTCCTTCTCTTCTCTGATACCTTAGGGAAAGCCCCTAGGTGCCCTTTTATAGCAACAAACCCCCCTTGCGTTGGATTCTGCGAAAGCCTTCGCATTGCGCAGTGAAATTCGGAGTCCCAATTTAGAAAGGAGTCTTCTTACGCAGGGCCGACCGGTCGGACTGATTTTTCAAACCATCCAAAAAGTCCAGCGTGCATGCCCGACCGGTCGTGACCGGTCGGACCAACCTATCCATATTCCAGCATGCATGCCCGACCGGTCGTGACCGGTCGGGCTTTGTTTCCTCCTCGTCCAGAGCCTATAGCCGACCGGTCATGATCGGTCGGCCCTTCCTCAATGTCTTCTGCCTTCATGGCCGACCGGTCTTAACCGGTCGGCCTTCTTCCATTGCTCCTTTCTGATGTGTCTGACCGGTCGGACGACCGGTCAGCCTTGTTATTCTTCAGCTTTTTCTTCTTTTCTTCATCCTCTTTTCTCTCTCTTTCTTCTTCTTTCTTTGGTCCATCCTAAGACTTCATGCAATAGCTTCAAATACATTCTTTTGGCTCCAATTTGATGAAATCCACTCTCATCCCTATAATCACAAAAACATATGTTAGGTGGGCCTTTAAACCATGAAAATCATGCAACGTTGTCGTGAAATGGCAATGCAATGTATAAATTGGAGGTTCAACACCTATCGAGCTTGGCCAAACCAAACTCATGCCTATTTGAGTTCGGTTAGATTACTAATCAAATGAACTAAAATGAGCTTTAATTGAGCCGAACTCAAACCGTTCATGAATAGTTTGGTCTGTTAACCACCCCTTAATAGAACCTAGATTTCATTTTTTGGAAAGCTGAAAAGTGCCTTTACCCAAAAACGGCCTGGCATGGACCCTTTTTGGGTAATAACGGCCAAGCAAAGACTGTTTCTGGATAATAACAGCATAAAGATGTCCGTTTCTAGGTATGGTCGCGAAAGACGCCCATGATTCGTTTTGTAGTGTGGTTGGGAGGTCCTTATTCTTTTTATAGTGTGGTTGATGGGCTAGAGAGAGTTTAGATGCCTAAAAAGTGCCATTGAAGGGAGGTCATCAGGATTTTCCAAACTTATTTAACGGGCTCACCGTAAAGGGGGTTAAAGGGGGATGAAAAAACAAATGAAGAAAAACAGATAGTGCGGAGAGAAGGCAAAGGTTGTGGGAATGTTTCATCTTGTCGAAAAGTTTCTTAAGAGCTTATCCTTATACCTAGTTACAACCACAATATACTGCTATCATCTACTTAAAGCTACATTCTCTAAATCTTTCCCTCACCTTTGCTCCCTCAAAAGCCTAAATGAGTGATTACTAGGCCCAACTACAATCACAAATATTCCAAATCAAAGAAGCTACTAAAGTCAAATAGTAAGGTTAAGATTATGGATATTCGACCATCCTTTTGTAAAAAAGGTATCGGGTCTCTCATTTTCCTTCTTAAATTTCAAATCAACTTGCATTTCAGTCCACACATTCTAAACATATCAATAATATACACACTCATCTTTTTTTATTGTATTTTCTGTGATCATCTCTCCGATTTACCATCTCTTTTTACTTTATTTTGCTTATCGAGACTCTTAAGCCCTACGCAGTAAGGCTAGATGTCTTTTATTTTCTTTTTCTTTCTGCTCGAAGTCTTAAACTCTGTAAAGCTTGAGTAGATGCAGCGACACTGATATTTTTGTGAATTCCTCCAAAAATCATAAACTTTTGTGAAGTAGAGACCGTACGCCGTGGGGGTAGAAAAAGGGTTCTTAAACCCTTCATTTCCATAACCGGGGCCCTTACATAAAATCTACAGCCGCAGACCAACAGTAAGGGTTACTTGAGTTGAGGAATCTTATGATTTTTCGATCGTTAAACGATTCTACAATTTCTAGTCGGTCGTAAATTTCAAGCCTTATTTGGCTAGTGGAGACTTCAAGTTAAATACACTTTTACTTTTGAGTCAACTCCCACATTTAATTCAAATCAAAACCAGAGCAAAAAAAAAGAAAAAAAAGAAAAAAGAAGCTAATAAAGTAAGGACATGTTCATAGTTGCACATGACATACTAAAACATGATTCACTAAAAGATAAGCGATGGAACATGTTGCACATGTGGCACAATGACACATTTATGATGCTTTAAGATGGATGGTGGTACATGATGCACATGTGTCACATTGGCACATGTGGAGCTCTTGAAGATAGATGGTTGCACATATGGGTACTTAGAGGACGGGTGAAGGCACATATAACTAGCATATGAGGCACTTTATAAAATGATGGAATATTTTCTATCATTTTTCTCAATTTTTTGGAAATATAATTTCTTATTTTTGTGTAAGGGAAACCAAAGAAGGAAATTCGTTAGAAACCGAGAGTGAAATGAAAATGGCATTTCAAGAAATTTACAAAAAGAAAGAACAAAAAAATGATATTTTCATGTCATTTCTTTAATTTATATTTATATTTCTACAAATCCAAAGAAGATCCTCTAAAGAATTTGCTTGCATATAAAAGACCCTTAATGAAAATCGTTTGCCTAGCTCATGCTAAGTATCCGTTGGGGTTACTTTCTCCAACTTTAGAAATCAACTTAACATACATAAAATCCATGTCGAGCAGGTAGGCTACTCAAAAAAAAAAAAAAAAAAAAAAAAAAAAAAAAATTCATTCCTAAAACCTTTGAATGCATATGTTATGACCCAGCAAAAAAATTCATACCCAAATCCTCTAAATTCATATGTTATGACCCACTAGAATTTTGGAATACTGTCATTTATGGGTTTCTCGATGAGCCACATCAGTGGACTGGATTGGATGGAATATAAACACCATCGGGGGCCTACATTCCGTACAAATCCTTCTCTAAAAGATAGGAAAGATCTAAACCACTTTTTTTTTTTTTTGGGACAATGCTATATAGACAATGCTATTTTGGTTGAATTCCAAAAACAAGTATGCTTTTAAACTGTTTCCTAAAATCCGCCTAAAGTTTCAAAATACAGTAGAAAAATCACCTATTTTGACTTGAACTAACAGCTGCCAAGGAATTCCATCAGTTATCTTGAAGAAGACGATTTTGTTCCTCTTTAACCTAACTCTCTCTGTGCAGCGGCCACAGAATCCACTCCTGAGTTTAATCCACATCGTTCTTCCTTCGTGGATCATGGTTTCAGGGCATGACGCAAAAATTGAGGAAAATCAAAATATCACATGGTCCCCACAAGAGGTAACAGTGGCAATTAAACCCTACCATAAAAAATGCTAGGGCCCATTGTAATTATTTTTGCCATCCAACCTACTAATTAGGTGAAGTGGACCTAAATTAAAGGGTCCAGTATAATTATTTTTTGCCATCCAATGTGTTTGGTCTCCAAGAAGTTATCAAGGGTAGGCGTTCAATTCCTTCCATTACTTGTGGTATAGTCCACCTAAGATTTGATCTACCTCATATTTGGGCCCATACCTTAAAATGACCTCTAAAATTGATGGATGGTATGGATGTAACATATATGTCATGATGGGACCCACAACTATTGGTTCTTGGAGCCGTATGGCTTTTGCTATATATGGAATCTCCGAAACGAGAGAGGATTTGGTGAGAGCCTGGATCCACGGAGGTGGGTGGGACCTTGATTGTGGGGCTCATAGTGATGTATATGCTTAAATCCACACTGTAACCTTTTTCGAAGCTCATTTAAGGGTATGAACCAAAACCTGAAGCATGCCCAAATCTTAGGTGGATCACACCATAGGAAACAATCTTGATTGAATTCCCACCATTAAAAACTTCATAGAGTCCACCAGAATGTTTATTTTCCATCCAATGGTCACAAAGACCTATATGAAGAGACCACGCAAATATCATCTTGATCCAAACCTTTGGTGGCCCACAAGAAGCTTTTGATTATCAATTACTACTATTTCCTGTACTATAGTCCACTTGAGATTTGGATTTGCTGTTGAGAAATTTCTGATCTCAGAAAATAAATTAATTAGAAAAAAATCGAGAAATAAGGACAAGCTGAAGCACGTGAAAAACACGCTGTCCTTAAAGCGTAATTCGCCCCTACTCAATATAATTTTGAGTTTGCTGATAGGTTGCAGGCGGATTGCTTCCAAGATACGACGAGCCTTATGTGGTTCTGCGTTCAGCAAGAAACAAAGGAACCACTATGGAACTTAGTAACATTGTCTGGCAGATGACGAAAAAGAAAAAGAGAAAAGGTATGGTGGTCTTCTTCTTGTAGCAACAGACCACTACACTTGGTCTAAGTTGCTTGGTTTGTTTCAACCAAATCGAGAGGTTAATAGACTCAGATGGGTGCTGGTTCAGTATTCGAGGTTGTGATTGCTGTTGTTGTGTTATAATGAACCAGACTTGTCCGGTTTATATAGGCAAGAGTGACTAACGGTTTTGGTCCAGAGCCATAATGGCACTAGCCATTTTCTGGCTGTTGTGAGAAACTAGCCGTTTTTGGCATTTTCTGACTGTTGTGCATATGGGAGTTACACACCTGCATGCTGGCTGTTTAGACTCAATGGCTAACCATTTCTGACTGTTGGGCTAGCCACATTCAGCTGTTACTACATGGTCTGGACCGTTACTGCATGAGCAGTTACACGAGTCCCTCTAATTAGCCCTGCAGCTCTCTATAAAAAGCAGAGAGGTCTCTCTGTCAAACCTCCCACCCACAGCACCTCTTTTGTTCCGAACCCAGCCACCTGACCTACTACCTAGCCTCTGTTGTATCGCGACTCGCACTAGTCTCGCTCCGGTCCACGAAGTCGCGACCCATCTGTGACACGATGCGCACGTGCGAAGTGCCAAGTGTGCCACTAGCGCCTCTACAGCCACATTGCCTCACATGCCCACGCCCTCGCACCTAGCCCGAGCCCGTGCCCGTGCCCGAGCCCGAGCCCGAGACTGAGTCCGAGATCGAGACCGAGCCCGTGCCCGTGCGCGGTGTTCCACTGCTTCGCACTGGAACACGCAAGCCACCATTCCCCCCCTCCTCCACCATAAATAAGTAAGGTGCACAACACCTTACTTATAAAGAGGTAAAAATCCTTTCTCTCATCCGATATGGGACAAAAACCAAAAACGCTTTTTCAAGTTTTAAAATTATTTTTACAACAAACTTTTTTCAACAATCCTCGACTTGTTTTAAAATAATTTAAAACATAAAAAAATGATATTTGCCAGATTATAAAAAATTATATGCATAAAGAAAGATATCTTTTGATTTGAATCATTCCTTAGTGTAAGTATTTCAAAGACCTATCGAAATTACTGGTAGCCGCAGCTTTGAACCAGTTATTTTTAGATAAAATGACCGAAAATACCACACACATACTTTCTAAGTGTTATTTGAGTTCCCATAATTCTTGCTCAGCACATTTAATAGCCTTGTGCTTATCCTGTTTCATGAACGATCTCGAGAAAACTCTCATTCTCATGAGAGGCGGCACCACCTTTACGTTCATATAGGTGAAGTCCTTTCTGTGTCTCCGTTACTTTCAGACACTTGTCCTTAAGACTGGACTGCATTAAGAGTTTCTAAGACTAAACCCTCTTTTTGTAACGACCAACACTATAATCCTGGATGAGGTATATATTTATAATTTAGTGCTAAAACTTTTCACGTATCAGTGACTTGTTTTTACCCATTGAACCCTTATATAGAGATTTTCTAACTTTAGGTTGGGTTTCCATCACTGGTGAAATCTTTTGAAAAGAGTTTCAACCCTATCCCTCTAGATGTTGTCCTTAATACCTCTCTCGTTAGAGGTTTAGTAAAATGATCAGCTAAGTTATTACTTGACTTTACATAAGAAATTGCAATGATTCCATATTAAATCAGTTGTTTTACATAGTCATGTATCAGACTTATATGTCTAGATTTTCCATTATACGTGCCGCTATAGGCTCTAGCTAATATGACTTTACTATTGCAATGTAGCAAAACAGCCGGTATCAGCTTCGCGTAGAATGAAATTTCTAAAAGAAGATCCCTAAGCCACTCAGCCTCTTTACCTGTTGCAGCAAGGGCTATGAACTCAGACTCCATAGTTGAGTGAGTTATGCAAGTTTGTTTCTTGGATCCCCAAGATATAGTTGCACCTCCTAAGGTAAAAACCCATCCAGTAGTGGATTTGTTGTCACCTGCACTCGATATCCAACTTGCATCGGTATATCCTTCCAGTACAGCTGAAAATTCTGAGTAAAATAACCCTAAGTCTTTGGTTGCTTTTAAATAACCAAGTACTCTTCCTATTGCCTTCCAGTGTTCTACACTGGGATTACTAGTAAACCTACTTAGTTTACTCACAGCATATGTGATGTCTGGTCTAGTGCATTGCATTGCATACATAAGGCTTCCTATAACACTCGCATACTCTAATTGTGCAACTGTTCTTCCAGTATTTTCATTTAACTTGATACTTGGATCAAATGGGGTTTTCACTTCTTTAATATTCAGGTGTTTAAACTTGTTTATTATTTTCTCAATATAATGAGATTGGCATAGCATATAACCCCCACTATGAGTTTTTTCTTTAATACTTAAAATGGTATCAACTTGTCAAAGATCCTTCATTTTAAACACGGAAGATAGAAACTTCTTTATTTCAGTTACACCTTCCATCTTATTACTTATTATTAACATGTTATCAACATATAAACAAATAACAATTATATAGTTACTACTTGTTTTGGAATATATGCATTTGTCTGCTACATTATGCATGAAACCATGAGAAAGTATTTTAGAATCAAATTTCTCATGCCACTGTTTAGGTGCTTGTTTTAGTCCATACAATTATTTAATTAATTTACAGACTTTCTTCTCATTTCCTAGTAGAACTAACCCTTCAGGTTGTTCCATGTATACCTCCTCGTCGAGGTCTCCATTCATGAAAGCAGTCTTTACATCCATCTGATGTATATACAGCTGATGTATGGATGCTAAAGCAAACATAATTCTAATAGATATTATTCTTGCCACAGGTGAGTATGTGTCAAAATAATCTATTACGTGTTTTTGTCTGAATCCTTTAGCTACTAGTCTAGCTTTAAAGGTTTGAATAGTTCCATCAGTGTGACATTTCTTTCTAAATACCCACTTACACCCTATGGGTTTAGAAGCTGGAGGTAGATCCACCAGTTCTCAGGTTTGGTTTGACATAATCGAGTCAATCTCATCATTGATAGCTTTTTTCCAAAAAGTTGAATCTTTAGAAGTTACAGCTTCTCTATAGGTTGTTGGATCATCTTCTATAGTCATAACTATAGATATCTTTTTAATGACATTCTCTCTATCTCCTTCTACGAGATGAAAAGAGATACGTTGAGAGTCTATCTGTTCAGGATCAAGACTTTTTTCTACTCTTACCCCTTGACTCATACGTGGTTCTATTGGAGCTTCAACTTCATGTTGAGCTTCTACCATAGGTTTCTCTGTTGGAGTTTGGATTTCATTATCCTTTGACTCTAAGGATAGTGATTTTTCAAAGAACTCAACATCTCTAGATTTTATGATTATATTAGACTCTAAGTCTAGGAGTCTATATGCTTTGCTAGTTTATGCATACACTACAAAGGTTCACTTAATAGCTCTGGATCCTAATTTAGTTTTTTTGATATCAGGCATTCTACAATATGCGAGGCACCCCCACACTTTAAGATATCCTAGATTAGGTTTTCTACCTTTCCATACTTCATATAGTGAAGTGTTAAACTTCTTATAAGGAACCCTATTTAGGATGTGGCACACTGCGAGAAATGCTTCTCCCCAAAGTCCTAGTGGCAACTTTGCTTGTATTAGCATTGAGTTGACAATTTCTACGAAGGTTTTATTCTTCCGTTCAGCTATACCGTTCTGTTGTGGTGTGTACGGTGTAGTGCATTGTTGTATTATGCCATGTTCTTCACAGAAGTTAGAGAATTTATTTGAAAAATACTCTCCTCCTCTATCGCTATGAAGAACTTTTATTTTCTTGTTTAGTTGACTTTCCACTTCTACTTTATATATCTTGAACATGCTGAGTGCTTCATCTTTATTCTTTAGAAGGTATACATGTATATATCTGGAGCAATCATCGATGAAGGTTATAAAGTATCTTCTTCCTCCACGTGTAAGAATGCCATTTAACTCACAGATATTAGTGTGTATTAGATCCAATATTTGAGATGATCTCTCAACACCAAGAAAATGTTTCTTTGTAAATTTGGATCTTATGCATACTTCACATTTGTCATTTTGACTATCTGTGTATGAGATTAAGCCATTCTTAGACATGAATTTTAAGGTACTATGACCTATGTGTGCTAATCTACCATGCCACAATGCTACAGATTCAATCATATACGCAGAAGAGCTACTTTCATTCAAGGAAAACTTTATCATCCCATTACAAGCATATCCCTTACCAACGAAATTTTCGTACTTCGATAGAATCAATTTTCTAGACTCAAATATTACTCGTATTCCAGATTTTCCCAGAAGATCCCCAGAAGCTAAGTTTCATATCATGTCAGGGACATGCAGTACATTAGTTAGGATCACTTTCTTTCAAGAGGTAAAGACTAGTTCTACAGTTCCTTTGCCTACGACCTTCGATCGGACTTTATTACCCATTTGGACCTCTTGACCATCAGTCATGTCCTTATAAGTTTTGAAGGCTGATCTGTCATAGTTTACATGGACTGTGGCAGCTGTATCATACCACCAACCGGGTACTTTGCCTTGGATCATATTTACCTCAGTGATCATGACAACTATGTCTTCTTCAACTGCACTTGCCTCATTCTTCGATTTTCGAAGACGGCATACTCGAGCGTAATGCCCGGTTTTCCCACAGACATGGCAAGGGCCTTTGAACTTTCCATTCTTCTTCTGTGGTTTCTTGAATTTCCCTTTATTGGATTTTAGGGAATTGTTCTTCTCGGGATTCTTATTTTGGGTACTTTCTACTGCTTGCACTTTGGACGAGGAATTTCCATTTTCAATTTTCTTTTCACGGTTTCAGGATTCTTCTTCTATTCGGATATGTTTCTGGATTTGTTCCAGTGAATAATCCTCGATTTTATGTAGCAGTTTCTTCCTGTATTCAGTCCAACTCGGGGGCAATTTTGCGATAATAGCTCCGACTTGGAAAGATTCAGGGATATCAATTTTTAGGGCACTAATTTTGCCAACAATTAGCTGTAGTTCTTCGATTTGGGCTAACAGCGATTTGTTATCTACCATAGTGTAGTTAAAATAGCTAGCTATGAGATAATTGTTCGTACCTTCTTCTTCGGCCTTGAATTTGAATTCGAGAGCGGTCCAAATTTCTTTGGCAGATTCGGTTCTGGTGTATTGATCATACAGATGATCAGATAGCGTGTTCAGGATGTGTCCTCGACATAGCATATTATTTTCTTCTCTTTTGATGCGTGCGTTGATCTGCTCAGTCGTGTCTTTATCAGTAGCCGGAGGAAGCGGCTTCAAGTTCGGGTCTAAGATATAGAATATATTCAACACCGTAAGCAGAAACTTTATCTTATCCTGCCATCTGGTGAAATTGGTTCCATCGAACCGGTCCAGACGAATCACATCTTGGTTCATCAATTTAATTGATGATACCTCTTCGGTTCCATATCAGAAAATTACGCTTTAAGATTGTTGATAAATTTCTAATCTCAGAAAATAAATTAATTGAAAAAAAACCTAGAAATAAGGACAGGCTGAAGCACATGAAAAACACGCTGTCCTTAAAGCGTAATTCTACCCTACTTAATATAATTTTGAGTCTGCTGATAAGTTGCAGGCGGATTGCTTTCAGGATACGACGAGCCTTATGTGGTTCTGCGTTCAGGAAGAAACGAAGGAACCACTATGGAACTCAGTAACACTGTCTGGCAGATGACGAAAAAGAAAAAGAGAGAAGGTATGATGGTTTTCTTCTTGCAGCAACAGACCACTACACTTGTTCTAAGTGGCTTGGTTTGTTTCAACCAAACCAAGAGGCTAATAGACTCAGATGGGTGCTGGTTCAGTATTCGAGATGATGATTGCTGTTGTTGTGTTAAAATGAACCAGACCTGTTCGGTTTATATAGGCAAGGGTGGCTGGCAGTTTTGGTCCAGAGCCATAATGGCACTAGCAGTTTTCTAGCTGTTGTGAGAAACTAGCCGTTTTTGGCAGTTTTTTACTGTTGTGCGAAGTGCCAAGTGCGCCACTAGTGCCTCTACAGCTACACTGCTTCACGTGCCCACGCCCTCGCACCTAGCCTGAGACCGAGACCGAGCCTGTGCGAGTGCGCGGTGTTCCAGTGCTTAGCCTGAGACCGAGACCGAGACTGGAACACGCAAGCCACCATTCTCCCTCTCTTCCACCATAAATAAGTAAGGTGCACAACACCCTACTTATAAAGAGCTAAAAATCCTTTCTCCCATCCGATATGGGACAAAAACCAAAAACGCTTTTTCGAGTTTTAAAATTATTTTTACAACAAACTTTTTTCAACATCTACTTCATTTTTTGGATCATGCCCTAAAATGACTTTTCAATATAGATGGATGGTGTGGATGTAGTCACATACATCAGGTGGGGCCCACAGTCAGGGGTACCATGCACCTCGGTGATTCGGTGTCTCACCTAATCCGCTCCTCTCAAAGATAGACGCTGATCTCCTGCAAAGCCTTTTGCAGCCTGCCTGGGAACCTAGATGGGTCCCACCGTGGTGTTTGTGAGGAATCCACCCCATCCATCCAGTTTGTGAGGTCATTTTAGTCCAAGTGTCGAAAAATGAGCTTGACCCATATTATATGGGTTTGATCCACATCGTCCATCCATTGTTTTGGGTCATTTTATAGCTTTATCCAAAAGATAGGCAGATCTAAATCTCAAGTGGACCACACCACAGGGAAACAATAGTGATTGAACGCCCACCATTAAAAGCCTCCTAGGATCCACCGTAATGTTTATTTGACATCCAATCTGTTGATCAGGTTATACAACCTGGATGAAGGGGAAAAACAAATATCATCTTGATCCAAACCTTTTGTGGCCCTAGGAACATTTTAATGGTGGGTGTTCAATCAAGATTGTTTCCTGTGGTGTGGTACACTTGAGATATGGATATACCTCACTTTTGGGCTCATATCATAAAATGATATGGAAAAATGGATGGAAGGCCTGGATGAAATAAATACATCATGGTGAGGCCAACAGAGCAATGACTAGTGGCAGAGTCACTAGTCAATCCCTGTCCCAACTTTAGAGAGTTCAGTAATGCTTAGGCGGGTTTTTTTTGGGAGGGAGAGGGGCGGGTTTTTTGAAGAGGGAGAGCGGACGGGTTGAGATTTTTTTGGCAGAGAGGAGAGAAGGGCAGGAGAGAGACGTGTTGTGTTGGAAGAGGGTTTTTTTTCAAGAGTAAGTTTATCTTTATAAAAATGTGGTATTGAATACGTAACTTAATGGGACGGCAAGCAAATTTTTGGGTAATAGCAGAAAATTTAGGTGGGTTTTAAGAGACAGTTTAAAAGCAGGATTGGTTTTGGAATTCAACCAAATGTATGCATACGTACGACATTGTCCCTTTTTGTTTTTTTTTTTTTTTTTTTTTTTTTTTTAACTCATACACCCACTCGGGCACTGCCCATGGAACCCAGGGCTTCACTGCTGAAAAGCGAAGTGTCTACCACTGAGCCATCAATCCGGACCCACCTAAACCACAATTCACATGCATATTTATATGGAATCTAGCATTTGTGTTTGGTGATATGCATGGGAGGATGAATTTGCCAAAATTTCTGCTCATTCGCGGCCACGCATGGCTCACAAGATGATGATCATGACCGTCCATCAGTTTGAATACTAGCATAGACCAAAAACAGTCGAAAAATCACACTGAATGGATGGCAGTAACCACTACTCCTATTGAACACGTACCTTTCCTACAGTCATACTATCTGAACGCCGCAGATACGATTTCTTTCATCGTAAATTCCAGCGGATATGCCATCCCATGTCATGGTCCAGAAGATAGACGGTCTGGATCATCGAACAATAACTCCATGTGGGTCCATCTGGGTGAGCAGGTGTTGGGACGTAGAAGTAGCTCATATGTGAAGATGGGAACGTCTCTTTAGGACGCGGATTTCCCGCAAAAGCCTTTCCCATGAAGTTCTTGCTCTGGGATGCTAGGTGGGGCCCACTGTGTTGTTGGTGAGAAATCCACCTGTACACCATTTTTGAGAGATCATTTTAGGACATGCAACAAAAAATGAGGCAGATTCAAAACTCAACTAGGCCACATGAGAGGAAAAAATGGGGAAAGAAATGCCTACGGTTAAAACCTTCCTGAGCACCACCTTGATTTTTATATATTTATATGCCATTCACACCGTTTATAAGGTTGTTCCCTCATAATGAAGTGAAAATTCAGAAAACTTAGCTTGATGCAAAACTTATGTAGCCATACTAATGTTTCATCGGTGTTCCTTGAATCTCTAATGTTTCTTCTCATGTGGCCCACTTGAGTTTTGGATCTACCTCAGCTTTGGTGGGCTCGGATTAGGTACTACCTCCATCATGAGGACCCACGAGGAGACGGACGGGTACGTAGTGTCGCCATTGGCCAACATAGTGGGCTCCACACCTCGATATTGGTGAGATGTGATGGGTCTGACCAATGGTGATGCGCCACGTACCCGGTCTCCTTGTGCATCCTGGTGCGGGTAGTACCTGATCCGAGCTCATTTTTAGTCACATGTCCTAAAATGAGCTCGCAAAATGGATGCACAGGGATTTCTCACAAACAACCCGGTGGGCCCCACCTAGCATCCCATTGCAGGAAAGTAAATCCATCTTTCGCGGGAAATCCGCGTCCGTCTCTTTACAAGAGGGCTATGTCTGTGGGACCTATCTTCTTCTAAAGCTAGTTGGGACTGAACTGTGGCTTTTGTAGAATAGAAGCTTGTCTCTCCCTTGCTCGTCTCATCCCACTAATTTCATCCCAGTTTTGCCATGACAACACACGTGGCAGCCCTGTCTATCCACGCTCCACACGTGTATAATATCTGAGCACTCCCTCAGATGGGCCACATCATGTAGATTATGTAGCCCAATTTTTTTGGCAGGTTTACTTACTAACCATTGCAAGACCGGGACACTCAAGATCAGTCCTTTACCTTGAATTTCATACATTGCATCAGTCATTCACTCTGTCCATCGCATCCCCCTAGGTGGGATTTATCATATTAGAAAAATGGACGCCTAGTTTCAGGCGGTCCACCTTATGATCAGCAGACTGGCCTCATTTTTAAGATATATTATCTTCAATGTTCGATCCAATTGATGGACGGCTCAGATCTTGCACATGTTTTGCCGTGTGGGCAATGCACTGGCATGTAGATAAGCAGGTTTATACACGCGTGTGGCGTTGCAAACCTCTTTCAATCCAAATCCGAACAAAATTTAAAATAGGCCAAAACGCTATCACAAACATTCTTAGGCCCCCACATACATAGGAAGAGAATTATCTGGTCCTGATGCATTAGAACCGTGAATGGTGCTGCGTCCATTCATTACAATTCAGCCCATGGTTCAGTAATCCAGACCGTTGGTATGGTGGGACTGCATACCTATGAGGGCTCCTCCAAAAAAAAAAAAAAAAAAAAAAATAGATTGAAAACATCTAGTGACTACAGCATTTTTAGGAGATCGATGCTATATCTTTTTTGACTACACATGATTCACTGACATGGATGGTCCAATCCAGAAGATTCTAAAGAATCTGACATTATGATATTGAGCCCATTAGTTCAACGGTCTAGATCACACGATCATGGGTCCTAGTGGTGCCAGATGGGTGCATAAGTACACTATTCACGTGCACAGGAACCTATAGTTCCTCAGGTGGGGGAAAAGTCACATGAGGATGAGTGAGAACAATATAAAGCTAGGTCTGCTCAAAGAAAAGTTGCTCTCTCGAATATTGCTCTCTAGATATAGTGCAATTTGTACGTGTGCTGACCTGACACGTGCAAATGATGCACAGGTGTTGAAGATCCGAGCCGTTCATCAGATAGTCCCCATTATATAGATACCATGTACCAAATATCATGCTTATCTGATAATCGGTGGGCCACAGGTGTACATATAATTTTGAAAGTTTGTAAATTTCTCAACCGTTCATTTGTTTCTCGCACTTATGGCTGGCCAATAACATCTGGACAGCACACCTGGAAGGTGGGGATCACTTGATTAATGGCTGTGATCTTGCATGTTGTGCACAATATCCACTAGTGAGTGGACCCCACTTACAAAGTACACTCGTTCGGGCCCACTTCGCATTTCTCAACAGGAATGTCAAATCTAATGGCCATAAAAGAAAAGGGAAGAGGAAAATGCATATCATTTACTCAATTTCATGAGGGAATATATGCTTTCTTCTTTGACAAACAAAGGAAGATTCCTTTTTTCTAATCTTCTAAAACCTTGAATTAGATTTTCTAAAATCCCATTCTCGTTTGCATATATATGGGAAGCACATGAATTCTCTTTCATCTAAAAGGGGTGTTTTGTATTTTGTATTATAATAATTCATGTGTCCATTCATATATTCCCTCATATTGAAGTCAAAATCCTAACCATTCGTTTTGTGGGGTTCTACCAAACATGCCACTGTCCAAAAATGGGGCGCGAATTAGGTGTTACTCCTGCCTTGTGGCCCACATAGGTAATATTTTGTATATCCACTCCGTACATCCGTTTCTCCAGCCCATTTTACGATGGAATTCCAAATTTCATTCATATCAGAATCTCAGGTGGACCATACCACTGAAAACAGTGTTGACTAGTGCCTCGCCATTAAAAATTCCAAAGAGTAATGTTTATTTGCAATCCAACCTCTTGATAATGTCAAGAATATCTGGATTAAAGGAAAATATAAATATCAGCTTAATTCAAAACTTTTGTGGCCTGCAAAATCTTTTAATAGTTATTCATCACTGTTTTTAGTGGTATGATCCACCTGAGAATTGGGTCTTCTTAGCGTTTGCTACAACATCCTAAAATGAGATGAAAAAACAGATGAACGGCGTGGATATATAAAAAATACATTAAGATGGGCCCCACACGGTTAGGTTAACAACCACCAAGCTGTTCCTCGGGTAACAGCTAATCCGCTCACCCAAAAATCAAGCTGGATGCTTATCCAGTGGGCCACGTGCATAAGTCGCAAAATGAACAGTTGGAATAAATGATTAAAAGATCTATTATCATATGTGGCCCACCTGATGAGTGGACTAATCTGATTTTAAGGTCAGATTACATTCGCAGTGTGCCCCACCTGATAAACGGTCTGGATCTAGCACAGCTGAGACAAGTTGGAACGTGTGGCGTTGATCAGCTCTTCAATCTCTCTTCTCACGATTCTCCTTAAGCATATCTCTCATGAACATTCCTCGTATAGTCCACGTGCTGCGTAGTATTTGACTTTTGATTTTTTTTTTGTTTTTAGTTCATTAAAATGGCAAAACACGTCATAACAAGTGGGTTACAATGATAGGAGAGTTTTTCTTTGGCCTGCCGGACCACCAATTTGGGTGGTTCTCTCCAATCATCACCGTACAAGTCCTGATATAGCCATTGGAACGGTAGATCAGGTGGCTCAACCACTGATGAGATAGGGTTACTGGATTTTCATCAAGCCGATCATTCGATCTTAACCACTAGCGATGTGGCTTACAATCTGACGTTTAGAATTGAAAAAATGGCCGGCAATTGTATTCAATGGGCGGAGTCTCTATTCTGAGAAGGTGGGTCCTTTCCTGTTCATGGCATGGCCCAGTTGATGAACAGTTCCAATCACCTGGTGCAACGTGCATGGTGGAGACTGCAAAGAACTGCCCAAATTGGTATTACTGCGGACTACCAAATCACTTGCTCTTAAAGCAATCATCTCCGTATCGGTGGGTCCGATACGCTACGAATATATGCTATTTGAAAGTTCGGACCTTATGAAATGACAAGTCATATCTGCTGGTCTAAGGGAATGTTAGCTTGAACTTCAAGCATTTGCATGCTTTAACGTAAAAGTTCAGGTGGGTCCCACCATACGCATTTAGGGCCACCGTCTTGTTTGTACTTCTGTACTGACTGGCTCGAAGCCAGTAAGCGTATTGTATGGTGTGGTGGTGTGTTGAAGTCACCAAGTTTTGTGGGTCCATCATGATGTATGTGTTATATCCATGCCATTCATCTCTTTTTCAAGATTATTTTATGGCATGGGCCAAAAAATGAGACAATTCCAAAGCTTGATGGACCATGATAACCCCATCGAAACCTTCATAGGGCTGACTATGATTAGAGTTGGACATGAACTGAGTTTAACCATTTGGATCGACTCGGTAAAACCCTGTTCGAACAGAAAAAGTTCGAACACATATGGTGTGTTCGAAAAAAAATTCAATTCAATTTCAAACACAGTCTTGCTCAACTCGACTCGAATTCGAACTTGACTCGAATATTGATCGACTTGACTCGTTCGTTTGACTCGATTATATATATATATATATATATATATATATATATATATATATATAGAGAGAGAGAGAGAGAGAGAGAGGAGAGAGAGAGAGAGAGAGAGAGAGAGAGAGATATGACAAATAAATGTGACTGTGAGCCCAAGAAGGTTTCAATGGTGGACATCATTCTCCTCACTATTTCCTGTGGTGTAGTCCATTTGAGTTTTGTATCTGCCTCATTTCTTATTTAATACCTTAAAATAAGCTGTACAAATGGATGGACGGAGTGGATAAAACAAATACATCATGGTGGGACACACAGAACGAAAAAATCGGTATTTACTATTCAGTAGTAGAAAAAATATTTTCAAGCGAAAAAAGTGAAATTGTTCGAACTCGTAAAAATTGTTCGAAATCCATATGTTTGAACATGTTCGAACATGATTGGGCTAGACAAAATTGAGTTCGAATAGAGCCATCCTGTTCGAATCTTTGTTCGAACATTGTTCGAACACACCCACTCAAGCAGCCGAACAATCCGATCTGGTCCATATTGGACTCAGATCAGATCATTGTCCACCTCTAACTATGATGTTTATTTTCCATCCAATCAATTAATAAGGTCGCACAAACCGAGATGAAGGGAAAACACAAACTCGATTGTTAATACAACCACTCCCTTTTAGTCACACAGCAATGTTAGCCGCCCCCAATTGGGAATCGATACTAAGACTCCAAGTGTTGAAAGGAGGTTACCTTCACACAGACTCCCACTTGAGTTTGATTCAAAACTTCTTAGCACTTGATAAGTTTTTAGTGTAAGGCGCTCAATCCCCACTACTTTATGTAGTGTGGTTTACTTGAAATTTGAATGTCTCATTTTTTTTTTAATCCTATGTCATGAAATGATTTTGCAAAATGGATGGACGGTATGAATATATACATTATGATGGGTACTACAGAACCGGGTGACTTCAACACACCATGGTGGTGTGTGGTACACTGCATAATCTGCTTTCAAGCCATATTCTTACGTGACGTAAATGTACCTCAATCCAAACCATTAAATTTGTGGGGCCCATTTGGGACTGATATAACTATAAAATCACAATTTATCCTGTCCAATAGGGCCACCTAATGTACGATAAAAATGAAAGTGGATAGTCTAAATTCAATAAAACAATGGCCATTGATTTGGGGTGACCATCTAATCAATCTGATTTTGGCAGCGTGCGCCATTTACAGTAGCTCCCATTATTTGGATTATTTTCATTGTATGATGCATAGGCGAGGATGTATAGCAGCACAGGTGTGCATCCGTATGATACACACACTCTACCGTAGTTTCATACATTTTCTGTACAGCTCGTGCATGCGTATGTATCGCGCAGGTGTCCTTTGTGTATCGCACTTTTGAGGCCCACATGCTAAGGCTGTTGTATTTTAAAATGTTTAAAATATTTTATTTCAAAAATTTTCTTTGAAAATGGTTTCCTTCATAAGTTTGTTTTTGGAGTTTTGTGCATTTCCTTTGTCCTACATTGGAAAGAACCAAGGAAAAAAAGAGAGTATATAAGTAGAGGCTTTACACATGGGCTAGGCCCTCAGGGGGCAAGTGAATTTTGTGGTTTGTGGAGGGCTATGCACATTGAATCACACTATGCCAAAAACCATACACGCGCGCTCGTCGGCTGAGCCGCGCCGTCACCGGTGCCGGGCTCGGGCTCCGATATCCTTGCGCACCTTTCTTTTGCTCCAACGGACACTGAAAGTGTACTCGTACCAACGGTCTTTTGTTTTGAACGTCCTAAGAAGTGTCTGTTCGGGTGGTCGCATCAGTTGGGTTTAAACCCAACGGACCTAACCCAATTCCAAAAGGTGCATTAAGCACCTAATCAACTCTATATATAGAATTGATTAGTTCTTTTTTTAATATCCAAAAAATTCATCTTCTCTCTCAACTTTGCTAAAGCTCTGGACTCGATTTTGTGTTTTTGTTTTCTCTGACTCACTGAGTCACTGCATCTCGAGTTTGCGGTATACTTACTGGCTCGGGCCTTGTATAGCGAGTGCACAACCGGAACCAGGGTGATAGTTGTTGTATCCTGGAGGCTAACTGTCTGTGACTCCTGTTGCATTTGGAAAGCGGTCCAAGGAGGGCAGATTTGATTTCAAGCTCAGTGACTCGTCACGCCTCGATTCGGTGTTATTCAAATCAATAAGTTCTTTAAATTTCGTTTTAATTTTCATTTATTTTAATATTTGTCAGTTGTTTTCAACATCTACTTCCAACAGAGGCAACTGTTCGTTTTCAAGTCGATTTTTTATATAGGCCCCAGTGAGATACTTATGCTTCACGGATGATCCTGACAGTCGATCCGTATAGCTGAATTAGACAGAAGAAAATAAAACATTCTAAGAAGATAATCTGTCTGGGCAAGGCTCTGTGGGCCACCATGATGTAAGGGTTTTATCCAAGCCGTCCATACCTTCTCTCATATCATTGCATCAACCCAAAACTGAGGCAGGTCCAAAACTCAAGTGGACCACACCAAAGGAAGCAGGGTGATAATGACACCTACGGTTGAAACCATTCTAGGAGCCAGCGTGATGTTTTGTTTTTCCCCATCCAACCTATTCATAAGGTCATTGTAGGCCTGGACGAAGTGAAAACACAAATATCATCTTGATCCGCAACTTCTGCAGCTCCTAAGATATTTTTAATGGTGACCGTTCAATCCCCACTTTGTGGTTCAGTCAAGCCTTGGTTCTGTCTCATTTTTGGGTTCATATCCTAAAATAATTTAAAAAAATGAATGGACGGCGTGGATAAATCCCTTACATCAAGGTGGGGTCCACAGAGCCCTGCCCGGGCGGATTATCGTCCATGCGAGGGTAGCATGCAATCCGCTTCAAACATTCCATGGCTCACTTCCAATTTCAGAAGTCAATGGCCTATGGTCGTACTTGGCCCTTGAACATTGGACCATGGTCCACTGAAATTAGCATTGAGAGGAGAGATGGTTGCATTCATGGGACTGTTTCTGCATGTGGATTTCATGTTGTGGCGTGACACTGCTAGCGTTTATCACTTGCTTATTTGGCATGGACACGAGCTATGTGGGCCATGCAGAAAGGGCTCGGATTAGGTACTATCCCCATTACCAAGGTGCAGGTCCCACCTGCTCTCCACCAATGCCGAGGTGACACATACCGGTCCGTCTCCAACTGCGTCCTGGTGGGGGTAGTACCTAATCCGAGCCCATGTAGAAAACCCGTGAAGGAAAAAGATCTGTGAAGCCCACCATGATTTATGTGATGTCTACTCTGTCAATCATTCTCACCATATCATTTTAGGAAGTAAACCTCAAAATCAGGCCGTCCAAAACTGAAGTGGCCCATCTAATGAACGGGTCATGACTGATCCGAGAATAGCAGGCCCAATCAATTGATGGACTGGACTATTGCAACCCCTACACAATTAGGAATGTGAACAGGCTGGGTTAGATGATCCGGCTTTTAGGCTTGCATACTTTTGATTACTGAGAACATGGTTCGGGCTCAGACCTGAAACTTTAATTGACCCAATCTGTCCACGGTAGGTCCCACAAGGGCTACAACGTGTGATTTTGTGGGACTCACAAATTAAGTGTCACTTGCCCGGAAGCACCACTGAGGCCTGAGGATGTGCTAATGAGCCGAAGAGTGGGTCTAGTTTCAATGATCATAATAGTGGGGCCACAAATGGGTAATTGGGTCTAGCTTCCACATTGTACCGGTGCCACGACAACTAGGGATGGTGCATATATAGTTACCGTGGGACCCAAATGTTGTATGCATGAAACCCAGCCGGCCCGAACGGCACGACCTACATGTTGTGCACCCAGCACGAAAAACATGTCAATCCACCCAACATGATATGTAGCCAACAAAAAATTCAAGCTGATCTGAAAATCAGGTGGGCCACAGTACTTATGGTGCAGGTGTCAATTGATCATATGGAAATCGCTCTCGAAGTTGGATCCTACATGTAATTTTAGCATACGTGTATTTTCATGTCTGTATATATCAATGGATGTGGTACAATCATATTGATCCCTCGTAGTATACGCTAATTCATAAGTGAGTCCTGCAAGGAATGGTGATGCATTAATCAAAGTAGTTCCTGCATGGCCCATGGGGTTACAGGAATCCCCTAGCTCAGTAGAGCCCACTGTGAAGTTTGGGTTATATCCACTCCATTCATCTGTTTGGGCAGCTCATTTAAGGCCATGAGGCAAAACAAGAGGGGGATCCAAAACTCAAGTCAGACACACCACATCAAACAATGCAGATTAGATGCCCACAGTTGGGGCCGCAGAAGTTTTGGATCAAGCTAATATTTGCGTTTTCAGTTCATTGATTCGAATAGGCTGGACGTTGATTCTGAGTTGAGTTTTTGGTTTTTTGAACTATAGCTTAAATAGGGCTGTAAATGGTCGGGTTCGAGGCGGGTTTAGCCAAAACCAGACCCGCCCATTTTCTAAAAGGGTCTGGGTCCAAATTTTAGACCCAGACCCTTTTATTAAATGGGCGGGTCCGGGTCGGGTCCGAGTCAACCCATCAGACCCATTTATAAATGGGTCTGGGTCTGGTAGAGGGAGATCCACCCAGACCCATTTATAAATGGGTCGGGTCTAATGGGTCCGGGTCTGGATCGAGTATGCAGGCATTTTACAAGGCTTAAAACCGGGTTTGGATGGGTCCGGGCTGGACGGGTCCCTTGAAACATAGACCAAACCCACCCACTTACTAAATGGGTTCGGGTCGGGTCGGGTCGGGTCGGGCCTAATATAAAGGAAAGACCCAGACCCGTTTAACAAATGGGTCTATTCTTGGACCCAGACCCGTACCATTTAACAAATGGGTCGGGTCTAAATGGGTTGGGTCCGGGTACCCCATCGGGTCCACTGACCCATTTACAGCCCTAAGCTTAAATCATGGGCCCTACTGTGGATCAGGCATTTTCTCCACTGACTTGGCTGGACATCGAGTTAGAGTCTCATTTTCTGGTTTTTCGAACGCAAGCGCAATGTAGACGGGGTGAAATCGCTCACAAGGACAACTATTCCGAATCCACAAAACTATCGGGACTCTTCACTCGATCTTCTTTGAATACACGGAGGAATACTAGAATCCACAAGCAAAAGAGCAGAAACTCAAGAGATTTTATTAAAAGATGAATAATGATCATTAACAACGAATTATAAAAAGTATTTATAACATAGGTTTAGCAATGGAAACCCTTAAATGCGTAAATCAAGAGTCCTAAATGAATTGGGAAAGAAAAATATTCAAAATGGAAAGTTCGTGCAAAATTTATGCGTCTACTCTGCGTGGTTGGGTGCCTGCCGAACTTAAAACAGTCCAGCGATGAAAAACATAAATCCTGATGAATTTTGGGTGCCCAATGACGAACAAAACTATCCAGAGAGTTGGGACATAATTCGGATGAATTTCGAGTGTCCGAAATTATGAAATCTGTCCCAAAATTCTCTTAACCAATTTGGTCTATGGTCAGGCGCCCGATAAAGGTTGGTCGTGTGCCTGGTGGGGCTGGAGTTTCTTCATTTTGGCGAGAGTGTTGTCACTCCGCCTTGCTTCCTTCCGATGGTCCAATCTCTTCATGTAATCATCAGCGAACTCCTCTACATCAATCCCCTCTACTTGAAAAGAACTCAACCTCGAGTTCTTGTTCGGCTCTGTCTCATGATACTCGAACAAGTTCGCCACATTCAACGTTCTTAAGATCTCGAACTCGTCTGAGAAGTCTACTATATAAGCATTGTCTCCTAGTTTCTTGAGAATCAAAATCGGCCTAATCTTCTTTTGCTTCAATTTATTATAGGTGCCGGTTGGGAAGCGATCCTTGCATAGATGGACCATCACTCGATTTCCTACCTCGAACACCTTGGTATGTTGATGTTTGTCAGCGTCTCTCTTATACTTCTCATTCGACTTGGCAACTTAATCTGAACTTCCACATGTAATTTTATTATTCTATTGGCCATATTTTCTGCAGCTATGCTGTTGCTGAGAATGTTCGATAACGGGACTAAGCCGAGGGCGTGATGGGAATTCATTCGTAGACGTTCTACAATGACTTCTTTGTGGAGCGGTTCACCATGTTGTTGAAGGCGAACTCCGCTTGTGATAGGGCCAAGTCCTATTGCTTTGGCTTGTCTCTGAAAATGCATCGAATGAGATTGCCCAATGTTCTATTCACCACCTCAGTCCGTTCATCAGTTTACAGATGATGTGCACTATTAAAATGAAGTTGCGTATCAAATCGACTCCATAAAGTCTGTGAAAAGCAACTCATATACTTTGTATCACAGTCTGAAGTGATAGTTTTGGGGATGCTATGCAACCTCATAATTTATTTAAAGAAGAGGTTGGCTACATTCGTTGCATCGTAAGTCTTCTTGCAAGGGATGAAGTGAGCCATCTTTGAGAACCTGTCTACCATTATGAACATGGAGTCCATGCCGCATTGTGTTCGCGGGAGACTTAGAATGAAATCCATGAAAATGTCTTCCTAAGGGCCTTTTGGTATGGGCAATGGAGTGTAGAGGCCCGTGTTATGAGAATATCCTTTAAAGGATTGACAAATATGACACCGCTGAACCATCTGTCCCACATCATGGCCTAGGTGAGGCTAATAATATCGTTCTTCAACTAGGGCCTTCTTCTTGTTATGACCCAAGTGACCTCCAAGTCCACTCTCGTGAAGCTCAAGAATAATTTTCTCCCGTAGGGAGCACTGCAGCATGAATAATTAATTTCCGTAAAATAGGAAGTTGTCCTGAATATGAAAATCACCCGGTCGGCCTTCCTTGCTTTCTTGCCATACACTTTAAACTCGCCATCTTCAGCGTATAGTTCCTTGAGCTAGTCAAATCCGATAACCTCGGTACTCATAGTGACAAGAAGGGCGGCTAGACAACTTAATACGTCAGCAACCTTGTTTTGTTGGTCAGACTTATGCTTTAACACGAACGTGAATTCCTGCAAAAATGAAATCCATTTGGCATCGATACGACTAACATTAGTCTGACTATTAATAAATTTCAAGACTTGATGATCAATGTAAATGACAAACTCTCTCTGGATGAGATAGTGTTGCTAATGCCTAAGAGCTTGTACTACTACATATAACTCTATCGCATATGTGGACCACTTCTTTCAGAATTTATTAAGCTTCTCGTTGTAGAAAGCGACGGGCCCGCCTTCCTGAGATAATGTCGTGCCAATGCCCACATACGATGCATCACAGTTTACCTTAAATACTTTCTCAAAATTTGGCAAAATTAGGACTGGAGTATATGGAATTTTTTGATTAATCTAAGCAAATCTATGGTCAACTTCTTCTGTCCACTGAAATGACCATTTCTTCATGCAATCTGTGATCGACGCAACGATCGTGATGAAGTTCCTGACAAAGTGGTGATAGAATGTGGCCAACCCATGAAAACTGTGAACTTCATGGATATTGGTGGGAGTAGGCCACTCGCGGATGACCCTCACTTTGTTTTCATAAACCTAGATACCAGTCGAAGACACCATGAATCTAAAAAATAAAAGATAGTCCGTCAGAAAATTACACTTCTTCAAGTTCAAGTACAATTTGTTCTCTTGTAATACTTGAAGAAACTATCTGAGATGCTCAACATGTTCCGACTCATCCTGACTGTATATTAATATATCGTCGAAGTAAACCACAACGAACTTGCTTATCAACGGTTTCAAAGCCTGATTCATAAGGCGCATGAATGTACTCGGAGCATTCGACAATCCAAATGGCATAACCGGCCATTCATATAACCTGTCATTTGTTTTAAAAGACGTCTTCCAATCATCCCCCGGGCGAATACAAATTTGATAGTACTCGCTGCGTAAGTCCAGCTTAGAAAACGTCCTAAAGCCTTCAAGTATACCAAGCATATTATTTAGCCGGGGTATAGAAAATCTGTATTTGATGGTGATTTTGTTCATAACTTTGCTATCAACACACATACACCAACTACAATCCTTCTTTGGCGTCAATAGGGCTGGAACTGCACATAGGCTCATGCTCTCTTTAAGTAACTCTTTCTTTAACAACTCTTCAATTTAGCCTTGGAGAATCTCGCTCTCTTTCGGGCTTAACTTGTAATGTGACCTATTTGGTAAGCTAACACCCGGGATGAGGTTGATGTGGTACTGTATTTCTCACATCGGAGGTAGGTTATGAGGAAGATCTTTGGGCTAAACCTCCCGCAATTCATTTAGTAATGGTCAAAGGGTTGAAGGAATAACCATACCCCCTTGTATCATCTCCCTTGACCACCACTGCATAAATTTCACTCGACTCCTTGGATTTTTTCACAAATTCTTTTATGGTGAGGAGAGAACTCCCCTTCACTTTAGAAGCCTCGGGGCGACTCTCTAGCGCCATAGGAGTTAGAACCCGCTTTCTCCCATCTTTGACAAATATATAGGTATTGTCTCGTCCTCGATGGATCGCATCTCGATCCGATTGCCATAGACAACTGAGAAGCATATGACATACTTCCATGTCCATTACATCACATAACACTTCGTCTTTATAGCTTTCACTAATAGAGAATACAATAAAACATTGTTCGATTACCTTGGTGTCTCTAACCTTCTTAATTCAACCGATCGAGTACAGAGATGGATGCTTCGTCGTCGGCAACAAAAGTTTGTCCACCATAACTTGGGACGTAAATTTTTAATACTTTCATTATCAATGATGACGTTGTAAACCTTTTTGTTCATGGTGCAACGGGTACAAAAGATGTTGTGGTGTTGTGGATGCACTTCCTTCCGGGGTATGTAACAAAGACATCTTACGACCAAGGACTTGCCATGGTCCTCAGCCAACCAATTTGTTCCATCCGTGTCGTCTTCAACAGATTGTTCAAATTCTTCATACTCGAGCTCTGCTTCCACTTGAGTATCTTTAATTACCCCATCGTTAATGGTCAAATTGGCGGAGGGGTGCTGAGGGCATGTATTCGACAAGTGGCTTGGTTGGCCACAACAGAAACAATTGTTCGGCCTATGGATTTGGTGCTTGAGTTGGACCCGCTATCGTAGGGATGTTTCTTTGTGGTCTAGAGGGAACGCTACCCGCATCATGATTCACGATCGTCGAAGGTGGAGCACGAACTCTGACAGACTCCTTTCCCTTAGACATGGTCGAATATTGAGTAGAACCCGTCGTAGAGACACGGGTCGAGGGATAGGTTCACGTAGGAACCCTCGCAAGTTGTGTTTCTACCTCAGTGGCATTTTGAGCCACTTCAACCACTGTCCAGACTGGATATAGATGCTTGCGGTCCTAGATTGTGGTTTGTAAGTTGCCAATGAACCTAACAGATTTTTGTGACTCTAATCTTTGATAAGTCATTCCGCATAGTCAAGTGATCAAACTCGGTATGATAATTTGTGACGGTTCAGTTTCCTTACCTATAATTTTGGTATTGTTGGAACAATACTTAATCATAGTCGCGGGGTGAGAATTTGGATCTGAGCAATCGCTTCATCTGATGCCATGATCGAATGGGCAACTTGTTTTCATGGGTGCGAGCGAATTATAACTGTTCCCACCACGCGGAGGTGATAGATTTTAGCGTGTATGCAACAAGTTTGACTTGTTTGTCCTCCAAGACACCCATGTAATAAAAAAACTGCTCCACCTCTGTTAACCAATCTAGGAAATCTTCAATGTTGAGTAAATTATTAAAGCTAGGAAGATCACTTTTGGATTGGAAGTCTCTTTTAGCACGATCCACACGTTCATCTCCTCAAGCGGCCCATTGCACAAGGACGCCTTTAATTTCTTCATCATTGAGATCCAAATTGTCGATATTAGCCATGTGATTTGCTAACAGTTGTGATTGACGAAAAATGGGATTGTCTCGCACATCGATTGCCAGTGGCCGTGCATCGCCTTAGGTCCGTGGTTGGGCTAATGATGCTGCAATATGATCGAGAGTTACTTGTTGCCCTTGCATAGCTAACTCATTCGATCGCTGGAGAGTATCGATTCACTCCGCAAGAGTTTGAATACCCCGAGCACCGTCAGAGGGATTGTTGTTGTGGTTGTCGCTAGAAGCCATCTTCTCGAGGTTGTTCCTCGCTCTGATAGCAACTTGATGTAGCATAGACGGGGTGAGATCGATCACCGTCTCTCTCATAAGGATAACTATTCCGAATCCACGAAACTATTGAGACTCCTCAACTGATCTTCTTCGAATCCACGAGCATAAAAGAGTAGAAACTCAAGATATTTTATTAAAAGATGAATAATATGATCCTTAACAACGAATTATAAAGAGTATTTATAACCTAGGTTTAGTAATAGAAATCCAAAAGTGCGTAAATCAAGAGTCCTAAACGAATTGGGAGAGAAAAATATTCAAAACGGAAAGTTTGCGCAAAATCTCGCGTCTGCTCGTGCATGGTCAAGCGCTTGGTGAAGAGTGGTCGGGCACCACGGGGAAAAACATAAAATCTGATGAATTTTGGGTGCCTGGTTGAAGGTTGGTCGGGCGCCTGGTGACGAACAAAATTGTCCAGAGAGTCGAGGCATAATTCAAATGAATTTCGGGCGCTCGGAAGGGAGGTGGTCGGGCATTCGATGATGGTCGGGCGCTCGGTGAACTGAATGTTGAGCAACTAAAATTATGAAATCTGTCTAGAAATTCTCTAGACTAATCTGGTCTATGGTTGGGCACCCAGTGAAGGTTGGTTGGGCACTCAATAAGGTTAGATTTTCTGCATTTTGGCGAATATTTTGTCGCTCCGCCTGGCTTCCTTCCGATGGTCAATTCTCTTCATGTAATCGTTAGTGACCTCCTCTACATCAAATGGTGACCAAGATCATTGGTTCTATTGTAGATCAAGCATTTTCCAAAATTACTGTGGTTTTAACAATCTGATTTTACATTTTGTGTTCTAGTAGTCCACCATTTTCCTTACAAACCATCCATTTTGTGGTCACTAATTGGACAGTTAAATTTATTAACTGTGTGGTCTTTTGAACTGTGTGCTTCATTCTAAACACACACACCCTGACTTGGATGGTCTGAATTGATGGTCATCTATGCCATCTGTGCAGTGGATGGTCACCATCACTAAGAAACTGTGCAGAATGCATACACGAATCATACAGCAGGTAGTCATATGATCTACACAATTAGGAATGCATGTGAAACTTCAAGTATGATTACTAATCGACCCAATCTACTAATGTTGGTTCCATAAGTGCTAAAGCATGTGATTTTGTGGGCCCCACAAGGTGGCACAAACACTACTGAGGTAAGAGGATATGTTGATGGAACACGGATTGCGTCCTACCCCTGCGGTCTCCAACTGGGAATGGGCAGGAGCTCTGAGTGGCCACCGTGATGCATCGGTTTTATCCACACCGTCCATCCATTTCACTGTATCATTTCAGATAATAGGCCCAAAAACGAGGCATATCCAAGACATAGGCGGACCGCAAAACATGGATTAAATTCTCACGGTTGAAAATTTCTTGGGGCTACAGAAGTTTTGGATCGAGCTGATATTTGTGTTTTATCTTCATCCCGTCTATGTAACTTTATGAATAGGTTGAATGACAAATAATAAACATCACGGTGGGCCCTAGGGGAAGTTTCAACGGTGAGAATCATTACCATCACTGCTTCCTGTGGTGTGGTTCACTTGAGCCTTGGGTTTACCTAAATCATTACCATCCATAAAATGGCACGTTGAAATGGATGAACGGTTTGGATAAAACCCATACAACACGGTAGTCACTCAAAGCTCCTGCCCATTCCTAGCTGGAGACCCACCAGGGTTGGACGCAATCCACGTTAATGTTAATGAGCCGAAGAGTGGGTCTAGTACTTTTCATGTCGAGAAAAATCGATGTATGTGTACAATCACATTTATCCCACATAATATACGCTAATTCATGAGTGGGTCCCACAAGGCATGAATGGTGATGCATTAAAGCAGTTCCTGCAATATGGTCCCTGGGGTAATAGGAATCCCCAGTAATTAAAACTCCAGCTATTCTGGAGCTCCCTGTGAATTCTGTGTTATATCCATTCCATGCATCCATTTGGGCAGCTCATTTTAGGCCGGGAGGCAAAATATGAGGGAGATCCAAAACTAAAGTAGATCACACCACATGAAACAATGAGGATTAAATGCCTGCTTTTGAAACCTTCCTGGAAGCTACAAAAGTCTTGGATCAGTCAGATCTTCAAGAACACTATATGAAAGAAGGGACCCTGAGTTGCCTGCACCAACCAAGCCAATAGTTTGAAGAAACTTGGGGCTCATAGTGATGTTTGCGAGGAATCCACCACGTCTATCCATTTCACCAGCTCACGATTAGTACATGACCCAAAAAAATGAGACAGATTGCAAAGCAGGAATGCAAATGCCACTTTTTGAGGCCATGGAGGTTTTAGATGAGGCTAATATATATTTGTGTTTCGATCAATTCTTCTCCGTGGGAATGACCAAAATGGATGGTGGGTTTCTCACAAATATCATAGAGGGCCCACATAGCTTGCTGTTGGATCTGTTGGATCCGAGAGAGAGAGAGAGAGAGAGAGAGAGAGAGAGAGAGAGAGGCAAAGTATATAAATATATGAAATGTTATATAACAGCAAACCTTGCATACAATGAGGGAATATGTCCACAGATAACAGAAAATATTAATTACAAAGGTTTATTGGCTACAGAAATTATAAAAGGGAAGTTTAAGACTTTTGCCCATCTGATAGGAAGAGTTTACAGATTTATTAATGGAGACAGTAAATTAAAAATGAAAAAACGCGATATGAACCCTACGTGTTGTTGGATGATAAGCACAGTAAATCGTCTAGACGGTTGCCTCTACATGATACGAATCTCCCGTATATACCTTCACAGAGAAAACACTTGGATTAAACTCAAAAGTGAGACAAACAACTATTAATTATTGTACCAAACACTAAATATCCATTTTCAGCGCAATTTTAATCATCATCATAAAATAGATATACCGAGGCAACACTATCCACATTGTACTACTACGATAGGAATCAAAAGGACCCAAAGAGAATGTTTCAAACCCAATTAGCAGTAGATGAATGGCTTGTGCATCTCCGTATGATGCATTCCGTGGAGTGCATGATATAAAAAATGTCCTGCAGTGTCACACCCCACAATGAAAAAGATGCCTTAAAAGCTAGACTAATCCAACCACCAGGTGGGCCACGCCATAGAGAACAATGGACCAAAAACCTTCAAATTCAGGTGAAACCATGAACACATGATAGTTGGACTAGCCAAAGTTTTGAAGGTGTCCTGCTTTCATGGTGGGGCAATGGCCAGTCGGAGGATGGAATATCATACACATACTAAAATGGAATGGGCCGCACATGCAAGTAGTTTTGCTGAACTTTTCAACTAGAACTGGTCAGTGGTACATTCTCATGGGCATAATAACTATTGAGTCAAGAAAAATCTATTTTCAATAGTTTGGTTGCTTAAGAACTATGAATCTGTTTGGGCAGGGAATCCTGCAAAATAAGAAGGACCAATTGCTCTTTTCATGGGGCCATGCCTCATTTCCTACAGAGCACCTATTCTATTCTTAATTGTGATTTTGAAAGATTATGAAAAATTAAAGAGATGATCTAGCGCACAGTCGATGGAAACCATCTTATGGACATAATTGCAATGATCTTATTGGCATTTGCATAACCTATCTAGACCATCCATCAAGTCTAGTCAACTCTTAGAGGCTTCCTTGAACAATTTGACTACTTAGATGATTGACGTAGAACATGTGGCAGAATTTCATGGACAACCAGATCAAAAGAAATTAGGCTACAAAGCTTGGTATAGGATAAAAATAACCTAAATGCACGCTATAGTTTCTGATGGCCGTAACTTAATTGGTAATTAGATTAACATGTATGATATGCCATTGGAAAGCTATCAATGAGCTTAGAACAGAGGAATTGACAAATCAATTGGTCCCAAGGGATTTTTTTGAAAAAAAGGGCCATCATTTAGGTCAAAATTGTGTTTTAAAGGCTTACTATTTTCAGTAAGCTCTTTTTTGTTATTTTTATGGCTTTAAGAGTTTGATTCAAGTCTAAAGTCTTTGTTTTAGTCATCAAACAAATTATTATAAGTTAGGATAAAATTAAACATTCTTTTGTTAGTTTTGTTATCTTAGGAAAGTTTGTTAGAGGTCCCTTTTGCTTTTATTAAGCCATCAAATATGTTGTAATCAACACTTTCTATTAAATACTATCAATCTTATTTCTTATTTTTTCGAGAATTTTCTCTCCTGTTGGATTTAAGGATAATCAGTAAGGAAACGGTGGTGATCCTTTTTCTCTTCTCCGTACACCAGCTATGTATGCTGATGATCTAAACCGTTAAGTCAATGGCATGTAAAAATTGGATGCACGAGATCCATCATAGAAGATAGATCCAGTACTCACCGATGTTTAAGACCATCCACTGCTCACTCTAAATTCCAGATGGATGCGGATTAGCTACTGACAGGTTGAGTAGCCATCTCGCTACTGAAGTGACATCACCAACTTATGTGGGCCCCTCTGTGATGTATGTGTTGTATCTATACTGTTCATCCATTTGGAGAGATCATTTTAGGACATGAGACAAAAATTGAGGAAGATTCAAAGCTCAAGCAGACCCACCAAAGAAAAGGAACGGGGATTGATCTCCTACCATTAAAAACTTAATGGGGGCACAAAAGTTTTCGATCAAGCTGATATTTGGGTTTTCCCTTCTTCCATATCTTTGTGAACTTATGAACAGGTTGGGTCTCAAATAAACAACATGGTGGGCCCTAGGAAGGTTTCAACGATCATAACACTGTCCCCACTGTTTTCTTTGGTGGGGTCCACATGAGCTTTGGATCTGCCTCAATTTTTGTCTCATGCCCTAAAATGATCTCTCCAAATGGATGGATGGTGTAGATACAACACATACATCACGGTGGGGCCCACATAAGTTGGTGACGTCACTTCAGTAGCCAGATGGCTACTCAACCTGTCAGTAGCTAATCCGCGTCCATTCCAGACAGGGGGACGCGGATAGCAAATGCACTTATGTGCATGTGAAGATTTCCGTACACTTAGCCAGCTAGATCATTTCCCAAACATAACCCTCCAAATATAGTGATTTTCCAGGAGAAACCGCCAACAAGTAGGGCATGTGACCATTGCAGTGTTTTTTAAATCATTTAAAGAGCTTTTGGCGTGTCAACTTCGGTGGCATTAGATGAGATGGAATCATGAAAAAACCATCATTACTGTTTGTCAGGGTTTATCGTGGTATTGGTGTAAACATGGTTGTGCACAAGTCATGTTTGGATTGCACCTGTGAATTCAATTGTGGATGAGACTAATGCAAGGTAATGTTTGAATGGTTAGTGGGATGCATTTGGAAAACCTAGGTGGATTGCGTCGTACCCAGCTCGAGCGATCATCCATTGGAACAAGGCTATGTGGAGCCCATTGTTATGCAAGGGTTTTATCTACACTGTACATCCATGTTTCTAGGTCATTTTAGGGTATGAACCCAAAGGATGAGGCAGAACCAAGGCTTAAGTGGACCATAAAGCAGGAATTGAACAGTCACCATTAAAAACTTCTTGGGAGCTGTCGAAGTTTCATGTCAAGCTAATATTTGTGTTTTCACTTCATCCCGGTTTACATGACCTTGTGAATAAGTTGGATGGTAAAAAAACATCACGGTGGCCCCTACAAAGGTTTCAATGGTTGGTGTCATTATCACCGCTGCTTCCTTTTGTGTGGTCCACTTGAGAATTGGACCTGCCTCATTTTTTTAAGCATGCCCTAAAACGATTTGAGAAAATGGATGTATGATGTGGATAAATACTTATACTACAATAGACCCCACAGAGACATGATTGGATGTATTATTGTCCCATCCTCTTTCGATTTCAAGAGGGGATTTGAATTTGTGGGATGGGTTGTGTCCGGCAGAGATTTCAAAGAAGGGATGTGGAGAATCCCGTCAAACCCTGCATCATTTATGATGGGATGTGCCGTGGCCTCTCTTCCAACCATCCAAACATGGCTAGAGTGGATTTTTGACTTCAATACCTCTTAAGTTCATCTAATCCCACCAAAATCAATGTGCCAAACACCCCCTTATTTTTTGCATGGGTGGTCCAGCTAATAAGTTGTCCTACCTATATTTTGTTCTTGCCATATATGATGGAGTTTTCCTCCTCAGCAAAGGAGGAGAGAGAGTGTTTTTGGGTGAGGCCGGGCGCCCGGGCCCTTAAGTGGCCGGGCGACCGAAATTCCCCACAAATATCAGCTTGGCTGTTGGAAGGTTTTGGCCTAAGCCGGGCGCCCGACGGTCTTGTGACCGGGCACCCGATGATCCGGCCGGGCGCCCGATGATCCGGCCGGGCGCCCGACCATGTTTGGTCCGGGCGCCCGAAATTCAATTTTCTCTTGGTTTTTTTCTCGCTGGACTAATTTTGAGTTGGCCGGGCGCCCGACGGTCTAGTGACCGGGCGCCCGACCCGGCGCGGACTGCTTGTACGCAGTTTCCTAATCTGGCTCTAATTGTTCCTTTTTGGTACTTAAGCACTCCAAAACGAGATTAGAGCATCCCATTGTGTTGCTAACACGTCCAAGGTGAGAAAGAGAGAAAAAGAGGAAGAGAGAAAGAGAAGAGAGAGAAAGAGGAAGCTTGTAGAAGGGAGAAGTTGCTTGAAGAAGGATTCTTCTGCGCAACGGTCATCTCAGCGCTTCTACGTTCTCGGGATCGGTGAGATCGTTTCTCCTTTACTATTCTCTTGTAGTTTATCCATCCCTGCGTGGGTGAAGAAGTTTGATCCAAGCGGTGTGTGCTTGTGATCGGTTGTAACAGTTCCCTGAGATAGTGGATTGTTGATCTGGACTAGGTCCCGTGGTTTTTACCTCTTTTGAGGGTTTTCCACGTAAAAACTCTTTGTGTTCGTGTGGTTGATGTTTATTCTTGATTATTGCATTAGCATAGTCCATAATTCTAGTGTATTGGGGGGCGAGATCCGAAGGTTTGTGTGAAACGCACCCAACAAAGTGGTATCAGAGAGTTCAGGTTGTTTAAACGGTGTGGGATCGGTTCTGAATTATGGAAGGTGGCTCATCAAGGATGATCAGCCTCAATGGTTCTAACTGGACCATATGGAAGGCTAAGATGGAGGACTTGCTCTATTGCAAGGACTTGTATGCTCCAATTCTAGGCATATCGGCGAAGACGAAGGATATGTCAGATGATGATTGGAAGAAAGTGGACCGGAAGGCGGTGGGGTTCATTAGACAATGGTTGGATGATTCGGTTTTCCACCATGTGTCTACAGAGACCTCAGCCGCTAGCCTATGGCTGAAATTGCAAGGGCTGTATGAGAGGAAGACGGCCGGCAATAAGATATTCCTGATAAGACGACTTGTGAATCTCAAGTTCAAAGATGGTGGTTCTGTGGCTGAACACATGAATGAGGTCAGCAATATTGTGAACCAACTCTCCGCCATGAAGATGGTCCTGGATGATGAACTTCAGGCTTTGCTACTGCTTAGCTCATTGCCTGACAGTTGGGAGACATTGGTGGTGTCTCTGAGTAACTCCGCGTCAGACGAAAAGGTATTCATGGATCAGGTAACAAGCTGTCTCTTCAATGAGGAGACAAGGAGGAAGTCCCTAGGGCCTGCTCAACAAGAGGCCCTTGTGACACAAGATAGGGGGAGAGGAAAGAATAGAAATGGCGGAAAGGCCCGAGATAAATCAAGAGGCAAGTCAGTTGCCAGGAAAGATGTTGAATGCTGGAATTGTGGCAAGAAGGGCCACTACAAGCATGAATGTCACAAGAAGAAGAGTGACAAGAAGGGTAAAGGAAAGGAGAAGGAAGATGAATCAGATTCTACTGCGGTCGCCTCAGATGGTGACGTTGTTGTTATTCTTTCGGCAGATCACGATACTTGTCTCACGGCTTCGAGTCAGGACACCGACTGGGTGATCGACTCGGGAGCCTCGTTTCATGCGACTCCACGCAGAGATTTCTTCACAAGCTACAAGTCAGGTGACTATGGGACAGTGAAGATGGGAAATTCTAGTGTTTCGAAGATCGTAGGGGTCGGTGATATTTGTTTGAAGACCGATGTGGGCTGCACATTAGTTCTCAGGGATGTGAGACACATTCCAGACCTTCGCCTAAACTTGATGTCGACGGGAAGGCTGGATGATGATGGTTATGAAAGCCGGTTTGCTGGTGGGCGCTGGAAGCTCATCAAGGGTTCGTTGATCGCTGCCAGAGGAAAGAAGTGTTGCACTCTTTACAAGGCAAGTGTCAATGTATGCAAGAGTGGATTGAACACAACAGAGGATTCAGCTACTGATGTGTGGCACAGGCGTCTAGGCCACATGAGTGAAAAGGGGCTTCAGCTACTAGCGAAGAAGCAGCTCCTTCCAGACGTGACAGGTATACCTCTCAAAACCTGTATTGACTGTTTATCTGGGAAACAGCATAGAGTTTCTTTTGTTAAAACTGCTTCTCATACTAATAAAGTACATGCATTAGATTTGGTTTATTCTGATGTTTGTGGTCCTATGAGGACAAAAACCTTGGGTGGGGCATTGTATTTTGTTACATTTATAGATGATGCATCTAGGAGAGTTTGGGTGTATGCTTTGAAATCCAAGGACGAGGTCTTTGGTGTGTTTAAACTGTTTCATGCTATGGTCGAGAGGGAGACAGGCAGATCATTAAAGTGCATCCGCACTGATAATGGTGGTGAATACATAGGTGACTTCCACGAGTATTGCAAGTCACTGGGTATACGGCATGAACAGTCAGTTCCCAAGACCCCCCAGCATAATGGCGTGGCTGAGCGAATGAATCGCACCATTGTAGAGAGAATCAGATGCATGTTATCCCATGCAAAGTTGCCCAAGATGTTCTTGGGAGAAGCAATGCACACAGCGGTGTATTTGATAAGCAGGTCTCCATCAGCCCCGTTGAATGGAGAAGTACCTGAGAAGGTGTGGACTAGACGTGATCCATCGTACAGTCATCTCAGGGTGTTTGGATGCAGGGCATCCGTTCACGTACCAAAGGACGAGAGGTCCAAGCTCAATATGAAGATCAGGCAGTGTGTGTTCTTAGGGTACGGTGATGAAAAGTTCGGTTACAGGTTGTGGGATCTGATCGAGAAGAAGCTCGTCAGGAGCATAGATGTGGTTTTCATTGAAGATCAGTGTATAGAAGACATTGAAAAGCCAGAGAAGACCCAACCTAGTTCAGGTGAACTGGAGGATACGGATCCGATTACTCCTCCCGTGGTGCCTGATGACGGGGGAGTACAGCAAGGTGCAGAGGATGAGGGAGTCCCTACAGAAGATGGACAGGGGGAGGAGCCCCAACTTGATCCACCTGTTGAGCCGTAGGTGAGGAGGACATCAAGGGACAGACATCCATCCAAGAAGTACTCGCCGCATGAGTACATTATGCTCACAGATGGGGGAGAGCCAGAAGACTATTCTGAGGCCCTAGCCGACGAGCATAAGGGGGAGTGGTTGAAAGCTATGCAAGAGGAGATGGAATCCTTACATAAGAACCACACTTATGATATGGTGAAATTGCCTAAGGGCAAGAAAGCTCTGAGCAACAAGTGGGTGTTCAGAAAGAAGAATGAGCAGAAGAATTCACAGACAAGGTACAAGGCCAGACTTGTGGTGAAAAGGTTTGGTCAGAGAAAAAGAATAGACTTCGAGGAGATATTCTCACCAGTGGTGAAGATGACATCCATTCGGGTGTTACTTGGGTTGGCGGCTAGCATGGATTTGGAGATAGAGCAGTTAGATGTCAAAACTGCCTTCCTCCATGGTGACCTGGAAGAAGAGATCTACATGCGCCAACCAGAAGGGTTCGAAGTCAAGGGCAAAGAGCATATGGTGTGCAGGCTTAGGAAGAGCTTGTATGGGCTGAAGCAAGCTCCTAGGCAATGGTACAAGAAGTTCGACTCGTTCATGTTAAAGCATGGATATGACAGAACGGAGTCGGACCACTATGTGTTCACTCGCAGGTTCTCAGATGGTGATTTCTTAGTTCTGCTATTGTATGTTGATGACATGCTCATCATGGGAAAAGACATCAAGAAGATTGACAGGCTGAAACAAGAGTTGGGCAAGTCGTTTGCGATGAAGGACTTGGGCCCGGCAAAACAGATCCTAGGAATGGAGATAACCCATGACAGAAGCAGCAGGAAGCTCTGGTTGTCACAAGAGCGGTATATTGAGAAAGTCCTAGAGCGGTTCAACATGAATGCAGCGAAGCCGGTCAGTACTCCACTGGATGGTCACTTCAAATTGAGCGACAAGCAGTGTCCCAAGACGAAGGCGGAAGTGGAAGAGATGCGGAAGATACCCTACGCGTCAGCGGTAGGAAGTTTGATGTATGCTATGGTGTGTACGCGCCCAGACATAGCATATGCGGTTGGTGTTGTCAGCCAGTATCTTGCCAATCCTGGCAAGGAATATTGGGCAGCAGTGAAGTGGATACTGCGGTATTTGAGAGGCTCATCCGGGTTGAGCCTATGCTATGGTGACGGAAAACTTGTGTTAGAAGGCTACACAGATGCAGATATGGCAGGTGACATAGACTCCAGGAATTCTACATCGGGGTTCATGTTCACGTTTGCAGGCGGAGCGGTCTCTTGGCAGAGCAAGCTACAGAAGGTCGTAGCATTGTCGATGACAGAGGCCGAGTATATTGCAGTCACAGAAGCATGCAAAGAGATGCTTTGGATGAAGAGGTTCCTACAGGAACTCAGCCTGAAGCAGGAGGAGCACGTGGTCTATTGCGATAGCCAAAGTGCTATACACTTGAGCAAGAATCCAAGTCAGCATTCCAAGTCGAAGCACATAGAGATTCGGTATCACTGGATCAGGGATACTTTGGAACAGAAGGTGTTACAGCTTGAGAAGGTCCATACGGACGATAACGGGTCAGACATGATGACCAAGGCTTTGCTCAAGGGCAAGTTTGAGGTTTGCAGAAACCTGGCTGGCTTGAAGAAGGCGAATTTCTCCTGAGTCGGAAAGGGGGAGATTTGATGGAGTTTTCCTCCTCAGCAAAGGAGGAGAGAGAGTGTTTCTGGGTGAGGCCGGGCGCCCGGGCCCTTAAGTGGCCGGGCGATCGAAATTCGCCACAAATATCAGCTTGGCTGCTGGAAGGTTTTGGCCTAAGCCGGGCGCCCGACGGTCATGTGACCGGGCGCCCGATGATCCGGCCGGGCGCCCGACCATGTTTGGTCCAGGCGCCCGAAATTCAATTTTCTCTTGGTTTTTTTCTCGCTGGACTAATTTTGAGTTGGTCGGGCGCTCGACGGTCTAGTGACCGGGCGCCCGACCCGGCGCGGACTGCTTGTACGCAGTTTCCTAATCTGGCTCTAATTGTTCCGTTTTTGGTACTTAAGCAATCCAAAACGAGATTAGGGCATCCCATTGTGTTGCTAACACGTCCAAGGTGAGAAAGAGAGAAAAAGAGGAAGAGAGAAGGAGAAGAGAGAGAAAGAGGAAGCTTGTAGAAGGGAGAAGTTGCTTGAAGAAGGATTCTTCTGCGCAACGGTCATCTCAGCGCTTCTACGTTCTCGGGATCGATGAGATCGTTTCTCCTTTACTATTCTCTTGTAGTTTATCCATCCCTGCGTGGGTGAAGAAGTTTGATCCAAGCGGTGTGTGCTTGTGATCGGTTGTAACAGTTCCCTGAGATAGTGGATTGTTGATTTGGACTAGGTCCCGTGGTTTTTACCTCTTTTGAGGGTTTTCCACGTAAAAACTCTTTGTGTTCGTGTGGTTGATGTTTATTCTTGATTATTGCATTAGCATAGTCCATAATTCTAGTGTATTGGGGGGCGAGATCCGAAGGTTTGTGTGAAACGCACCCAACAATATATGCATTGAATCATTAGATGGATCACTTATCAGTTGCCATACATAAAGTGGGGAGTTCCTTAATACCACTATAAAAGGAAATGGTAACAAAACAAGAAATTAGTTGATAAGGTAGAGCCATTAGAACCGGAATGTGGCATGGCCATCTCTCTACCCCACATGGGCAATGATCATGTGTCAATTGAGACCATCCATCTAGCTGATCAAATTCCGAAAAAAAAGTTTTGTTAGACAATTCAAGATCATTCTTCTCCTCTCACCAAATGTGGTCCATTGAACATTTTTTTCGACACCATGGGATCATTTAATTTGTGTATTTCTAATCACGGTACATCAACAATAGGGGCAATAAATGAATGTATTGAATTGACACGTCACCACAATGAGGGTACAGTGGCCCGCCCCCACCAAGGTTACAATATGGGGGCGGTTTCCACCATTGGATTGCATCTTAAATTTTAATATGTACGGATTGACTTATGGATTATATGCTACGTGGGCCAATTGATGTAAACTCTATTGTGTGGATTATTGTGCATGAAGACAAACATGGAATATTTAGAAGTAAAATTTTTAATGACTCATGTTCCAATCCAAGATTCAAAGGTTAGGAGCATCAATGATGCAAGAATATAAGAAAGAGCCTCTATAAGGTAGTAATAAGAAAATGAACGGTTTAGATGAACTTAAGTATGAGTTATGGGAGGAAAACAGCCACCATACCGTATTGGAACAGGGGAGGACCGTACTCTATCAAACCCCTGCAATGAATAGTAGGAAGACAGAGCACGATGGTTAATATACAAGCACTAAGAATTGTCCACTGCATTATATTGACTCAAATAAAACTGTCCAATTGCTGGTAGCACTTCAGATAGATCATCACTTTCATGATCATAGGCACTGATTTATAAACATTTGTTTGTTGAATTTGGACCACTGGTTATTTTCATCTCCACCATCTTTTTTTTTTTTTTTTTTGGGTTAGTGTACACACCCCACTGTTAGTCACACCTGAAATGTTATCTTCATTCAGTCTACCACTTCATCTCCACCGTCTGCTTGCATACATAGCATGTAAGGTTATGCGTGAACAAATATGCATGGTTCAGGTCGGACCCACTGTGATATGTTTCCAAAATCCACTCCAATTATCAAACACATGACTGCATCTTAGGCCTAGGGATAAAATACAAGCAGATTTATGATTCAGGTGTGTAGTACCAAGGGAAGCAGTTGGAAGGGGATGCCTGCTGATGACTTTTTACGGGGCCCACCTCAATTTGTATGTACAATTGATTCGATCATCAGTTGCATTACCCATTATAGGTTCAGGGCCATAAAGTTAGGCTGACCGATGTTTTAGGTGGCCACACCAAAGGAAAGAGTTGTGAGAGGGACATCCACTCTTTATTTTTTACTGTGCCCAATGTGATGATTATGTGAAATCCATTCCAACCATTAGCTGCCTGGCAAAAATTTATGTCAAGGGCATCCATGCTTTAGATGCATCTGCAATTTATCTGGGCCACACCAAGGAAACAATTTGGAGGGTGGGCGTCCCCTGTACTTTGTTTCCACTCAGTCCATCTGAATCATGGACGGTTGATGCAAGGAGTGGATTTCACATATACATCATGGTGGGGTCCCCCTGAGCCCGCTCCCTGCTCCGTGCTCTCTCTCTCTCTCTCTCTCTCTCTCTCTCTCTCTCTCTCTGGTATTAATAAAAAAAGAAAGAAAAAAACTACTGTCACCGAATTAAAGGCTAGGATTGATGGACCAATCTGAATCTTGGGCTTTAACATAAAGACACTGGTTCCATAATTTAGTCAGTTTAATTTTGTTAATGCCACGTCTACCATTTCTAAATTCATGTATATCAAGCATCAGACATGGCTAGAGTATCAAATCACTCAACCACGAGTATATTAGACCATGTAATAGTTTGATAATGGAGGTTTGCTAATATGGCACATTTGGGCTAGGAAAAAAATAACAATCAATTTACTTTGTGTTGTTGCCCACTTGAAGAGTGAAATTGCCTTTTTTATTTTTTATTTTTTATGCAGAAATCTAATAATTATTTGGAACCTTATAGAAAGCTTAGGTCTCACACATATTTCTTGTTTTTGCATGTGCACCGCCTGGCCTGTTTAGTCAATTAAGATTGAAAATTTGAATAGCTGCAACCAATAAGAGTAACATGAATTCTATCTCGAATGTTGCCACCCTAAATAAAAATAAAGCCATCATGTCTACTTTGTATGTGTATTTGTGTATGACAAAAAACAGAACGGATGGAGGTAGTTATCAAATCAGTGGGTGTAAAGGTTCCAACAATATACAACCTAATGGAAAATCATCACAGTTTTCACCCAAAAATGAATATCCCTACCATGTGTTGATGTACAAATAATGAGTGGGACGTGTGACGTTCAACAAACAACTAAGATTGGGTGAATCTATTTGACCCAAGAATGTTGTGCAAAGAACATGTGGCAGATGATTGGAATAAAAATATACCCTATTCTTCTTCCTCATTTTCTTCTTCGTCGTCGTCGTCGTCAATGGAGGAGGAGGAGGAGGAGGAAGAGGGAGAGACCACAAGGCCTAAATAGGTAGATAGAGAGAAGGAAGACAGGTTAGAGAAGTCTTCAAAGGAATTTGGGGGTAGTTTGGCAATTAATAATTTGAAAATTACTTAAGAATCTACTCTTAGTAATTGGAATCTTGAAAATTTCAATTGTGTTTGGCAACCTGAAATTTGAATTATTCTTTTAAGAATTTGAAAAGTAGCTTTAAGAAAGAATCATAAATGGCTTAAAGTCTGAAATTGATTTTCACTCGAACTCCAGATTGCCAAAAGTGAAAATCAGATATAGAATTAAATTCCAGACCCCAAAAGATAACCTTTTGAAAACTTAGAGACTCTAGCAGAGTGTCATTGATGATAATTTGGCATTTAGATTATCTAACTATCAGATTAGTGGACATTTATGGGATGATTAAAAATAAAAATATTCAATGTTCTTATTTAATTTCAATAAGTATTGCCGAATTAGAGTCAAGATTGCTGGACCAATATAATTTTTGGGCTAAACTTAGAGACAGTGGTCCACAATTTAGTCTCTGTACTTTTTAAGTTGATGCCAGTGTCTCATTTCTAAATGCCAGGTGTGATACGGTGTTCATATCACCTCACATGAAAGTCAGGCCAGTTTTCAAAACTAAGATGGCCACATTAATGCATTAACATGTAGAAATGAATGTTTCGAAATAATTTATTTCACCATCAGCTTACTTCGTGTGGCCCAACTGAAGCGTGAGATTGTCTGATATTTTACCAGAAAATCCCATAAATTTTCCAATCTTATGAACGTCTCAGATCTCACACGTGTTTCAAATTTTCATGTGCCCTGTGCGTTGGATGTGCATGCCCATGCATGTGAAATTAGAAAAACCTCCCTAGCATGATGACGTGATACCCATCATCTGATCGGAGGTGGACTGCATACTATGCTGCCAGAAGCGAGGTGGGTTAACAAAGTGGCTACTAGACGGTGCTCTGCGGGCCCCACCATGATGTATGTGATTTATCCACGCTGTCTATCTATTTTCCTGGTCGTTTTAGGACATGAGCCCAAAAATTAGGTGGATCCAAATCTAAGTGGATCACACCACAAGAAGATACCAGTGATTGAACTCCCACCATTAAAAACTTCATTAGGCCCACTGTAATGCTTATTTGCCATCTAACCTGTGGGATGATTGGATAACATAAATATTAGCTTCATTCAGAACTTTTGTGGTCCCCAAGAGATTTTAATTGTGGGCGTTCAGTTACCACAGTTTCCTGTGGCCGGTGTGGTCCACATGAGATTTTTATCTGATTCATCTTTGGGCTCATATCCTAATATATATATATATATATATATATATATATATATATCAAGTTGAAGGGGATTCATGAGAGGAGATTGAATGGGTAATTCGCGGAAGCTTAGCACGGCACATAGGTGAGAGAGATTCAGGTTATTAATCAGGTGAGGTAGTCCACAGCTCAAGTGGGTCACACAAGCATGAGAAAAAGACTAGGTGACCTACTTGATGAGTGGACCCTTGATTTTTCATGGCCCCATGCATTTAAGCGGTATACGAATCGCCTCTTCAATGTCTCAGCGCATCAGCATTTGTTAATAACAAATGGTAGAAGAAACAAAAGGAATTACAACAGCCTTACTTTTTTCTTCTCCTCCTTCTTTCCCCCATATGCTCCAATTCCGATTATCAATTCCAACTGGGAATGACTGAAGCTTCAGACACCCACGAACCTTGCAGAGTCTTAAGGACGGCATTGCTGTTTGAATCCTCGGCCATTCTTCATCCATCTCTTCTAAATCTTCTAGCACCAAGACCTCCACTTTCCATACCCCACCTTTTCTGTCCCAAAATGTGGGACCTATCTGCCTTATCCTTCCCCCCAAAATGTAAAGAAACTGAAGATTGGGAAGGGAAGTAGGATTGAGCCATACAGGTGTGCTTTCTCCTGGGTAGTACCCAAGCCTCAACTCTCTGAGGCACTTTAGGGGAGGAGAAAGCTGACGGTCTATCTTCCTTACAAGTCCATCGCTTTTAAGAGACCTGCCATAAAAGTTCAACTCTAGAATTTGCAGATGCTGGAGCATTGATAACACTTCCCATTCCCCTTCTTCAATTTGATCCTCTGACTTTATCTCCATTTCAAGTTCTCTGAGTCTTATCAAGTTCTTCAACTGCAAAATTCCGGATCCATTTTTACGACCCGAATTCACAGGTCTAAACACTATTAACTTTTCGAGATTTGAAAGCTTTCCAAGCCCTTCTGGCATGCATTCTAAAGACTCACAATCGAAGATTTCAATGACAGTTAGCTTCTCTAATGTTGTGATTGACACTGGAAGCATTCTAAAATTGGGACAGTCGTATAAATGTACAATCTGAAGATTAAGAAGATTTCTGATTGAATCAGGGAGTGTTCTTAAGGAAGAAATTGTATCCATGTGAAGATAGACAAGGTGCTGTAATGACCCTATCCCACTCAACAAATCGTCAGACACGACATCTTCCCCTATTCGCATGCTTGAAAACGAAAGAGATAACACCCTCAGCCACCTTACTTCGGAGAGTTTTGCTTTTACACATGCAATGATCTCTTTGCTCTCAATGCCCATCCCAATCAACGTCCGCAACTTGGTGGAACTGTTTCGAATGCTCTCCACTGTTGTGTTCGTCGAAATTCCCAAGTGGCGAGGCTGTACACTGGAGGCGGGCATTCCTCTGCAGTCCAAGCTCATGAAGTTCTCTTCTCTTGCAATTTTTATAACCATATCTCGAACCATGTCATGCATTTCACAATTAATGAAGCCTCTTTTGAAGACATCCATATCGAGTCCAAGAATCAAACATCGATTAAATAATTCTGCAATGCATTCTTCTCCAATCTCAACTGCTGTTTTCCCATTTCTCCCCCAAACAAAACCGTCACCAATCCACCTGTAAACCATTTCATTAACTGACATTACAAAATCTTCTGGAACCATGGCAAAGGACAACAAGCAAGGTTTCAAGTGTATTGGGAGCTCTTCGTAGCTTAACTCTAGTCTTGAAATGACCAGCTCATCTTTTTTTTTGACTGCCAACTTCTCCTTTAAGTGCTCCGATATTTCTCTCCATTCATGGACGGAATCACCTTTTCCAAACATTATTCCAGCCACAACCTTGATTGTTAAAGGAAGCCCCCCACACCTCCCAACGATCTCTTTTCCCAAGCCCTCTATGTCTGGATTGATGCACTTACCTCCTGTTCTTCCAAAAGCTACTTTGCTAAATAATGACCAACTATCTTCATTCGAAAGAATTCGCGGCCGATGTATGTGCTTGTTAATAGCCCCCATTGATTTAGCAACCTCCTCATTCCTTGTTGTAATAATAACACAACTACCTGTCACTCGAGGCAAAGCGGATTTCAAGCTATCCCACCACATTCCATCATCCGTTCTCCAAACATCATCTAAAACTACCAAGTACTTGTCATTTAACTCTCTTTTAAGCTTTTCCAATAGCTCACTAACATCCTTTCCCCTCAGAGATTTGTCTTCTACGTTTAGTTTCTTCAGCATCTTCTTCAACAATTCTTCAAATTTGAAACTTTGAGAAACAGTAACAAAAATTGAGTGCTTAAAAGAGTATTTCACTTTCTCGCTGTTACATGTCATTTGAGCTAGTGTGGTTTTACCGATTCCGCCCATTCCAACTATTCCAATCGTTGTTAATGGGCCATTAGCTTCTAAGATCCAATTCGTAATCTTTGCCAAGTCATCTTCTAATCCAACCATTTCAGCTTCATCCATTAGGATTGGGTAGGTCAATGCAATATTCCCACCATCTTGATCATTGGTAGTTTGGCTAGGAGTTGTATGCAAGTAGGACTTCATTCTCTCCTTCATCTCTCTTATGTTTTGATTTGTGTTCCTCAATTGCTTTCCCATCTGACGACGGGATCTAAAAAGGGTAGGAGAGCAACAACTCATAAAATTGGGTGCACAACCTTGATGTTTTTTCTGAAATAAAAGCTGGTAATCTGCTATTACATCCTCAGCATTGTACACCAACTCTTGTAAGTCACCCATTATCATTTTGAGAATCTCTTTTCGATCTTTTCTCTTCACCCGATCGGCTTCCTTGAGAAAGCTTTGCATGTATTGAAGTTCCTTTGTTGTTTCATCGAACTGGATATCAAACTCAAGTAGTTGACGACCTTCGCTTACGAGTAATGACACCAATTTATCTACGAGAATACTAATGACAGCCTCTGCCATTTCCCTGTGAAATATGTCATACATTTATAAAATAGAATTCAAAACTAGAGGCGCAGGGAAAGAGGAAAGAATTAAAAACTTGGTAGAAAATATTGTAAATGAATTAGCAACAAGAAAATAATTGCACAAATATTCTACGACAAACATATTTTCACTTCACTTTATTTCTATTATTTTTGGTTAAGCCTAATGTGTTGTTTAGAAACTTGGCGAGACAATTCAAAACTCGACTATGTGAACTCAAATCAGTATGAAAATGTGCCAAGTTTCTATATGACTCAAGTGTTGTAAAGCTCGTTGGGTTTTTGTAAACTTGCTCGAGTTTTGCACTAACTATGTGGACCCACCAAATTTTATATTAGTTAACCGAGTTTATAAAGTTAAAAGGTTTGAATAAAAATGTAAAGGTTTGAACCCACCACCTTTAACTTAAACAAAGACCTTAATTGAGTTTCATTACAAGACTTTCCCATTAGCTTAAACTATGATTAATGTGATCAGGGAGTTGATTTGGTACAAAAGATGATTAAGTCTTAAAGTGGAGGATGTGTATAAGTTATCATCCTATCTAAGTGGCTTTGTCTCACTTTACAAGGCTTCTTAGAGGCCACTGAAAGTGGGTGATGTTAGATATGTCCATCAACGTTCATTGGTTCCTACACGGGCCAACATGAGATTCATTAGGTTTACCTAGGAACTTGTTTATGACGTAGATATTATTAGATAAGGGACCCGTCAAGTGGTTTTTGTTGGTGCACTTTTTGTGGCATACTAGTGCACCTTATTTGTCAATTACGTATGTCTATGAGTCTAGGTGTTGGTTGAGCCTAAAGAAGATGAAGATCGAAAACTCAAGTGGAACTGCTGCTTCAAGGAAGAAAAAACAAATAAAAGAGATGCCTTGGTGAGCCTTGAACCTTGAACCTAAACTAAAATCCAAACCTTTAGATGACCCAAACCAATTGGCATACTTTTAGTTATCTTAGAATGGCCTTAGGTGTCCTAAAAGAACACCCAAAGAATGATCCAATAGGTGCTTGAGTGGTTGTGAAAATATGTAAGAAACAACCAACTCAAAACGTCTATAGATCTGTTTTAAAAAAGTCGGGGACTTGTCAGAGACCGGTTGTAAATCACCATTTTTGGGACAACAAATAGATCCAGTCGTTGGCCTAAATTCGACAGGTCGACCACTAGCCGTTGGCTGCCGTTTTCTAGCTATTTAAGCTTTTGCTCTATATATTTTCAACTTGATTTTTGGAGTTCAGAGAGAGAATTTAGTATATTAGAAGCCACCCTCATTGCACATACCATTAGGCTCTAATCCTATGCAATTTTAGTCATCTTCCTTGTGTTGAATCACAAGGTGGAGCATTCAAAGCTCACATGAAAATGAACTTATTCTCTCTTGATCTTTAGATGTTTTAGACACTTTACCACAGGTAGATCCTTCGTCTAAACCTCTTTAAAATCTAATTAAGTGGAATTCCTCTAGGCAACCAACTCCTGCTAGTTGTAAAGAATTCACACCATCTCCTATCACTTTGGGCATCTTAAGAGCATAACATGCGAGGTGATTGATTGATTGAGCTAGGCATTGGCAACGCAGTGGCAACGCGATCAATAGAGCATATGAGAGCTGATTAAAGCCCAAGAGAGAGGAGATCAAGCAACCCAACAAGGTGCTAAACAAGGGGCTCATCCGACAAGTAAGTGTCAAGTTGATAGTTCGGTTATACTCGTTCCTCGAGGAGGATTGAGTGTGAATGTTTGAAATTCAAACTTGACCAAGTCTCCAAGTAGGGAGCATCCAGCGGGAGTATATGCTAGGTTGTTGTGTAGGACTGAAGGGTTGGAGGAACCTCGTCAAAACTTCTAGGTTAGGAGTATCCTTGTTAAACTCCAGGGTAGGATGAAATTCGTAAGCATCCTGGTTGAGAGATGAACCAGTAAAATCTCTGTTATGGGTTAGGAGGAACCTTGTCAAACTCCTCGGTATGGTGGAACCAATTTAAAATACGTAGGTTGAGAGGAACCTGATTTAAACTCCCTAGTGAATGCCGGTGTGCTCAAGGGATGCGTACTTAAACTGGGAGTGGAGTAAACAAATAGTCGAACCACTATACATGCTTGTGTTTGTGATTGTCAATTGAGCCATTTCGTTTCATGCATTATCTTTTAATTATGATTATATGAATGCTTGAATGATTTGTATGCTATGTTCTTGTTAGGTAGATTCTCACATAAGATGTATGTTCACTTAACCAGTACTAGACATATTCTAGTATGATGAATTCCATGTTGGCTACTTAGTTTTCTAGACCTGTTGCTCAGGTAATTATATCTTTTGAAGTCTAGAGTATTGTACATTGATTAGAAGCTTTACAAGTTGCATCTTTATAATCTATGTGCTTAGGTTAGATGGTTTTAATTGCATATTCTTGCTAGCCTTTGTGATTGGACCCACTTAACCTTGGAAGCTAAGTATTTTTGTTTAATTAGTTTATAATTGATAAATTAGTTTAATTAGACAAGAGTTTTTAAAAAGAATTTTTAAATGGTTCTAATCACCCCCTCTAGGACTTAGCCATAGTTATACAAGCTTTGCTTTAGCTTCCGCACACTTACGTCTACAAGTGTGAGCAATGGACGCAATTTCAATTGGTATCAGAGTGAGTTACTCTGATAGAGCAAGCGTGAGTTACTTTTAAAGGACTTAACCATCTGGAGTATATCTAAAGGAACTATAACACGATGTTTACCCAAGAGGGGAGTGACTTTATCACTCGACCACCATATTTTAACGGGTCAAATTATGCTTATTGGAAGGCCTGAATGCGAATATTCCTAATGTCTCTTGATTCAATAGTACGAAACATTGTAGAAGAAGGTTGTACCACATCGGTGGAAACGGTGGATTGAGATGGAGTTCCGATCACCCAATTAAATCAATGAGAAATTGGAGTGGCCAAGAAATGTCTCTTTATAACTACAATGTCATGTGTCTCAATGCAATCTTTTATGTTATCTCACCCGATGAATTTTACCGTTTATGTAATCGTGAGACTAACAAATCAATTTGAGAGATTCTATAGACTAGACATGAAGGAACATCTATCGTTAAAAGTTTTAAATTGCAACTCCTTATCAAACAATTTAAAAACATTAAAATGAGTGATGATGAATTTTTTATGGAGTTATATGCTAGAATAAATTATACATGTAAATCCATGTGTGGCTTAGGAGAATGAGTTCCGGATGGAAAGATTTTTAGAAAATTTTTTAGGTCCCTCCCGGAGAGATTTCGCTCCAAAGTCATCGCCTTAGAAGAGTGTAGAGACATAGATAATATGAAAGTAAAAGAACTTTTAAGTTCTCTACAAACACATGAGTTACACTTTAAGGCCCCCTTTAACAAAAAAAAAAAAAACATTAGTTTGAAGATTGCACATCGGTACTCACATAAGAAAAATATAGTTAAGAGTGAGTCTTCTGAAGATAATGCTAAGGATGATGAGGAAGAAGAATTGAATAAGAGATTTAAGAGATTCCTAAAATTTGAAAGATGGAAGAATTGTGACAAAAAAGACAAAAGGGAGAGAAATTCAAAGGAAAATATTTCAAATATAATCCCGTCCAATGTTACAATTGTGATGAATATAGTCATGTTTCCAATGAATGCCCAACTAAGCCCAAAAAAAATAAAGAAGCCTATGACAGTAACATGAGATGACATGAATGAGTCAAAAGCTGAATCTACTGACTTCACTAGTGATGGGAGCAAAAAATCAGTGAAAATTTTAATGGCTTACACTACTACCTCTCTTCCTCCTAATGTAAGAGAGGATCCCGACCTTCTCGGAGAAGGAGATCCCAACCCCTCACCTCATGCTGAATTTTATGAAGGAGTTGAGGAAATTAGTTACCCTTTGGAAGAACAAACTAAAAATAGTTAGTGAGGATATTTAAAAACTGAACATTATAGGTAAATTTGAGGATTTCAGTCTCATTTGTGTTCTTAGGGGCAAATCAGAGGATTCAAGCCTCATTAGCCCACTTTGATAGTTTAACCTATGTTTATATTATTATCTTTTATTTGCTGGACCATTATCCTGTTTAGGTTAGCGTAATCTTGCTGAATTATGTGCTTGATTGTATGCTAATCTATGCATTGGTCATTATGCTTTCATGTTTATCTTAAATGACTAATTATGCATGATCACCTATGCTTAAATAGTTACATTTATTTATTGATCATGTTCCATACATGCTCCATGTTTAAAAAGAAGCGTTCATCTTCAAGCAACTAATACTTGATGTGTATTTGGTCGTTGAAGCTCTAAAGATCAATGTTCAGATCAATGGTTCTGTGATTCACCGCAGGCATAACACTACAAATAACACGATTGCGTTGTCCGATGATCAATGGAGGTTTAATACTGCCACGAGCACGGGGAGGTATTATGGCCTCCGCAATATGGTTAAAGTCAACCTGCGGCCCTTGCATTGCATGCCGATAATCCGGCCGAAAATTTTTCATCCTTTTCACTAGATAATTGATCCCTCGAGCACCGTCCATGGGATTGTTGCCCAAACCTTTATAAGAGACACCGATCCAAAGAAAGACCTCGTTCTGATACCACTTGATAAAGGAAGGGACGTGGTGAGGTTGATCACCATCTTCCTCAGGGATAACTACTTCAAATTCATGAAGCAAAACTCGAATTCATAGGCAATTAATTTCTCGCATTAACGAGAAGAAAATCAAATAAATCAAAGTTTAATTCAATAATAAAGAGATTGAATACATTAAACGAGTTTGATATGATTATAAATAGAAAAACTAAACCCTAGAAATGTAATCAAGAGAGTCTTAACAAAATGAGAAAGAAATCAGAAAATTGCGCAAGTTTGCGCAAGTCCGTCGATCATGGTCAAGCGACCGACCTGAGTCTTTGGGCAATCGGTCGGTCGATCGATGGGGCTTGGTTGGGCAACCGAAAAGCTCCAAAATCATCTAGAGACCAAACTCGTATTTTCTGAGGAATTTAGGGCGACTAACATTGGTTGGTCGGTTGACCAAAATATGCTCAATTTCGATACTTTTTTTATATCCATTTCTGGTCCATATAAGATAGGAAGGTGGGTGATGCTCATTCGACATTAAGGGGTCCTTGTTCTACATCACAACTGCTTGAGTATACACTTGTAACCATTTTTCCTCATTTAAATCCTATTGTAAAAAAGGAGTTCAAGAGAGCAGAGGGTCCTGAACGTCCCCTCTCGGGTGTCACCTTATGGAGAAAAAAAAGAGAGAGGAATCATTTTCCCATCATTAATCACCTTCTTCATCTCTTCTTCACATGTGTAGTGTGTATAATCCACTCAAGGGATGGTTTGTGTCTTCCTTGGCCCCTACCAAAATAATAGATGCTGATTCTCTAAGTTCCTTCCATCCGTGATAGATCGGGGAGGGAACACTTCAGTTAGAGGATTTTTGCATTAGTAAAATCATCTCGTGATTTAATTGCACAATGTACGATATTAACTATTTTGTGAATTTTTTTTATCATTATAAAAATCTAATGTTATTACAAATAGGGTTTCAATAGGAAACGTATATATGGATATTCAAAAAAATACTAAGTTTTTGCTATGTTTAAACTCGTGTTAACACAAGAATCCTATTGATCAAATCCAAATTTAGACTGACGAACAAAAGTTTAAATGAACATGAAACAAAGCAAAATAGGATTTGTTGAAATTGTTATTAGGATTACATTCTAAGGAATCCTGGATCATGCATTTGAGCCAAATGTAGGAAAATTCCCTAGAACTACGTGATCCCGAAGATTATTCGGAGACTCCATCGCGCAGTCAAGGGAAATGAAGCTGAATCTCCATCTTACAGGTCCATGGCTTAAAATATTATTCAAGGGTTTGAAGGTCATTCTAATACATTTTCAGAAAGTCTAAGATTGGCTTAATATGAACTAGGACAATGAAGTAATGGCTTTCCCTTTGCGAGCATTAAGACATACTTAGAAAGTCGGGGATATCTACACGCGGCCACTTTCTAGCCACTTTTAGTGGGTCATTTAAGATCCAATGACGCTATTTTAATATGATTGTTTAGCCCTTCAAGTTATCTCACCAATGACTCTAGAATAAGATGAAATAGAGTTATACTAAAGGAGATACAAACAATTCTACCGAAGTCCCGCATTTATGCCCAAGTACTAATTCTGAGGTAGTTCTGAATTAACTCAGCTTTGACTTGGCCACCACTATCAAGTGTACTACAACTGTTATTTAGCGCCTTGTGGACTAATCACAAGCTTCCACCTGGGTAGGTCTTCCCGCCAGCTTTTCCAATAATTACATCATTATTTGCATTATTAAGGGCTTTTTCTCCATTTTGCTTAAAAACCAAGGGAACCTAGAAGAGTGGTGGCACATGTTGGTGCATCCTTGTTAGTGCCCATCCCAGAGTGCTTGTACCCTTCCTACTCACCTTTCTTAGTGCCCGCCTTGAGTGCTAACGCACTTCACTAGTGCTTGAGTTGAATGCCAACGAGCCGCAAGTGCAGACCCTAAGAGTGTCGACGCCCACTTAAGAAGCATAAGCGCCCTTTATGGATTCCCCTACTGATCATGTGCATGGCGCCCCCAAATTTTAATTCATTCAGGCTCAATTTGCATCTAATTTACCCTCATGCTTTGTTGATTTTGTCATTCTCATAATTTAAATGCACCGCAAGTCTACAAATGCTTTGTTTGAGTGTTAATAGGTGATAAGGCCCAGTCCTTTCCTCGATCCAAGGGGAAATGCTACCAAAATTCTTATATAGAATTGCTGTAAAATTTATCATCGAATACAATCGCAAGATATCATGTACTTCAATCCATGATCAAACATGGCTTGCATGTGATTAAGATCGAGCTTGGCTTCAATTGTAATGGCTAAGGACACTTACATTAACACCTTTGTTGATAGTGTCCAGGCGACCTAAGCCTATACATCATCCTAACGTAAAGTCTTCTTAGGCCTGTCATATACTAATTATGGCCTTCTATAAGTCCTGAGGACACTCATAAGGCCTTTAACTTGCTTCTCTGGGTTCTAATACACTCTGAGCTTGTCAGTTTGCATCGAGTCTTACGACTCTTAGGCTAAATATGCATCTCTCTCTCGATCAATTAATCGAAGCTAAACCGCGCGCGCCCTATGAGAAACCTTCGGCACTAAAAGCCACCATCTCAGGGAAACATTTTGGGCTCTGTGAGGACACCATCCTAGACCGTTTAGATGACTCTCATCACTTTTATGATTTTATAGGCCACATCTATACATCATCACACATAACATGCAGTCTTTCACACTTATATTTATGTGTATCATTGTATTTTCTCTCATTCATAGCCCTTGAGCTATCCAAAGATGAAATCACTTGGCCTTATCCTCAGTGCATCTAGAGGCATTAGATCGATCCTTTATACCCTCTAGCAGAGATGATAGCATACAGACCCTTGAATGTTTATTATCATTTGACACATTCATGTCAATCATATCATCATTCTTCACAAATATGTCTACTCATACAACGCGTTGAGAAATGCTATCTCTCAAGAAAAGCTATAAAACTATGGCCTATGAGCCTTGACTTACTTTCATATGGTCACGAGTTTAACTGGACATATAAAGCAAGAAAGCTCCTACCCACCGTACTAACTGTAATGTCCTATAAAATTTTCATATTAGGCCTTAGCTTATACGTGAGCAATTCTATGAGAAAGCCATACAAACTCAATTAATTACTTTGTTTAGCCTAAAATTAATGAATTAGAGTAATTGAAAATGGATCATCATTTCTGCTAATTGTGAATAGGCCAAACTATGACCTTAGCTAATCCAAACCCTAATAATCACGCACCTCATTACTTAATTTATTCCAGAAATACTCGGATTAACCAAACAAGCTCTAGACCACTTGTTAGTGGGCCATTGAGCTTGAAGCCAAGGAAAGAAGTCCGTCTTGGTTGGCTTGACGTCCCTCATGGGACATTGAGTTGAGACTGTGTGTTGAATTGTTTAACTTGGGATCGTAAGGTGAGTACATGTGATGTGTGAATATGCTAAGGAATTGTTAAAAAAAAGTAAGTTATTTATGCACCCTCAAACTTTGCCAATGTTGTGGCTTCTGGACCGTTATATCATGACCAAATTAAGGGCACTAAGCTTAATTATAATCTTATAAACACTCATATAGCCATAACCTTGATCGATGATTGGTGAACATTAAACCAACTCTTCATCATATCCATTAATCGGTGTGTGTAAGTGGCAGATTGATCGAAGTCCTACGTCGATCACCACTTGTGACAACTATCCTATGGCTTAAATCGACCCATGTGGACCTAAGTGGGCCCCAAATGTTAAAACCAACCAACCATATGTTATCTAACCAATAACCTAACTTGTAAGGCTAAATGTGCCACATTTGGCACTATAAATACATCTCATTTAGGCTCCCCTCTCCCAAATTCAAAATTTGTTAGGGTTTGAGAGAGAGAGAAAGAGAAAGGAGGGGAAGAGAAGGAGAAGAAGAGAAAGAATGAGTGTGAGAGTGTTGTGAGATTTGGATTTGGGATTCTTTGTTCTTAAGAGTTGTTAGTGCTCCAACCAAGCCGTTGGAGTTGCCCATTTCTCCATAGGATCCACCTTCATTTGGAATCAGAAGTAAGAAATGAATCCTACATCTCAATTTTAATCATTTTAGTGTCAGAATTTTATGAATCTTACCTCAAACTTTATATTTGGTTTAGGATCGAATTTTCCTTCAAAATCCTAACCTTAGGTGCTTGGAGATTGAGAAATCCTCCTTTAAGGTGTGAACCATTTCTTCTAGATTTCTTTTTATCAGCCGTTGATAGTGTTAGATAATGATTATTGGTTATTTTTAGAATTTCATATACCATTTGTGCTTGAATTTCTTTATTATTGCATTCCTAATGTTACTTGATGTTGGTCACTAACTTATTTGATGAATTAATGCTTGATGAATGTGAAATTCCTATTATTATGACTTTTTTTTTTTCAATTGATAAGTGATATTTGTATATGTTAGATTGTATTGATTTACATCAAATTGTACTAATTCGTACATGTGTTCTATTACAATACCCTGGTGTGGTAATAATTTGATTATGTATTTGATAATCTGAATTATTGTTGTGGTGGATCAAGTACTACAAAAATATTTAAGTGGATAGTCCACTTTAGGTTGGCTATCTTAAGCTTATATGGTCAACTGAGGTTGAACACGGACGACTGAAGTAGTCGGAACTACGCGGGATGCTTGGCACCGAATGTAGTTTCATCGGAGTTCTCCATAGTTGATTTGACCACTCTAATGTATGATTGATTGATTGCATGTTATTGTTGAATCACACTCTATGAAATTTGAAATATCTCTGTTACCATTAAATTGAGTCCATTCGTAACCGTTAGTGCGTTACAATCCTAAAAAGACCCATGAACCAAGCATGGTGGTAAATGACATTATGTCTAAGCTATTGGTCTATGCTAGGGTGACGAGCCTCTTCGTAGTGACCATTGAGCAATAATGGTAACAAACTGTTGTTCAAATGGCCCCCATCATGTACTTGGCCGATTGTTACGTGCCAAAGTACCGTTCGAATGACTCGAGCATTAATGGAGGTGACGAGCCTTGATAGGATAAATAGTTGTTGGTAATATTAGCGATGGGCCTACCATGTTGATTATAGTATTGGGTGACGAGCCTTTTTCGCATTGATTTAGTGTTGGCTAACGAGCCCTTACCTTATTGTGATTGTCCTTGGGCGATAAGCCCTTACCATTAGATTAATTGTATAAACTAGACACTTGGGTGATGAACCCTAAATTGGGTCAAAGGACACATGTGAGGAGCCGCTACGATAGCAACAAGCAACGTGATTCAGGTAGACTCGTGATATAATGGTGGTATCCTAGCTTCACTAATATGCTGTTTGAATAGGCTCTAATAAATAGTTAGACAACCATGCATATCATGACAATTATTGGTGATGCCGATGACGAGCCACATTACTATAGTATAGAAATGTGTGGAAGATGAAGTTGTGATGAGGGAGTGTTGGCAGTAGTGAAAAAAGGCGTTGGAGTCGCTTTGATGTGGGATTGTTACAATTTTGCGAACATGCATTCGCATATCATGACATTTATGCATTTAACAACTAGATAAGAAATTGATTGTTTTGTTATGTTATTATTACCTATGGTTGATTGAATTGATAATATGTGTAACTTTTTAAAATGGTACCATTGAATTAGTTACCCACTCCCACCTGTGACGATGTTTTAAAACACAAACTAGTTCTCTTTATTGCAGTTTTTACCGAGGCCGTGGTGATTGATGATTGGACATAGTTTGGCATACCACTATTTCAGGATTATCATTAAAATCTTTATAGTTCTTTAGCAGACTCTTAGTTCATTATGTAAATGTATATGGAGCCATGGATTGTTAAATGTATATTGTAGTTTGTATAACCCCCATATGGGTGGACACCACTTTTGGAGTTGTACCTTTTGAACATTAGCCTTATATTTCTGAGTTTAGTTACATCTATTTAACTTTTCACTGATTTAAAGCTACTCTGATTATTGATGATGATTGAATGCTAATTGGTCTATGTGAAAACATAGGAACTTACCCGCGTGTGTTTTTGCTAAGTTCACACTCGAGAATTTAAGATCAAAGTCTTTGTACTCGAGTGCCAAATTTCAGGGTGTGGCATTACCATAATCACTTTATGTTGCCACTATTACATGATGATCCCACAAGGAGAACATCACTTCAGTTGTACTCTAGATACAAGCTAACCCTCATAAATCCATTGAGACAAGATGTATCACTCATCGAATGAGCACTTATCTTTTGGGCCCCGCCCATTACTATCCACTATACACAACACACATATTTTAACCTTAAATTCATGATCTTAAGCACTAAAAGTCTAAAGTTATCCCTTTATCAGCTAAAGCTGGCATTACATAGCATAAGAGAATCAACTTAGTCAAGATGGTATCCACCATCATGGACCGGACTTCATGTTGGTGTGTTTGCCCTTAAGCCATATAGGAGTGTGAGTGTACCATGCATACATGATCTAAGGTTGGACCTTTAGATACATTCGTCAGTTGGATCAAGTTCAAGTCATTAATTTAGGGGCTCATTGGCTGGGATCAAATGATCATAATGATCATGACTTGATGTTGCACATAATTAATTAATCCTTAGACTTCAAGACATGTATGGGTTATGATCTTGACTGGTAGACTTTGGGTCTTCTTACAAGACTGCTTAGAGGCCATTAAAAGTGGACAAGCTGGGTATTTCTATTAGGAATTGCTAATCCTTACACGAGCCAATAAGGAATCCAACTGGTTTTACTTAGGTATTGAAGTATGGCCAAATCTATTAGATTAGGAAGTCATTAAATGATTTTTTCAATTGGTCCAACACTATGGATATTTTAATATGCTTTTCAAAGGTTTTAATCATTAAAGTTTTATTTTAATGGTTAAAACTACTTTGATCACATTTAATGATAATTTAATAGTGCAGATCATGTGGTCCACCACTTGATCAACATGAGATATAGATCTCTGGTAGATGGATACATCAATAGAGAGATTAGATCATTGGTGCATACATGGATGATACAGATTGATGCACTTAAGTCATATTAGGTTACAAAGGTATGGGCAAGGTGGTGGAATATCATATTAGAATTCCCATTAAACAAGGGTTGTTGATGGGCTGGGCTCAGCCCTGACAAAATTGAAATTTTGAATCGGCTTAGCCTATGGGTCCTAATTCGAATAGTTTAAAATAGAGGCCAAAGCCAACCCTAGGCATGGCCCATTGACCACCCTACCTGAAACCATACCTCCTCTATATATATTAGATATTATCTTAAATAAGAGAATACTAAAGGCCATGGATATACCTCACTTGGATGTGTGAATTAGAGAAAGGAGAGAGAGAGATTCGTGTGTTTGTAAAGAGAGAGAGAGAGAGAGAGAGAGAGAGAGAGAGAGAGAGAGAGAGAGAGAGCGGAGGAAGAAGATGATCTTTAGTCTCCTTCCTACATCAAATAGTCCATTCCTATGGATGGTTGTGAAATTTCTTGACATCAACTAGAGAATTTTCTATGATATTTAGATTTCTCCACTAATGAGATAGATAGAGGAGAGACCTCCTAGGTTGGAGGATTTTCATCGACATTGCATCAGCATACGATGTCGAATTTCATGTAAGATCTAACCATTTCAAGTTAGATTTTGGATTTTGGAAATTGTTCATTATTGTACTTAAGAAATTTTGGGATTTAAATTTTATTTTAAATTCGGGAAAAATCATATTTTACCATGTGTCTCCGATAAAATCCCATCATGATCATAATAGTCATTAACTACTATAAAAAGTGAATAACCTCTACCCTAAGTGATCTAACTAATAAATAGATCATCAATTGTAACACTCAATATCTTTTCGGTGATGTGGACAATTAATGATTCCATTTATTTCACAGTCGAACAATAACTAGAAAATCATAATATGACCACTCTTATGCATGCGATCATTATATATAATCTATTATGTTAATTTAGTGGGCTTCATGACCATTCGTGCAAGTTTAGACTCACAGGTTTAGTATTAGTGTGCATGATAAGCCCCACGCATGATGTGATTAGTGGGAGATGATATAAAAAATACTTGGCCAATGAATCAATAGAGTAGACTCGCAAGCATTTGGTTCGATAGCCATGGACTACAAAATCTTTAGATATGCATGATGGGGCCATTAAAGGGACTAGGCAATCATGGGTAAAGTCTTGGATAACATGTACTCAGAAATGGGTCATAACCTAAAGATCTTGATTAGGAATGCAAGACTTGCATGTATACTTGTGATTTGTGTGCTCAAGAAATACTATATGTGTGAGACATATATAAAACTATTATTAACGGTCATGTAGATAAGATTAAGAAATACTATATATAGAAAACTCAAGCATTGTGGTTAAGTCAAAAAAGTATATCACTTTATGCTTAAAGGGGTTTGAAATGGATAACTATAAATTAATATCCACTCTAGTGTAAGAGAGTCTAGAAATTCTCAAAAGGATTGTCCTACATATAGCTCCATGGATATTTTCTGTGCTTAAGAAATAAACAATTTGATATTGGCTAATATTTTTTAACTTATATATATGGATGCAAACGTTGTGATAATGATCATTATTATGTACCTGTGATATATTTCATCATCTATTATAGATGTGTGATGTTGTGACATAACATTATGACAAATCACTATACAAGTGATGGGGCCATTATTATATTCTTTTATTGTTTAGCTATAATATAAGTTAAACGTAGCTAGTGATTTGAGTCATGTAAATACACTTAGAATAGTGAGAGTATATTCGCGAAATTATTATGATTATCTCAAAGAGCTGAGAAATGGATAAAGAGCGGGTGGATTAGGTAACAAAATATCATTTAATCATCGGATAATAACACGAGTGATGGATAAATTAACCTCCTTATGTGGGATGAAAAAGAATTAATAGATCATACTCATTTGACAAATTAAACTTTTAGGATGATGCTAAATTTAGATGATGTGTCATATCACATATAATGTGATGATGTAAGTACAAAATAAATCTTAATAACTCAGGTGTGACACTATTTTGTCTATGATAATTTTAAGTTACCAGTTAGGAAATATGGTTATTAATTTATACACAAATGGAATGAGTGCGAAGTTATTTTAAAAAATATAGTTGATGAGACTTGGAAACGATTAAGTTAGTGAATTCTTGCACCTTGGTGATGCTTAGGTCAGTAAATTTCACAAAACTCAATTGTTGAGTCAGAATGGCATATTCACAGAAATAAAAAAAAACTTCATGATGAGTGGGGTGATCATATGGATGATGGGTGGTGTGCTCATATGGTAAAATCACGATTTTATGGGAGCAAATCTTTTAATACATTCATTGAAACTGACACTAATAGGACATTTTTCATATGGTTATAACCCTTGCTAAGATGGGGCTGACGAGTCAGCTATTGCTGCAAGCGTTGGGGGTGAATGCTAACATTCCGCGGAATAAGGAGATCGAGGTGGTTACATGGAGACCTAGCTAAGTCCCTAAAAAATGGGTTGGATTAAGCTGAATGTGGATAGATCTACTAGGGGAAACTCATGTCTCTTGGGTGGGGGTGACATCTGTAAAGGGGAGATGAGAGACATGAAATTTGCTTTTGCCCTTGGTTATGGGGCGGGGAGAAATAATAGAGAAGAAATGAGGGATGTATTTGATGGTATCTCCCTCTGCATGAAGCAAGGTTTTAAAAAAAATTGTGATGGAATCGGATTTAAAGATGGTGGTGTGATGGAATCGGATTTAAAGATGGTGGTGGATGTGTTGAACAACACCTCGTGCCCCACATGGAAGTGGGTATTGGAAAGTAAGAATCAATGCCTTGGCGGAGTGGGGACAAATTCATTTTTTGCACGTGTGGTGAGAAGGAAACTTCGTGGCTGATGCGTTGGCGCAAGTGAGTAGCAAAGATCAAGGAAGTAAGTTTTTTAGGGCAATGACGGACCTCCCATATGCAATTTGAGGGCTTATCTTTTTAGATAGGGTAGGATTAGAGGAGCTATCAGAGAGAGTGTACATAGTGTGATATGATAGGCTGCTTCAGGGTTTTTGTCCTGGTGTAGCCCGAATGGGTGAGAGAAGTGTACAGTCCCCCTTGTTTTTGGTTGAATGAAATGCTTGATTTAAAATAAATAAATAAATAAACAGACAATTTTATGATGGATGATATGGCTATAAAAGGTAAATTCACATATTAGTGGGAACATACTTTATTTCCTATTAGTGATTATTAATTGTAACAGTGAAGTGGGAGATGTGAGCACATGTGCCTATTTGGATAATATGGATAATAAGTATGAGAATGGGTCGGGGTGTATGAATGAAATCTATTAATACTTGGAAGTTTCTCCCAATGTGTAAGAAGAAGATCCATATGGCTAAATGAGAAGTTATAATATGAATCAAAGCCTTTACAAGTTTAAAAATACAAGAAAAATAACCTGATTATGATTAGATAAGAAATCACAACATACTTGAGCCATTCATAGCCTAATAACAATTCCCCTATTTGACTTGGCATAATATTGTTGAGAATCCTGATCAGTTATATATTCTGCACCACCTAGGGCTACTATAATAACAAATCACCTCTTATATAAATGGTTGTTTTCTTGTATTGCTCTACCAACACACACACACACACACACACACACACACACACAATATTATATATATGTATGTATCTATATATATAATATTATATATGTATGTATGTATCTATATTTATTTATTTAATGTGCCTCATCCACCCAATCTATACTGTAGCATGTTGATATGTGGCAATGCCCTCCTGTCCTGATTGGTAATCGAGCCCATCTCTTCCATCACTTGCTCCCTAATGAAAAGATTTTACAATTACTAAGTTAGGCAGTCCATATCATTGATAACATCCCATTCTCTCGTTAATTTTACTCTTAATACTTACTGCATGTAATACTTCGAAAAGTTGTTTGGTCATGTAGGCACATGAGTGCTTATCCAAGTGTGAGTCCCAATTTTCTCAGTTCATCAGCCGAAAAAATCTTCTAGAAATAAGGAAGTTTGATAAATTCGACCTCTAAGAGGAGGTCGAAGATCTTGTCAATCTTAGAGATGTTCAAAAAGTGTTGCCTCTTGAGGACTCAGGGATACCCTTCGAAGGGTTCATGCCTGCGGATGTTTGAACTTCAAAGTGTTTTAAGGTTGGACATTCATATATACAACCGTTTGCCTACTACCTCTGAGGCGATTAACTCATAGTTAGCACCTTGGCCTTCACATGACTGTTTAAGAACTATCTTCATAATGACCAACATGTAATTAGGGTCACAGTAGAATTTACCCTATGATGAATTTATCCGATGATTCTCCTCATAGAGTATTCGTTCGTAGCAAATGGTCCTGGTCGATAACTCGAATAGGTGACCAAAGTGCATGCCTTCAAACTTCTTGCAATGCTCAAAGTCTATGCCTTTTAATGCAAGTTTGGTGAAGTTGGCATTAGAAAGAATCACGGGGCACCAGTTTTTTGTGCCCTTAAACTGGGCAATGAACTGCTCGGCTGATTCACCAGGTAGTTGGTGAAGTCAATCTAGATAAATCAAGCATAGAGACCTCGAGCTTTGCTCAATGGAATTGCATGTGAAACCTCTCATCCATCTCGAGCTTGGTCTTAATCAAGTTTGTAGGGATGTTTATGAAGCAATTAAAGGCCACTCTCATCAAGGAGTTACCGAACAACCTCAATTTTAAGAAATCATGAGTCGATACCTCACCACATTGCATAGAGAATCAACCAATGTGCTCGACTATGGATATTTCATCCTCGAAGAATAGGATAAACTTAGGTAACCTGAATTTTGTGGGACATTCAAAGTATTGATATACCCATCTAGGATAAGGTTTCCTGTAGATGGGTTGGGCAACTTGTCATCCATTCGGCTTGGAGTCATATTCTTGGATGAGCCCTATGACGTCTTCTCGGTCGAGTGGTTGCATATGATATTGCCTTTGTGGCGAATGATTGACAGATGCCAGAGACAATGGGATGGGGGTTACCCCCACCATATATCTCAGCCCTCTGGTAACCTTTAGGAATGGTCGGTGCCATTGGATGTTGCCCCTCGAGGTTCTCGACAATTGGGTAATAATTCTACAACATCTGCGTGAAGGCCCCCCCTCGAGATTATCAATGGCAACGTAGAATTGGCCCCTAGGTATATGTAAATTGTAGAGGTCGGTGAATTCTGATTGGTTGTCCATCCTTGCATGCCATTGGCGAGGGTGGTATCAGTCAACTTTAGGGTTCAGTTTGGCTAAATCTTGTAGGGGGTTTAGTTGGTCGTTCTGCCTCTTGTTTCACAAGGAAACTGTTGGCATGTTGAACATTCACAGATGTTAAAAGTCATTCAAAGAAAGTCTTGAACTCTCTAATGAATGACTTTACTTGGGCCTTGTTTCCCTCTGCGATCTATTGGATATCTCCTTACAAGTCGAGGATATAAGTCATGGCATCTCCAAGGGGTAGTCGTTGTGAAGAGGATCTTGCACCCACGCCATGTTGACGACATTTAACTACTCTTCTTCGTCTTGTGGTTCCTCTATAACTTTAGGGAGAGAATTAACCTTTCTTACTCTACCTATCATCTTTCTCTATTGAGAAATGCTAAGGATCACACAATGTCCCACTGGGCATGCAAAAAAATGTTATTATTCAATCAAACACGAGGCCACATATATTAATGAACGACCCATACATGGTTAAACGAATGTGATTAGGATAGTGCGGGCGTGCCAGAGTCATACTCGACTTGAGTTTGATTGAATGCTTATAACCCCATGTGGCAAATTGGTTGTAGGATCAGACCTGTGAAGGTTGACTAGACTATCCATCATCAATGTTGCAACGATCAAGCAATTTAGAAGGGGAGAGTTAATCCTTTTGAATAATTCTTTTTTTTTTCATGAGCTAATGACTTTTGTTTCAACAATGATCATAGGCATTAGGTTTCTCAATAATGCAGCAATGGATGGGAATAATTAAATTTAAAGGCAGAATCACAGATTTTATTTATTTATAATTGATCAAGCCCAACACAATCAGCGTAATTATAAAATAAATAAAAAATAAATACATGCGATCGCTTGAATGGATAAAGGATTGAGGAGTATGGTTAACATGATGTGGTCGAGTTGTGATCTTCCAAGTAAGGACTCGATTAATTAGGGATCCGATGACAGTAGTTGATGGATATTTATACTACTCCTATGCGTACTACAGTGATGATGTTTGACAACAACGATCTAAAGTATCCTAAACTTTGAACATTCTGTAATGGGGCCCCTAGACAAAAGTAAAGGAATTCAAATCCTAAGATAAGCAACATGTTGTGTAGAGATATTGTATTTAGTGAGGGCCTTCAGCTCTTCATCAAGTACTCTTTATATAGACTTGGGAGGACGATGATCTGTATAGGATCTCCTTACCAGCCTGGCTACAAAGATCTTTGAAGGTTACATGTTCAATCTATATCCTATCTGAAATCAGATTCCTCATTGCATCCTTTGATTTCCTTTCGCTTGAGAGAAATCAGCTTCTTGAAACTTCATAATTGCCATAAAAGCATCAATCATCTTTATAAGAAGTTACCCATTTAGGCATGATTGTGCAACACAGCCTTACCGAGTGTATCCAGATTGCAATAGAATTTCTATCTTGGCAAGTCATAAGCTTGTCGAGCACATTGCTTCGACCATATGTGCCACTCATGTGAGCGCTATGTGTCTTTCATTATAGTGTTTTCTAACGCCTCGATTTTTTACTTAGTATTTCTTTTATATAATTTTTTTATTAAAATTGAATTTATATGAATTTTACCTTTTGTTGTAAACAACGTAGTAACTATATGTATTTCTAGGTGGACCCCTTTATTAAAGTTGTCTAAAATAACTCCTAGAATAAGATATATGACTTAGATTTTGAAAAAAATATATGATATTTTGTAATAATTCTGAAAATGTCATTGGTTAAACTTAAGTTAAACCTACGTTTTTAAGTACACTAGTTTCCCACGCTTAGTTTCTCGCAAGATTTTGGATATAAGCTATTGAACACATTTGAATCATACATGTCGAATTTCAGCCCTCCGATCATTGTAGAAGTGCCCCAATAAAAAATCGGGCTGTAGGCGGGCCACTTGAACTCGAATCTGCCTCATTTTTGGAGGGGGACCCTAAAATATCCTGCCTACATGATGGATGGGATGAATTTCTCATGAGCATCATGGTGGGACCCGATGTGTATTGAGTGCACAATAAGTACATGGTCAACCACGTTTGACCGATCCTTCCATGATTAAAGAGAAAAAAAAATGAAAATTTCCGTTTCTTCTCTCATGCATAACTACTGCCCTCTCTAGTTAAATCCCATGTGGGACCCATATTGATAATCTGAACCATCCAATCTCTGGGTAATCATCATAAACCCCTGCCCATGAAGTATTTTCACCAACCAATCACCATACACCCCGATCTAATGGCCCGATCAAACCATAGCTTTCTTAGAAACTTCATCTGGGCCATCCGCTATGCATGGGAGGTTGGGATTCTCTTACTAGGCTCTAGTGGACCTCATCTAGATAACCAGTAAGTCCTTTCTCATTGAAAACTGAGATTTCCATTTCTCTTGCAATCCACCACCCAAATCTTTCTCTAGCACAAACCACCAACTAAACCTCTGTAGAGCTTCGATTTGTGGACCCCACAAGCTTCCTTGGACCCATCTAAACGATCTAGAGTTGTCTGATCATAAAATAAACCCCCCGTACAGAAAACACCATTCTCACCTCCCTTTCTTCCTTATTTTTCACCGAGACCATTCATCCAAACGTGGACCCCACTCCCTGATCTATCATGGTCATTTTATAGCCCATCCTCAATATACCTAACTTCCAAAATATCTCAGCCATCCATCTTGTGTGTACTTCCCAAAATCGGCCCAAAACTCACTTTAAAACCTTCCGTTACACATCCATATGCATGTGTGTGCATGCATGGCCTCTTCCTCCAATATAGAAACATCTCCTCACCACTCTATAAATCCCACAGCAAAGAAACCAAAACCATTCACATTTTTTTGTGTGTGTGAGAGAGAGAGAGAGAGAGAGAGAGAGAGAGAGAGAGAGAGAGAGCACTATTGTTGTTGCCCATCTCATCTCAGCAAGAGAGGAAAGAAAAGAAAGAGAAAAGGAAAGAGAAGGAGAGAGAGAGAGAGAGACGCGCCTTTGTGGATTTTTCGATTCTCCAAAAACCCATACGCCCTCCAAACACGCCAAATAGGTGGGGACTTCTCTAAGTTTACTATAATGGTTATATGTCTTGGTTATTGTGTGTTGTGTTCATGTATGTTATCATTCTCAAATATTTTTTTCTTCTCACATGGTTACGTAAATGGTTTAGAATTCCTTATGCCCATTACTCAATGATGTGGTCGTCTATTGGAAATGAAAATTTGACAAAATAATGGAATGATTGTACACATATGGGGTTGTGTAATCACCTTTGAAGGAACCACCATCCCTTCCATATAATGTTAAAAGTTGATTTGTATAGCCTAATGAATATCTTTTTTATTATGTTATTATAATATCATGGATGAACTCTGATCTGTGGTGGTGAATATCAGGACTGTCCGATTAAGAGGTTGCCCTAACTTGAGACAACGCTATTAGATTGTCCGGTTAAGTGGTCACCCTGACTTTTAGTGGTGATATCAAACCGTCCGATTAAGTGATTGATAAATCCTTTTTCTTTTATTCTTTTATCTGTTTATGAATTTTCATGAAGCTATGAGTATACATGTATTGTCATGAACCTTGGTAGTACGACCCGCCATCCTTGGTGGTGATGCGCTGGGTATGCCTACTTTGGTGGATGATGAACCATGGCATGATGGTGCCTAGGGTTGGTTGCATATCAATTGGTTGTGTGCAAACCTGTAATAATAAAGGATGGACTAATATCATCCATACACTTGGCTCCATGCGAGTGTACGAAATTGAAAATAGGCTAGAGCGTCTTACTTCTCCCGTACACTGTCTCGTAAGATTTGGGGTATGAACGTCCTACTTTTCACTTGGTCGGGCAAAACGATGGGCTTGCGTGTCCCAGAAACTCTGGTAGCTTGTTTCAAGGAATCCTACGCTAGGTCATTCATATCATACATTGCATTAAATAAGCATTATGTATATTTTGTTATGTTTTCATATGATTATTATGCTAACTTTGAAGAAGATCTTTACTATACCGCTTTGACGGTTTCTTTTTGTGGAAAACAATATAGAACATGCAGGTGACGATCCACAGGAATCCGAGCCTCAAGGAGACAACTACGAAGGCTCGTGGGAGTAGATGGTCGAAGATGAGGCTACATAGCCAGATATTAGTTGAATTATCATTTATTAGAAGTTTTGAATTTATAATAAGTCCCAGTATCGGGGGACATAGTTATGAACATGATTAATATTTGATCTATTTAAATAGTAAGTGTATTCGATGAATTAATTTAGTTAATAAAATAAGAAGTATGTTTCTGCAATCTTGTTCACGGTTATCAAATTATATAAAATGTGTATATTTGTGAATAAATATGTAGGGGGTATAATCCTCGCATATTCTAAGTAGCCTTGGGAATGTATGGATCTCAGCCATTTTTCTTTTGGCAAGTGACATGTCGTTGAAAGATATGGGGCAAAAGATATCCTTGAATTATAAGTAGGATTTCGTCCATCATTCGTACATAATGTTGATAGATGACAACAACTCCTTAGTTCACGTAAATGCACCCGGATAAGTGTAAACCGGATGCAAGGATACAAGGTTGGAGGATCAAGATCGGGCAGAAAAAAATAAGTCCAATCGTAAGCTTGACGCATCTACTAAAGGTGAGCTTTCTAGGATTGTTTATGTTTCTAAAGAAACACTTTGCCTTGGCAATCTATGAATTATAAAATGGACTGTTATCACGAAAAATTCGAGCATCCAAAGCTGTAAGATCATATAATCGCCATGATTTTTTGTTTGGTAGCCCGCCAACACTGGGCTTCAAATGAATCCGCTGTCCATGTTTGGATTGACACATGTAAACAAAGCAACTAGTCTTATTGTGAGCCTACAATAGAACTAGCCGCACTGGGTTAAGTCTCACCTGAGCTAGTTGCAAAGAAGAAACCGTGCAACTAGTTGCATGTGGGGCTACCGTGGTATATATGTTTATGGCATTTAACCATTCATAAGATTTTCCCCACCGTAAAAAATGAGAAGGCCCAAAAATCATCCACATCCAACCATCAGTCTGGGCCACGGCGTGAATTTGAAGGTTTATGAGTGGTTGTCCATTGTTGTTTTCAGTGTGGAGGTCAGATTTGCTGATTTTAGAGGCATACAGTCTTCACAGTAGAACAACTCTTCTACGCGGGTTGGAATTCCTCAAACACAGGCTTCGGGTACGAGGAAGGTGGGACCCCTGACTTTGGGGCCACCGTGATGTATGTGACTGCATCCACGCCGTCCATCCATATTGAAAGCTCATTTTAGAGTATGTCTCAAAAAATGAAGCAGATCCAAATCTCATATAGACCATAGTACAGGAAACAGTTGTAATTGACCATTAAAAACGTGTTGTGGGCCACAAAAGCTTTGGATCAATATGATATTTGTGTGGTCTCTTCATCTAGGTATTTGTGACCTTATCAATAGGTTGGATGTAAAATAACCATTCCGTTGGAATCTATATGAAGTTTTTAATGGTGTGGATTCAATCATGACTGCTTTCTGTGTTGTGGTCCACCGAAGATTTGGGTCAGCTTCATTTTTTGGATCATGCACTGAAATGAGTTGTAAAAATGGTTGAACGGTGTGAGCCCCACAATCAGGGGTCCTACTCACCTTGGTGGATATGTGAGGATCCACTGAAGCCGTGCCTGCGGTTTTCTTATATACAACTAGTTGAAGGTGAGACGTTGTATCCTAAAGAAGTAGAAAGAAGCATACCTGGACGAATAGAGAGCTCGTAAAGAGAAGAAGATGGAAGATGGCTTATGCAATCAATCGGAGACTCAATGAGAATGGAGATGTCCTAAGACAGCTAGCACATATATATATAGAGCACTTCTTTGGTCGGATAGGAATTTCTCTATTTTAGGTGCACGCAGGGAATCTACCAGTTCAACTGTACACGCAAGGAATTTATCAATTTGCGTGGAGGGAAATGCATGCCATTTTTATATGCCATCCGAACCGTTCTTAAGTTCATTTCTAATGGTATGAACTGAAAACACAAAATACTAACCTCATCTAAAACTTTTGTGGCCCACAAATGTTTCAACGGTGGGGCATTCAGTCCCCACTGTTTCCTGTCATGTGGCCCACTTGAGTTTTCGATCTGCCTCACTTTTAGGCTCATGTCTTGATTAACCTGTGCGAGCAAAACGGATGCACAGGGTGGAAGATCCAAATCTATGGTGGACCACACCATAGACAAATCCAAATCTATTGTGGAATAAGCCGATCCAATCCAGAAGATTCTAGAGATGACATCATATGATTGGGCCGTACAACGGTCTAGATCACACAACCATGGACAATGGGGCCCACCTTCATTAACTTCGGCTATCGGCACTGCAGTCCATCAGTTTTGCATCTCCTTTAATATAATGGACCAAAAACTGAGACAGATCTGAGTGGTAGGTTGGCCCTAGGAAGTCTCAACAGTGGGTGAACTATAGACCAGAATTTAGACGGTGTGGTCCACTTGGTTATTTGATTAGCCTCATTTTTTTTTTTCGCATATCACAGTGCAATATTTATATTCGAATGGACAGCATAGATCATCAAGAAATGAAATGATGAGCTCTTACCGTGGGCCCACCTTGATGTGCAGTGGTCCCGTCGAGACACAGGATGGTAGGTAGTAAGGTGCCAAAAGATGGTGCAACCGTTTTCGTGGGGCCACCTTGACGTATGTATTGTATATCCATGATGTCCGTCCGTTTTTTCAGATCCTTTTTGGGTATTATCCTAAAAATGAAGCAGATCGAATTATCAGGTGGACCATACCATATGAAAGTGTTTATTGAACATCCTACCAGCGTTATTTCCCATCCAATCTGTTGGGAAGGTCACATAAGCCTGGATGTAGGGAAAAAACAAAAATCAGCTTGATCCAAAACTTTTGGGACCATTAATGGTCAACACCACTATTTCCTATAACATGGTGCAACTTATAATTAGATCTGCTTCATTTTTTTGGATGATGTCCTAAAATGACCTAGAAAAATGGATGGACGGAAAGGATAGAGAATAAATACAACAAGGTGGGCCCCATGTAAGGGTTGCACCGTCTTTAGTGAGTCCAATTGAGGCTGAACCGTTTTCAAGGAGGAAGCGGATTGGGTAGCTAAGCGTACTGAGTAAACTCGATCTCTGAGGCCACCATGATTATGCATTTTATCCACTCTGTCAATCCATTTTAGCATACGGCGTGAGTGAAAAATGAAGCATATCCAAAGCATAAGTGGACCATAGCACATGAAAGAGTGCGTTGAACGTCTACTAGTGTTAAAAAATTATTAGAGGCCACACAGGAGTTTTGGATGAAGCTGATATACTTTTTTTTTTTCCCTTCATTCATGTGTAGTGATCTTATGAACAGGTTGGATGACAAATAACATCACTGTAGGCCATAAGAAGCTTTCAATGGTGAAATCATTATTGCAACTGTTTCCTGTGGTGTGGTCCACTTGATATTTGGATACGCTTCAAATTTGGGTTCAACCCTAAAATGAGTTGAAAAAACGGATGGACTGCATGGATAAACCACATACATTCACAGTGGGCCCAAACATTATTAATTTACTCGGCAAGAAAGGACGCTGATTGCCTACTCACCTTGCTAGTAGCCACATAACAACAGTTAGCATATATAGCAGCAGATTTATCCACTGCTATGAGTCCTATATCCACCGCAATAGAGATAGCGGCGGTTCAGCGGCGGTTCTAGAATCCGCCGTTAGGTGTGTCATCAGTGTAGATCCAGTGACAGATAAACGGACCGCTGTGGTAACTAGCAGCAGATAAAATATTCCGCCGCTATAATAAAATATAGCAGCAGATTTAACAGCGAGGAATGTTATGACAGATAAGACAATCCGCGACGATATGTTTCTTTAGAGATGGATAGTTTCACCGCTAAATGGTATATTAACGACGGTTATGTTTGCCGGTAAATTGACTTATAGCGGTGGATTAAATCCGTCGTTAAATTTATTTACACCGACGGATGTATCCGCTACTGTAATGATGTACGAAGTTGACAGAACTACTGTCACCATATTTACAGCGGCAGATAATTTTTGTCGTTGTAAAGTTTTAGAGCGGCGAAAATAGCGGCTGCTATTAAAATTTTAAATTGTTATAGTGGCGGATATATCCACCGGTGTAAAAAAAATTATTTTATATAGCGTCGAATATATACGCCACTCTTAATTTCTTTCCGCCACTATATGATATACTTTTTGTCATGTAATTTTTGTTTGTTAGCTCTAAAAAACCTGTTTAAAAACCTAATAATCACAATTAATATATAATTAAAAAATCTAAGTGGGGAAAATTTAAAAAAAAAAACACATCATCGAAAATCTATAGTAAAATAAAATTAAAAAAATAGAAATGTTAATACAACATCTATAAAAAAAGAAAAAAAATGGCAGGACGACAAATCAATTTGAGGAGTATTGTGCAGAGGAGTGTTAGTATGATCATGCGGAGGAGTGTTAGTATGATCAGGAGGAGGACCACCAATGTCACTCGCTCGTAATATCTCCTCCATGTCGACTGGACCTCCCAAACGTCAAGCCATGTACTGCAACATCACCTGAAGCTGCGCCTCCAAAGAGGTCTATAAGTCGGCGACCCTCTGGTTCACCTCCTCGGCCCTCTAGTTGGCCTAGTCAGCTCTCTGATTCGTGTTCGCCACCCCAAGTATAAGGCTGCGATATAGTAATAACTCGATGAGACTGAGATCATCTTTTGGGATTTTGGATAAATAAATTCTAACTATTCTAATAACTTGGATTTAAGAAATTCAAGAATTTAGAGATCTAGAACTAATCATAAACAGTAAGTAAATAAGATAAAATCATAGAATAAAAGAATAACTAGAGTACCAAGGATCCATTTGTAGTAGACTGACGCCAATTCATTCATCAAGCACACACAATTGGAATTGAAGTCCTAGCTCTCATCCAATCGGAAGATATTGCATTTAAACACATAAACTAACTTAAATTTGAAAATCAGAACTTCTAGTTGTGATGAAGCATAGAGAAGATGAACATGTAGCCTTCGAAGTTACAGCCATACCAAGAGATAATGGTATGCTCCAGGGTTACCACAATCCAAATCTCATCAAACTAACATGATAATTCTCAGAAACTCATAAGCAACATGTGTCCGGAGTACACACATTCTCAGAATTATCTAAAAATCTCAACTTTATTCAAACGAGAACTTTAAAATATAAAATCAGAGTTAGGGTACTTGAATAAACGAATTGAACATCAAAGCCAACTACAAGCTTCACCTCTTAGCTTAACTAAGAGGTTCTAGCCAAACATTGTCATGTTTGAATGCATTCCAAAATTACACATATTTGTTTATGAAATATAACGCGTTAATACTACCATTTTTAAGGAATTTTTTCGTTGGTAATTGGTCGAAAACTTTCTTTGGTAATTAGTTGATTTTTATCGACAAAATATTTAATTTTGTTGGTGATTACTTTGCACCAGGGTCTTATTTCGATGACAGTCCCGACAAAACTTTTTGTCAGTAAAAACGTTTTCCCAAGAAATTATAACTTTTACCAAGGAAAATATTTCCTTGGTAAAAGTCAAAATTGTTGTCATATTGGTGGATCCGGGGTCTCACCTGTTAGTGCACTTTTTTGTGGTATACTAGTGCACCTTGTTTGTCAATCACTTAGATCAGTGAGTCTAGTGTCGGTTAAGCTTAATGAAGACAAAGACCGAAGACTCAAGTGGCCCTGCTGCATCAAGGAAGAAGAAACAGGTAAAAGTGATGCCTTGATGTGCCTTAATCTTGACCAAAACCCAACCCTTTAACTTCTTTAATAACCTTGACCACATTAGGAAACCTTTAGTCATCATGGATTGGCCCTAGGTATCCCAAAATATCACCCATACCTTAGCCATAGAGATTAGGTTGTGAAATAGATGAGTCAGCAAATCAATAGGCTGAACCCTGGCCTGGTGGAACAGACAGTCCAGTGTTTATGTAGTGTGCAGGCTATTGGGTCGACCGGTCTTGACCGGTCGGGCAGACCCTCCCCTTTAGACAGCAAGCCTCTGTCCTGTTCTGGCCTATGGCTGACCGGTCAAGATTGGTCGGGGACCTTTGGCCGATCGGTCAGCACTAGCCATTTTTTGCTCGTTTTATATCCGTTGCACATCTTTTTATAAAAAGGGCTTGGCTCGAATTGAGGGGTAACCAGAGGAATTTTGAGAGGAGTGAGGCCAACATTGTTGGAGACCATTTGAGGCAAATTCTCAACCTATGCAAGGCATCTTCCTTGTGCTTTAACACAAGATTGGAGCATTCCAAGCTCATGAAGAAGATGACCTTCATTCCCTCTTGATCTCTAGAGTTTGGATCTTCCTTAATAGGCATATCCTTATCCAAAACTCTAAGATGAGATCGTTGTAGGAGAGAAACTCTAAAAAATCTATTTCCATTTGTTGTAGAGTTCTCAAACCTACTCTCCTATCACCTTGGGCATCTCAAAGGCATCAGAAGCAAGGTAATTGATCGAGTGTAGCTGAGGCATTAGCGACGCAACGGCAACACGATCGTGGGAGCAAGGGAAGCTGATTGAAGCACGGGAGAGCGGAGATCAAGCAACCCGAACCGGTGCTGAACAAGGGGCTCATCCGACAAGTAAGGTTGTCTTTATTGAGAGTCAATCCACTCAATTCTCTGTGAGAGTTGAGTATAGAGTTTGTTAGTTAAACTCGACTAGGGACATTGGTCGTTCCTTGGCCTGTTTGTCAGCCTAAAGACTAGGGGTTGTTTAGCACTCTTTGGCCCCTTAGTCGGGCCTAAACAAAGCCTCCAAGGGAGAGCCTCCGACACAGGAGTGAACGTGCGTTGGGTTGAGAGTAAGCCTATGTCCAAAACTCCGTTCGGGTTGAGAGTTGGCCCTTTGTGCAAAACTCCGGTTATGGTTAAGAAGTGAACCGGTAAAACCTCCGTATAAAGGTTGAGAGGTGAACCTCATTTAAAACCTCTGATAGTGAATGCCGGTGTGCTCAAAGGAGTTGAGTACTTGAACCGGGAGTGGAGTAGACCCAAAGTTGAACCACTATACATGCTTGTGTTTGTGATTGAATTGAGCACATTGATTTCTTAGCATTATATGTTTAATTGTTTAATTATGAATGCTTGATAGGAATGTATGCTAGGCACTAGATAGGCACATCCACACACAAGATGTACTTTCACTAGTAGTGTAGACTTGAGCTCATTGATCCATTTTCATAAGTCTACATAGGTTGCATAGATTAGGAGCTTGATTAGTTATATCATTTGATTATCTATGCATTCTTAGACTAGGTTGTTTATTGCTTAAACCATTTGCTAGTCTTGTGATTGGACCCACTTAGGCTTGGAAGCCGAAGTGTTCTTGCTTACTTAGTTTAATTCGTTAAATTGTGTAATTAGGCGAAACGAATTTCAAAAGGTCCTAATCACCCCCCATAAGACTTAGCCATAATTCTAGTTGCTCTTTAAGCTTCCGCATATACGAAGGTGTCGTGTTAGACTACCGATGGACTTTCAATTGGTATCAGAGCGGGTTGCTCTTCAAGGACTTAACCGTCTAGAGTAAGATTCGGTACCGAAGCACTAGCATAATGTCTAACTGAGATGGGAGTACCACCAACCGTCCACCATTCTTTGACGGGTCCAACTACACCAATTGGAAGGCTAGCATGAGGATTTTTCTCCAATCTGTGGACCGTCCGGTGTGGCTAAACACACAAAATGGATATACCTTGCCCACCGAGCAAGTGGAGGTTGATGGGAAATACATTGTCATTCCCAAAGATGATGCAAAATAGGATGACAGAGAGAGAGGTCAATATATGGCAAATGCCAAAGCTCTCAATGCGATTTGCTGTGCGGTTTCCCCGGATGAATTTCAGTGCATTCTCACATGCGCAACTGCAAAAGAAGTGTGAGATATTCTTGAGGTTACCCACAAGGGAACTAGCACAGTAAGATGCTCGAAGCTTCAGCTCTTAACCACCAAATTTGAAAATATTAGTATGGAAGAGACTGAAACCTTCATGGAGTTTTATACTAAATTGTCTGATATTTGCAACTCCATGTTTGTCTTGGGTGATCGGGTTCCGGAAGGAAGGATTTGTAGAAAAATACTTAGGTCCCTCCTGGAAAGATTTAACACCAAGGTAGTAGCAGCCTTAGAGGAGTGTAGAGACATAGATAACATGAAAGTAGAAGAACTCATAGGTTCCTTACAAACTCATGAACTACACTTTACGGTCCCCTCTAGAAAGAAAAGCATCGCTCTTAAGTCCTCTCACAAACATAAGAAAATTAAGAATGAGTCGGAGGAAGATAGTGATAATGAGGATGATGAAAAAGAAAAGTTGAACAAAAAATTCAAAAGATTCCTCAAATTTGATAGAGAGAGTGGCCGTGACAAGAAGGGCAAGAAGGGTAAAAAACATAAAGGGAAATCATCCAAACCTTCATCCGTCCGTTGTTACGGTTGCAGTCATCGTGGCCATATTGTCCCGGAATGTCCGAATGGACTTAAACCGAAAGGTAAAAAGGCAATGGCTGCCACTTGGAATGATACCGAGGAGTCAGAATCCAAATCCAGTGACTCCGCAAGTGATGGGAGCCAAAATATTGATCTAGCTCTCACGGCTTTCACCACTACCTCTCTTCTCCTTAATCTAAGAGAGGATCCCGACCGCTATCCCTTCTAGGAGAAAAAGGAGTTCCCAACCCCTCACCTCATGCTACATCTTATGAGGGTGTTGTGGAAATTAGTTACCCCTAGGCTAATCAAACTAAACATAGTTAGTGAGGGTAGTTAGAAATGCTTAAATAGGAAAATCTGAGGATTTCAGCCTCATTTTTTTTTGTATGGGTAAATCAGAGGATTCAAGCCTCATGAGCCCAAATTTGATAAGTTAGCCTTACTTTTAACTTGCATATTTGCTTGCTAGACTATCATCATGCTTAAATTAGCTAATTTTACCGAATTATATGCTTCATATATGCTAATCTTTGCTTAGTATTGGTCTTAATATACCATTAGGGGAGGTTGGTTGATTGGACTATAAGCCCTTTGTGCTTTTATTGCAAATATATATATCTTTGACCAATTATACATGATTAACTATGCTTAGTTAGTTACATTTTCTTGTTAATTATGTTCCTTGGCATGCTCCATGTTTTAAAGTTCATGCACCATATACTCTCCTTATTAGTATGTGCTTATAGTTATAACTGTGACATACTATTTACTCTTACTTTAACCTTATTGATATATCATTAAGGGGGAGAGAATAGTTTGTCAATTGCTGACAAAAAGGGGGAGAAAGATCAAGTCCCACCAAAACTAGTTTGCTATGTTTTGTAATGCAGGGATTAACAGGTTATGGGGGAGCAAACTGAAGATGAGCTGCTTAGTTAGGCATGTCAAGAGTCCTGTATTTAATTCATTATCAATGTAATCTCTTGTTAATGTATTTGTTTTGGTAGGTTAGGTTTTTGTAAGTAATTGACAAAGGGGGAGATTGTTAGTGCACTTTTCCGTGGCATACTAGTGCATCTTGTTTGTCAATTACTTAGGTCAGTGAGTCTAGTGTCGGTTGAGCTTAATGAAGATGAAGACCGAAGACTCAAGTGGCCCTGCTGCATCAAGGAAGAAGAAACAGGTAAAAGTGATGCCTTGATGTGTCTTAACCTTGACCAAAACCCAACCCTTTAACTTCTTTAATGACCTTGACCACATTAGGAAACCTTTAATCATCATAGATTGGCCTTAGGTATCCCAAAAGATCACCCATACCTTGACCATAGAGATTGGGTTGTGAAATAGATGGGTCAGCAAATTAATAGGCTGAACCCTAGCCTGTCCGATCGGTCACGACCGGTCAAGACCGGTCGGCAGACAGTCCAGTGTCTATGTAGTGTGCAGGCCATTGGGCCGATCGTTCTTGACTAGTCGGGTAGACCCTCTCCTTTAGACAGCAAGCCTCTGTCCTGTTCTGGCTTATGGTCGATCGGTCAAGACCGGTCGGGGACCCCTGGATGACCGGTCATAACCGGTCGGCGCTAGCCATTTTTTGCACGTTTTATAGCAGTTGCACATCTTTTTACAAAAGGGGTAGGCTCGAATTGAGGGGTAATCAGAGGAATTTTGAGAGGAGTGAAGCCACCATTGTTGGAGACCATTTGAGGCTCATTCTCAACCTATGCAAGGTATCTTCCTTTTGCTTTAACATAAGATTGGAGCATTCCAAACTCATGAGGAAGATGACCTTCATCCCCTCTTGATCTCTAGAGTTTGGATCTTCCTTGATAAGCATATCCTTATCCAAAACTCTAAGATGAGATCGTTGTAGGAGAGAAACTTTAGGCAATCCATTCACATTAGTTGTAGAGTTCTCAAAGCTACCCTCCTATCACCTTAGGCATCTCAAAGGCATCACAAGAAAGGTGATTGATCGAATGTAGCTAAGGCATTGACGACGCAACGGTAACATGGTCATGGGAGCAAGGGAAGCTAATTGAAGCACGGGAGAGCGGAGATCAAGCAACCCAAACCGGTGCTGAACAAGGGGCTCATCTGACAGGTAAGGTTATCTTTATTGAGAGTCCATCCACTCAATTCCCTGTAGGAGTTGAGTGTAGAGTTTGTTAGTCAAACTCGAGCTAGGGACGTTGACCGTTCCTTGGCCTGTTTGTCGGCCTAAAGACTAGGGGTTGTTTGGCACTCTTTGGCCCCTTAGTTGGGCCTAAACAAAGCCTCTAATGGGGAGCCTCTGACACGAGAGTGAACGTGCGTCGAGTTTAGAGTTAGCCTATGTCCAAAACTCTGTTCGGGTTGAGAGTTAGCCTTTTGTGCAAAACTCTGGTTATGATTAAGAGGTGAACCGGTAAAACCTCCGTGTAAGGGTTGAGAGGTGAACCTCATTTAAAACCTCCGATAGTGAATGCCGGTGTGCTCAAAGGAGTTGAGTACTTGAACCGGGAGTGGAGTAGACCCAAAGTTGAACCATTATACATGCTTATGTTTGTGATTGAATTGAGCACATTGATATCTTATCATTGTATATTTAATTGTTTAATTACGAATGCTTGATAGGAATGTATGCTAGGCACTAGATAGGTACATCCACACACAAGATGTACTTTCACTAGTAGTGTAGACTTGAGCTCATTGATCCATTCTCATAAGTCTACATAAGTTGCATAGAGTAGGAGCTTGATTAGTTATATCATTTGATTATCTATGCATTCTTAGACTAGGTTGTTTATTGCTTAAACCATTTGTTAGTCTTGTGATTGGACCCACTTAGGCTTGGAAGCCGAAGTGTTCTTGCTTACTTAGTTTAATTTGTTAAATTGTGTAAGTAGGTGAAAAGAATTTCAAAAGGTCCAAATCACCCCCCCAATAGGACTTTGCTAGAATTCTAGTTGCTCTTTAAGCTTCCGCATATACGAAGGTGTCGTGTTAGACTACCGACGAACTTGCATCACCTAATCCGCTTCCTGCTCTTGGGGATGCGGGTTGGCTGGTGACTTGAACACCGGCAAAAAAGTGGTGTCAAAGCTCTGTGGGTTCCACCATGTACTTGTTTTATCCACACCCTCCATCCTTCTGTACATATCATTTTAAGGCATGAGACAAAAAATGAGGCAGATACAAAGATCAAGTGGACCACACCATAGGAAACAATGAGGAGAATGATGTCTCGTTGAAACCTTCCTAGGCCCACATTGATGTGTATTTGTCATCCAATCTGTTCATAAGATCACAAAGAGCTGGATGAATGGAAAACACAAATCTCAGCTTTATCCAAAACTTTTGTGGTCTCCAAAATTTTTCCTATGGCAAATGTTCAATCCCCACTATTTCCTATGGTGTGGTCCACTTGGGATTTATATGGGAAACAATTTTTGTCTCATACCTTAAAATGAACCGTAAAAATGGATGAACGTACGACGTCGATAAACAAATAGATCATGATGAAACTAGCTTGCTCGCTGGTGTTTGCGTCACTAGCCAACCCGTGTCCATCCTATGGAAGCAGATTGCGTCCTGCTTGTTCCCTTGCCTCAAGTGTAAGGCTGCCATGTAGTAATAAATCTCGGTAAGACCGAGGTCGATCCACAGGAAAGGAGGTAAACTATTCCAACTAATCTAATAACTAGAATCTAAGAAGTTTAGGAAAATAGTTTTTCACATAAGATAGAAAAATCTGAAAATAAGAACTAGAGCATCAAGGATCCACTTGTAGTAGTCCAATGCCAATCCATTCATCCAAGCACAACACAATTAGAATCAAAGTCCTATCTCTCATCTAATTGGAGGATATAACATTCAATCACAAATAGTTCCACTTAAATCTGGAAATCAGATTTCTAGTTCTAATGAAGCACATAGAATTTGAACTTGTAGCCTTCGGAGTAACAGTCATGCCAAGAGACTATGGCATGCTCAAGGGTTACTACAATTCGAATTCAAACAACCCAATCATGGTAATCTCAGAGAATTGCAAGGAACTCATATCCGAAGTATACAAACTCTCACAAAACTTCTAAAAAACCAAACTTTACTCAATCTAGAACTTGAAAATCCAAAATTAATAAAAGGGTACTTGAAATAAAAGAATTAAAGCATTGAAACAAACTACAAACTTCACCTCTTAGCTCTAGCTAAGAGGTTAGCTAAAAGAAAACATTAAAAACTAGAAACTAGAACTAGAAAAAGAAGAAAACTAGTTGTAGGAGGCTAGGAAGCCTCCTAGGTCTTGATCTCTTTGCTCCCCACATTGCTAAATGCCTTCGGAAGAGGCTGTAGGTGTCTTTTTATAGCTTGGAGGCGTCACCGACTTGGAAGAATCGCGGAGATACGGAGTCCTCCCGCACTTAGGAAACCCAAAATCCGGATTTTGTATGTGGCCGACCGGTCTTGAGCGGTCGGACAGGGCTAGCCGACCGGTCTTGACCTATCCAGGGAGTACACAAAGTGATAGCTACCTGTCGGCCGATCGGTTTTGACCGGTCTTGCCTTCTTGGTCGACCGGTCGGGCCTTCCTCTTTTGTCATTTTCTTTCTTTCTTTCTTCTTCTCTCTCCTCTCCTTGCTTTCTTCTTTCTTTGATCCTCCTTCAACCTTCATCCAATGGCTCTAAATAGTCCATTTTGGTCTCCAATTGGGTGGAGTCCGCTCTCATTCCTACAATCACAAAACATGCCTTAGATGGGCCTTTTAAACATTCAAACCATGCATATAATGTGATGTAATGGGTTGACAAATGTATAAATTGGAGGCTCAACACTGGTCCCTCCCGTTCTCTCCATCTGCGAATGGGCAGGAGCTTCGAACCACCCTGATGTATTGGTTTTACCGACAACGTTCATCCATTTTGTGGTATTATTATAAGCTATAAGCCCAAAACTAAGGCAGATCCAAGATAGAGGTGGACCACACGACAGGAAGCAGCGGTGATAATGATGCTCACCATTGCAACAATGGGCCTCCAAAAGCCCCTGATAGGACCATCCGTCTCTAGCTAGGTCTTGGTGAGAGTGGTACCCAATCTGACCCGGTCGCAGGAACCTTTTTGGGAAGCAAATTGCGTGGTGAGCATATTAAGTAAACTCTGTGGGACCTACCATAATTTATATATTTTATCCACTCCGTCCATCCATCTTAACAAATAATTTTAGACTTGGAGCCCAAAAATGAAGTATATTAGAATCTCAAGTGAACCACATCACACGAAAAGTGTGACCTGAATGAGTACTAGTGAAAAATTCTTGAGGGCCACAGAAGTTATTGATCAAGCTAGTATTTGTGTTTTCCATTCACCCAACTCTTTATAATCTTATGAACATGTTGGATGACAAATAAACATCATTGTGGGCCTTAGGAAGGTTTCAACGGTGGAAATCATTATTCCCACTGTTTCTTATGGCATGGTCCACTTAGCTTTGGATATGCTTCCATTTTAATATCATCCTTAAAATGAGCTAGAAAAACATATGGATGGCGTGGATAAACCACATACATTCACAGCGGGCCCAATAGAGTTTACTCAATACGATAAGAGCGTACTGTGTAATCTAGTACGCAATCCAATTTCACTTCTCTGAAATGCCTTTTGTATCCGCACCACCGACTTTAGTGGTGTTAATGTCAAAAATTATGTGGGCCCATTATGTGTTATATCCACATCGTCTATCCATTTGGAGAGTTTGTTTTAAGTTTTAAGACAAAAAATTATCCAAATCCAAAACTCAACTGGGCCTCACCACAGAAAGCAATGGGACACTAACGCCCACTTTAAAACATTTAGTGGGCCCACTATAATGTTTATTTACAATCCAACTTGTTGAAAAGGTCACCTAAACCTGGATGAAGGGAAAAAAATTCAGCTTGATACAAAACTTCTATGCCCCCCAATAAGTTTTCAATGGTAAGCGTTTGATCCTAATGCTTTTTTTATTTTTATTTTTGTTATTGTGGTCCACTTGAGCTTTGGATCTGCAATGCCTTTGGGATCATTCCCTAAAATGATCTCGTTAAATGGATGGACGGTTTGGATATAACTCATATACAATGGTGGACAACACACCACTGGTCACACATTGCAATCTTCTATCTTTTTATTTTTATTTTTTTCTCTTTCTCCTACTTTCAGTAGAAATAGATGCGAAGAAGTCAGCATGGGAGAAGTTCTCTCGAAAGAGTTTAACAGGAAATCTGCATACTTCAAGGGGAGAGAGCTAGTTTAGCCAATTTCTTCTCTACATGAGCGAAAGAATCTCCATCGCATATTTTTCTATTTTGTCATCTAACGAATGAGGGGAAAATACGAGTCGACCTAATCGATGGCTACTATATGCTTGACCGTATAGTACCATTTCCCTTTTAAATATATTGTATTATAATATAATATAATATGATAATATATTATTTAAATATTATATTATATTCTATTAAATACATATTAAATATATATCTAATATATATTATATATTATATAATGATGTGTGATGGGCATCTACACCATCAGTTAGATGCACCATGCTATAGTGGGCATTCAATGAATCTAAAACTCAAGCTAATCAATGACTTGGGTGGGCCACACCATAGACAACAACTAGGAGTGAATATCCTCCACTGAAACCTTTATGATCATTTATAAGATTAACTGATTAGTGGTTGAGAAATCCAGCCCATCTATTATGCATGTCCCACCTAAATAAGAGGTCCCACCAAGTTTCAACTGTGTCCAAAACTCAGGTGGGCCCAAGTTCATGCTTTTGGATGTTGTAGGCATGATTTTATACTTTTTCAATTGGTATAGCACACTTGAGTTCTAAATCTAATTGATTTTTGGGGTGTCCCTTAACCGATAGGGGAGCCATCAAATGGATGGTGTGGATGCCCATCACAAATCACAATGAGAACTTCCCACGAAGTCGAGTGCATATAGTACCTTTTTCTTATTAAATATATATTATATATATAATTCAACTATTGGATGTCATTATTAGATTAATTCAATGATTGAATTTCAGTATCGGGTTAATCCAACCATTGGATTTAATAATCAGGTTGATCCACTTGTTAGAATTCAGTATCAGCTTAATCTAACGGTTGGATTTCAATATTGAATTGCTTTATAATCCAATTGTTAATCCAACTATTATATTGGCAATGAAGTTTACCATTGAAACCTTCATACGGCCCATTGTGATATTTATTTGCCATCCTAGCTGTTAATAAGGTCAGACAGACACGGATGAAGAAGGGAAAACATAAATATCAGCTTAATCCAAAAATTTCCATGTCCCACAAGAGATTTTCAATAGTCCGCATTCCATCCCAGCCCCACCGTTTCTTGTGATGTGGTCCACTTGATCCTTGGATTTTCAACAGTACGCATTCCATCCCCCTTAAGAGATTTTCAATAGTACGCATTCCATCCCCCACTATTTCTTGTGGTGTGGCTCATGCCCTAAAATGGTCTGTCAAAATGGATGCACGGTGTGGAAAAAAATGCGTACATCGAGGTGGTCCCACATTGTTCCTACAAGGACCGTTAGTCACTAGCTAGGTTCCGGTGGGGTAGTACCGAATCCACGCCAAATAAATTCCTCCCATTGAACAGCCAACGGTTTTGAACACTTGCACATGGCACCCATATGCAAGTGCAAGCACCCATATGCAATCAAAACGGTCAGCCAGGCTAGATTTCCATACACATCTCCCGTTGGAATGAGAAAAGACTTTAATACTCTGGGCGAGTGTGATGAATGATAAGCATATACTTAAAAATTACTTAAAGATTGCACACGTGGCATATATGTAGTTAAATTAAACAATCTGAATGATGTTATCCAGTGTGGATGTGCCATGACAAAAAAATTAAGCTTATTTATATATGTGACCATCAGGTTAGTGGACATTTATTGGATGGTTAAAAATGAAAAATATCCAACGGTCCTATTTCCACAAACAAATGTTTATGAATAAGAGGCTAGGATTGTTTAACTAATCCGATCTTATGATTGTAACTTGGCGCCAGTGGGATTCCCAATCTAGTCAGTTTTATTTAAGTTAATATATGATATATATCTATCTCGTTTTATTAACAAATCTGATCTTATGATCGTAACTTGAATTTCAATATTGGCTTGCTTTAATCTAATTGTTAATCCAACCATTAGAATTCAAAATGGGTTTAATCCAACCGTTAGATTTCAATATCAGCTTAATCTAACCGTTAGATTTTAATGTGCTTAATTATCAGCCTAATCCGACCATTAAATTTTCATATCATCTTAATACAACCGTTAAATTCAATTTGAATATGTACTTAATTCAACCATTAGTTTTCAATATCGGTAAAATCCAACCATTAGATTTCTATAGCACCTTAATTTAGCGATCAAAATTTTGTTATTAGCTTGATCCAACCATTGGATATTATTATGGGAACATTTAACCTATTGTGGAGTACCAATAATCCAACAATATAGATCAGTTTAGAATGACAGGTTAAATAAAGTTAGGCGAGAATATCTATAGCGGTGGAATATAATATTCGCCTCTATAGATTAATATAGCGGCGGATATATCCGCCTCTATAAATTAATTCATGATTTTGGCAGGCAGAAACGAATTTAGTTGGATTTTGAAATATATAGCGGTAGAACAAATATTCTGCCGCCATAGATGATTAGCATTATAGCAGTGGAATTTATTTTGTTACTACAGTAGATTATTTTTCCGTCGCTAAATGTCGATGTTAAATATGGCGGGAAGGATGGTGGGAGCGAGAAAGTCTTTTTTAGAGGTGGATATTAATATATGTCACTATAAATTCACATACAGCGGAGGTTTTCGCAAAAAGTTAACTTACAACGGTGAAAAATAATTTTCTTCGTTATAATCCGCTGCTATATCGTATATTTATTGTAGTGCGAGGAGGCTACGGAACAATGCTTCGTAGGCTCCACCATGATGTATGTGCTTTATCCATAGTATCCATATATTTTTACAGATCATTTTACGATATGAGCCCTAAATTGAGGTAGATCTAAATCTCAAGTGGTCCACACCGCAAGAAAATAGTGGCTATTGAATATCCACTAATAAAAACTGCCTAAGGCCTACTGTAATGTTTATTTTCCATCTAACTTGTTGACTAGGTTAGATAGACATATATGAAGAGAAAGCACAAATATCAGCTTGATCCAAAACATTTGTGGCCTCTAAAAAGTTTTTAATGGTTGTCGTTCAATCATCACTATTTTTTGTGGTGTGGTCCACGTCACATTTGGGTATGCCTCTTTTTAGGGCTCATGCCTTAAAATGATCTAGAAAAATGGATGGATGAAGTGGGTAAAACACATATATCATGTTAAGGCCCACGAAGCACGGTCTAAGAAGTTCTTACGCTAGGATGCTAAGTGTGGCCCATGAAGCACCATCCATTTCTTTTTTGAGATCATTTTAGAAAATGCGATAATAAAAAAGGTGGATCCAAGACTCTATTAGGCCACATGAATGGAATAGTGGGGATTCAACAACCACTGTTAAAACATTCGTATGTCCACAAAAGTTTTGCATTAGGCTAAGTCATTTATGTCTTCACTTCATCCCAGTGGGAGTGACCTTATAAACAATTTTGATGGCATATTAACATCAAGGTAAAGCCTAGGAAGCTAGGTTTCAATGGTAGGTATTTCTTTTCCCTATTTTCCCTATTGCATGACCTACTTGAGTTTTGGAACTACCTCATTTTTTGTGGCATGTCTTTAAATGAGCGTGCAAAATGGAAGCACATGGTGGATTTTCCCTCAGGGTGTTTAACGTCCACTCGACTAGGTTGTAGTGTAGGTCAGATTCAATCAGAGTAGGTTGAAATGGGTCAGTGTAGGTCGGAGTGGGGTTTGAGGGACTTCGTACCAAAATGGAATGTCTTTTCCAATGGATATTAACCCACCATAAGTTTAGAGAAGGGTTCGATGTAAGTTCAATGGGGTTATACTGCAAGTCGGAGTAGGACGATGCGGGTCGATATGGGTCGGAGTGGGGCATAATTAGGTTTAGAGACTTCGTACCTTAATGGAATGTCTTTTCAGGTGGATTTCGACCCACCCTAAGCTTGAAGAAGTTATTCGACGTATGTTCAATGGGGTTGCAGTCCAAGTCATAGTGGGTTGTTGTGGGTTGGAGTAGACTAGTGTGCGACAAAGTGAGGTTTGAGTTAGTCAAGATACTTCATACCCTAATAGAATGCCTTTTCAAGTGGAAATCGACCCACCCTAAGTTCAGCGAAGTCATTTGACGAGAATGCAATAAAAGTCGAAGTGGGTCGATGAGGGGTTTAAGTGGGTCCAAAGTCATTATACCCTGATTTAATGCCTTCTCAAGTGGATGACATGAGAATTCTCAATTCGGTGAAGGAGTTAGATGTGAGTTCAATGGGGCTGCAATGTAGCTCAGGTTAATGTGGGTTAGTGTGTTGGTGTGGGTCAAAGTGTGTTCGGAGTTTTCATAACTTTATGTAACATTGTTTTAGGTGGATATGTACCCATTTGAAGTATAGTGAAGGATCTCAACATTCGTTCAACGGGGCTGTAGTGCAAGTTAGAGTGGATTGGTGTGGGTCGGTGTAGGTTGGAGTAGGGTTTGGAGTCATTGTAACATAATGTAACATCTTTCTAAGTGAATTTTCCTCATTCTAAGTTCCTTGAAGGAGTTTGATGTGCATTCGAAGGGGCTATAGTTCAAGTTGGAGTTGGTCATACTCGGTCATTGTGGATCAATGTGGGTTTGAGTGTGTTAAGAGTCTTCATAACCTAAGGTAATGCCTTCTCAAGAGGATATTGACCCATTCAAAATTTGGTAAAAGAGTTTGGCATGTGTTCAAAGGGGCTGCAATGCAGATTAGAGTGGGTTAGTGTGGGTTGTGTTAGTCGGTGTAGGGTTTGAGTGGGTTTGAAGTCATCATACCCATTCTCAGTTCACTAAAGGAGTTGGATGTGCGTTTAATGGGGTTATAGTTTATGTTTAGTCAATATGGGTCATGTAGGTCGGTGTGAGGCTGAGTGTGTTTAGAGTCATTGTAACCTAATGTAACATCTTTCTAAGTGCATGTGCACCCATTTAAAGTTCAATGAAAGAGTTCGACGTGTATTCGATGGGCTGCAATGTAGGTTGGTGTGGGTTAGATTGGGGTTTGAGTTTTTGAGTTATCGTAATCTAATGTAACATCTTTTTAATTGAATTTCGACCCATTCTAAGTTCTCTAAATGAGTTTGATGTGCGTTTGACGGGCTACAATGCAAGTCAAAGTTGTTTAGAGTGGGTCAACATTAGATGGTTTGGGTCAAAGTGGGGTTTGAGTGGGTCCACAGTCTTCATAACCTATTGTAACGTCTTCTCATGTAGATATCTACCCATTCTAAGTTCCTTAAAGGAATTCAATGTGCATTCGAAGGGCTACAGTGTAGGTCGTATTGAGTCGGTTAGTGTGGGGTTTGAGTGGGACTGAAGCTATCGTACCCTAATGTAATGTCTCCTCAAGTCGATATCAACCCATTCTCAATTCAATGAAGGAGTTGGATGTGCATTTGATGGGGCTATAGTGCAGGTAGGGTCAATGTGGATCGATGTGGGTAGAAGTGGAGTTTAAGTGTGTCTATAGTCTTATAACCTAATTTAACACCTTTTTAAGTGGATATGCACGCATTCAAATTTCAGTGAAGGAGTTCGATGGGGCCGCAGTGCGGATCAGAGTGGGTTGGTGTGGGTTTAAGTGGGGTTTAAGTGAATCCATAGTCTTTGTAACCTTTTTTTTCCGGTTAACACGTTAGTACACACCTCACCACACCCCGGCCCACTTGGGAATTAATACCAAGGCTTAGTCTTTGTAACCTAAGGTAACATCATCTCAAAAGGATATCGACCCATTCTAAATTCCTTAAAGGAGTTTGATGTGTGTTTAAGGGAGGTGCAATGCAGGTTAGAGTTGGTAATTGTGGGTTGGAGTGGGTCGATGTGGATGGTGTAAGTCGAAGTGGGGTTTGAGTGGGTCCAGAATATTCGTAACCTAATGTATCATCTTCTCAAGAGGATATTGACCCATTTTAAGTCAATGAAGGTGTTCGGCATGCATTCCAAGGGGCAGTAGTCCAAGTCAAAGTGGGTCGGTGTTGGTTAGTGTGGGTCGGTGTTGTTAGGGTGGGTTGGTGTTAGGTTTAAGTGAGTCCATAGGTTTCGTACCTAATGTAACGTCTTTTTAAGTGGATATGCACCCATCATAAGTTTAGTGAAGGAATTGGACATGCGTTCGACGGGGCTCCAATGCAGGCCGAAGTGGGTCGAGGTGGGGCTTGAGTGGTTCTGAAATCTTAATACCTTGATGTAACGTTGTTGGGGTCCCAAAAAGTAAAAGGTTTTCGAAACAGTGATTACGAGTGTCCAAATCATCACTTGGTTGAATTTAGGGTCAGTGCATCAGAAATCGCGTCAAAAATCACAACACCCATCAGACTTAACCAAAAAGCGGGAAATCGAGCCAGTGGTGGACCCCACCGATCATCATGATCAAAACCCTCTAAATTTGGGAGGGATACCTCAATTATGAAGAAATAGGAGCAATGCATCGACATTCATCGCAAAGCGGGCCCCGCAAGCCCTCCGTTTCGCAAAACCCAATTTCCCAAAACACGAGTACGTTGGCGCATCGAGAAAACCCATAGCCAGCGCATCGTGAAATTCAGTCATTTTCAGAAAATGAATTTTAGGACGCATTGCCTCCAGCGCGCCCGAAAATTCGTCCAGCGCGTTAAGAAATTTGGACAGTTTCGCGAAGTGAATTTCAGGACGCACTGACCTCCAGCGCGTCCGGAAATTCGTCCGGCGCATCGAAGAAGGCAGGCAGTTTTACGGGATGAATTTCAGGACGCACTGCCCTCAGCGCGTCAAAAAAAAAGCAGGAATTTCAGGATGCGCTGACCCTCGGCGCGTCCAGTAATCATGCACTTTTAGCAATTTTAGGACGCACTGACGGCCAGTGCGCCCTACAAAACAGGATCCCAACTAAGACATTTTTGGACGCGCCGAGTGATTTTCTCGACGCGCGGGCATGATTTCTCGACGCGCTACACGTGTCGGCTTCCTATTGGCCGACTTAGGCTATAAATACCCCTCCCACCACCTCATTTGCACGATTCAGAGAGAGAGAGAGCGCTGAACCTCTTCGCCGGAAAACCTTTTTTCGATCGCCGAAACCCTTTTCCGATTGCCGGAACCCCTCGCCGGAAATCGCACCTCCGACCAGAACCGGTCCGGAGATGAAATAACTTAAGTCATCATTTTTGGACGCACTGGCCCCAGCGCATCAGAAAAATCGCCCAGCGCATCACAAAAATCGCCCAGCGGATCAGAAAATTACACATTCCAAAACAAAGTTATTTTCAGACGCACTGATCCCAGCGCATCACAAAAATGCTCCAGCGCATCAGAAAATGTCCTCTGCGGATCAAATAAATCAACATCTTAAAACTCATCATTTTTGGACGCACTGGCCCCAACGCGTCAGAAAAATAGCTAAGCGCATCACAAAAATCGCCCAGTGGATCAGAAAATTACACATTCCAAAACAAAGTTATTTTCGGACGCACTGGCCCCAGTGCGTCACAAAAATCGCTCAGTGCATCAGAAAAATAAACATTCCAAAACGATGTCATTTTTGGACGCACTGGCCCCAACGCGTCAGAAAAATAGCCCAGCGCATCATAAAAATAAACTATTTTTAACAATAATTTTTGGACGCGCTGGCCCCAGCGCATCAGTAAAATCAGGCCAGCGGATCGCAAAAATCAGCACTTTGAACGTTCGTTCCAGTACCCTTAAATCTTCATTTTATAATGTTTTTGAGCCTCGTTTGGGCCTATTTTGGGTATTTCGAGCGTTCCGGACGCAACGGAGCAGTCAAATAACTCATCCAAGCCACCCAATGAGCAGAACGCAAGCCTTCGGAGTCCGATCTGACCCGACGAGATGAACGAAGTAACTTCTCAAGAAGAGGCCGCCAGTGCCCAGAATCATACCTATGTATCATCATCACGTGTATTATCACACTATGACCTGGATTCAGGACCGACTAAGCAAAGGGGACTATGGCTAACACGATAAAACATGCCAGGAGAGTTCTAAACTACCACACACAATTTGTTAAAGACTGACACTTCAAGAACAGTCGATGCCCTACCCATCTAAACGGCATCCGCTGGTTGAGCTACGCAGGTACACACAACTATAGAATGGACTTCCCGAGGTCACTTGTCCCTACATTGACAGACGCGGGCTCAGAGTCATCCGTCTCAGCCATAAACCCTGACAGTCTCAACCTGGATCTCCGGTCAAAACATGGGACATAGACATTCGACTCGTACAAAGATCGGTCAGTCCATAACAGAACACAACAAATACAGGTCCCCGTGACCATACAAATACAGGTCCCCGTGACCATACAAATACAGGTCTCTACGACCACACAAACGCCAGGTCTTCATGACCATGAACTCTGAGACCATAGTCCCCGCTGACCAGTCTTTTGCCTTTTAATCAAGGGTCATCGATCATTAATGGCTCGTGCCAGATCACGGCCTGGAATGTATAAGATCTCAGGATCTTTGGAATAAAATTCACCTTGCGATATCTCTTCTCTTGTGTACTTCTGTGAATGTTTGTAATTGTCTACGAATGTTTCTATTACTCAGAATCCCCAGAGCAACAAAAACACAACATCTCAGAAGATGTTCCATGCGGTTCATTTTCTAGTTCTAACAAACTGGTGACTCCACTGGGGATCGAACTCTACCAGAATCTCTGGTTATATCTGAATATAGGAACACTCTAAGATCAATTACTTACAAACACGAATTTGCACATAAGGAAGTTACCGCGAGGCGTAATGTCTCGGCGCCCCTCAGGCGTCAAACTGGCGACTCTCAACGGGAACGTTCTTCCCTTCATCTCTAAGGCAATAGACATTTAAAAGGTTTTCGAACACACAAATTTCCACAACTACACGTATTTGTCTCCGTCTTGCTTATTTCTGTCGGTTTATGCACTGCGATCGATGGGCTCATACTCCTGACCGCACTTGTGAACTGTTCTAATGATTTTTATGACATAACAGAATTAGCAAGATATTAGGACAGACAGAAGAAATGACATGCTCAACGAACAGTTTGTGCACCTTCCTTGCCACCGGAGGCTTCAGCTTCCCTCGCTTCACCCCAACCGTGACAAATATTGGCAATTCAAGATGGCAGTTGGTCGAAACGCGCCGACAAAAGAAAGAGCAGAAGAAAGCAGCCAGCTTAGCAGCATATAAGAAGGTGAATGTTGCAAGACCTCGCCCTGCGACCAAGAGACAATGGCAGCCAAAACAAGGACAGAAGACCCCTATCAGTAGTCAGGTCGCATCAACCAGGTCTCCAGTGCCTGCGATGACGGTCGAACAGTTTTCGCCATTGTTCGAGACCACCTGTGTTACGAGCAAATCGGCCGAAACCGCACTTGTGAGGAGCACCAAGCCCATGACAGTTCTCAAGCCAAGACAGGGGCAGTTTCGGAAGGCCCGACCAGCGCTGATCGCAATGGTCCAAGTAGCAGAAACGAAAGAAGGATCGTATGAAGCGGAAGAATTGCCTACAGTCCAAGATCAGATCGACAGATTAGTTCAGGCTAATCGGGAAATGAATGAACGAATGAGAATAATTCAGGAAGCGTTGACCACTTTGATAGCTCAGAGCGCTACCAGAAGTCTCGTACCGCCTATGCGCCCATTAGCCGAAGAATCTCAAGGGGCAGCAGAGGGGCCAGCTTGTGCCAAACCACTTACCCAGGCTAGGAGAGTTCCAGTGGAACGAATAACAGTTCCGACCGCGCAAATGACGAGAGAGGAACTGTCGCAAACGATTACAAGTCTCATGCGACAAGAAAAGGAGAAGGAAAGAGGAACTGGGTAAAAATATCAGGTCCGATACCCGTTGGAGATAGAAGAAATACCATTTCTGGTCAACTTCAGATGTCCGAATTTTGAAAAATTTGACGGTAGGGGGTCGCCAGAGGAGCATATCACTCACTTCCTCACGGCGTTGGGGAATTGGTAGACCGTCCCACAATACTGTATGCGGTTATTTGGGTCAACGCTGACAGGGAAAGCTTTTCAATGGTACATGTCGCTACCAGCCGGATCAGTGAAGTCGTGGGAGTAGATGCGAGACAGTTTCATCTCAAAATTCTTCTCTATAAAAAGAGAAACATCAGTAACAGATCTGGCCTTGATCAGACAAAGACAGGGCGAACCCGTGGAGAGGTTCATGGACCGATGGGGGACGATAGCCGCACAATGTCAAGAGTTACCCAGCGAGAAAGAATAGATAAAGATGTGTATGTGAGCCCTGGACCCAATGATATCATACGGGTTATTAGGGAATAGTTTTCACTCTTTCCGAGAGCTGGCCACCAAAGCACACCTGGTAGAAGAAGCCGCAGCACGAGTGAACCTCAGGCCCGAAAGGCAGAAAAGAGAAGGAGCAAGGATTGCAGAAACATACAATATAAACAAAGGTAAAGGTATGATAGATCGGAAGCGGCCCGCCGTGGACCCCAAGACAGACACGAAAGCAACGCCTACCCAAGACAGAGGCAAGAGGCCTTACGTTTCTCAAAGAATAACAATAGCTAAGAGAGAAAGAGCCAATGGATTGTACACCTTCAACATGGCCGATCTGATCCCCATCATGGAACAATTAGTGGAAGAAAAGGTAATCCACTTACCAGAACCGATTCGGCCCCACGAGGTTGGGAAGGTAGATGATCCCCGGTATTGCAAATACGATCGGTGTCTGAGCCACAAAACAGAAGACTTTTTTAGTCTAAAAGGCAGAATACAGAGGTTGATCAACCAAGGGGTGATCAGTATGAAGGCACCAGAAACGACAACGAAGGAAACATCGGGGGTAGTTTCAGCCCTCCCCTCAGACGAAAGCATCCAATTGTACATCCCGTTCCCCAAACCTGAAGAACCCTGGACTTTGGTTAGTAGCCGGAAAAGGCTCGAGAATCGAAGAAGACTCCTCGACCGTAAGAAGAAAGGGACGAGAAAGAAGGACAGCCAAGAGAAGAGCCGACTTATAGAGGCTCAGGTACATTGCACGATGGTGTCATTTATAGAACAGTCATCAATAGAAGAGACATTGCGGGCAGGTAAAGAAGAAGTCAATGCCGTCATCCTCCGATCTGGAAGGCAAATGCCGGAACGCACTCGGCCAGAACTAATTGACCCGATGCAAGAAGACGGAAACCCGGATATACCCTCAACAAGGCCCCAGGGGCAGAAGTTGAAAGAGAAGGTTGTTGAGGCCACGCCCAGTCGGCCGGAGCAAAGGCAGGGGGCAGCACCCGTAGTCTATGATGTCGTGTCACACCTGCGAAGGGTCCCGGCTCGCCTGAGCATATACGACGCCTTGTGTCTCTCAAAGGTGTATAGGGAAATGTTGATCAACGCGCTGCTAGACAGTGAAGTCAGAGAAGTGATGATCACAGAAATCGAAGCAGAAATGAGCGATCCAGATAAGTTTTGGGAAGGAAATGCACCAATTCAGCAAGCAATGCAGATATATCACCCCTCTGTAGTCACGTTCTCTGAGGAAGACCGCATGCTTGAAGCAACAGACCACAGCCGTCTGTTGATGGTCACAGGAACGATTAGAGATACGGAAATTAAGCAATGCATGCTTGACGATGGGTCTGCGGTGAACATCATGTCGTTGAAGACACTACAGAAGTTGGGTTACAGACCAGCACCATGGTTATTCAAGGGTTCAATCAAGACAGCTAGCGCACTCTAGGGTCAATCACTGTGATGCTAGAAATTGAAAAGCTGAAGACGAAAGTAACATGTCAAGTAATCGACGCAGTAACAACGTATAATCTTCTGCTAGGGAGGCCGTGTCTCCATCAGAATCGTGTCGTTCCCTCAACCTATCATCAGTGCTTCAAATACAACAGAGAGGGAGTTCAGTACAGAGTGGCAGCAGACCCAAAGTCGTATAAAATTGTAGAATCATTCTTGGCGGATGCCCGGTACTATGATCTGGTCGACGAAAAAGAGGTAACAAAGAAGCCCGACGTAACGCAGAAAGGGCAAGGGGCAAAACCGAAAGTCAACAAGATTGTACAGAGAGGCAAGCCTCAGTTCAATATTACTCAGAGAGAAACCGCAAGTCAGTCAGTTGAAGAACCCCAGGGGACTACCAAGAAATTCTATATAATCCCGAAGCACTTGCGATTGCCAGGGCAGTCCGTCCTAGAGATGATATCAAACCAGCACATGAGTGTGCTCAAATCTAGCTTCAACATGCCAGTATCGAAAATAGAAAGAGTTAGACCTTTCCCGAGAGATCCTAGCCAGTTCGTGGTACCATCAAGTGCCAATACGAAGAAAGAAATCAAATTTTATTCAGTGGCGAATGAACCCGCACAGTCCAAGGATGAGGTCGAAAAATCACTCCGCTTTACTCAACCAATAGAAGAAGAAAGGTACGGTGAGGTTAGCCGTAACATCATGAAGAATATGGGCTTCTGTTACTCGGAATCAACCTTGAGTGGTAGAATGTTGGCCCCATTTGAGGAAAACACCGAAGCTTACCAAGGAAGAGAAGGGTTAGGAGTGAAGATGAAGGTTGAACATGTCAACATGGTGACAATCAGTTCCACAGAAGAGGCGTAGCCACAAGAGGTAGTCGACGTCATTCAACCGAGTGCCGCACCTGGGCAGATAGAAGACGGGGGACAGCCCACGATAGATGAGCTTGAAGAAATAAATCTGGGAACCCCAGAGGACCCTAGAAGTACATACCTGAGTAAAAATGTCCCAGAAGAGGAGAAAGAGAAATACATCCATCTGTTGAAAGAGAACAGGGACGTGTTTGCTTGGACATACTCAGAAATGCTAAGGCTTAGTCCAGCGATTGCGATGCACAAGTTGGGCATCCTAAAAGGGAAGAAAGCGGTCAAACAACCTCAACGACGGTTCCACCCGGACATAGTGCCCAAAATCGAAGAAGAGGTCGAGAAGTTAATCCAAGCCGGGTTCATCCGAGAGGTTAAATACCCACGATGGATCTCAAATATTGTGCCGGTCAAGAAAAAGAGCGGTCAAATCCGAATCTGTGTAGACTTTCGGAACCTGAATGAGGCATGCCCTAAGGATGATTTCCCACTGCCTATGCCAGAACTATTGATCGACAGCACGACAGGATACGCGGTGATGTCCTTTATGGACGGTTACTAGGGGTATAACCAGATTCGTATAGCCCCAGAAGATGAGGAATCAACAGCATTCCGTACAACGTTGGGCATATACTGTTACCGCGTGATGCCGTTTGGGTTGAAGAACGCAGGAGCAACGTATCAGCGCGCGATGCAAGTGATCTTCCAGGACATGATGCATAAGCATGTCGAGTGTTATGTAGACGATCTGGTAGTGAGGTCGGCCGGGCATGAACAGCATAGAGAGCATCTACGGCAAGTGTTCCAAAGACTAAGAAAGAAAAGTCTCCGCATGAATCCATTGAAGTGTGCATTCGGGGTTTCCTCTGGCAAGTTTTTAGGATTTGTTATCAGACACTGAGGCATAAAAATCAACCCAACGAAGATTAAGGCGATCAGGGAAATGCCACCTCTGAAGAGTCTCAAAGAGCTGAAGAGCTTCCAAGGCCGGGTCACGTACCTAAGAAGTTTCATCTCGAACTTATCCGGTCGTTGTCAACCATTCTCGTGCTTCAACAAGAAAGGAGCACAGTTTGAGTGGGATGACGCTTGCTAGAAAGCGTTCGACTCTCTGAAGGACTTGCTTGAAAAATCTTCAGTCCTTGCAGCACCGATCAAAGGGGAGCCATTGATCCTCTACATTGCCGTCGGCGAAAATTCACTTGGAGCCCTCTTAGCCCAGAAGAACGAAGAAGGAAAGGAAAGCGCACTCTATTACCTGAGCTGCACGCTAGTGGGAGCCGAGTTTAATTACTCAGCAATCGAGAAAATCTGTCTGGCGCTGATCTTTGCTGTAAAAAAGCTTAGACATTACTGCATTTCTCACCAGATAACGTTGATATCCAAGGTGGATCCCCTTAAGTTCCTCATGAATAGACCCATGTTGTCTGGGCGGCTGACCAAGTGGGCCCTGCTCTTGTCGGAATTCGACTTGACATACATGCCGGCTCGGGCCGTCAAAGGGCAAGCAATTGCAGACTTCCTTGCCGCGCATCCAGTACCGAGCGGTGAAGAAATAGAATATGACCTCCCAGACGATCAGGTTATGACGATTAATGAAGCACGCCATTGGGAGATGTATTTCGACGGCGCAGCCAGAGCAGTAGGATCAGGGGCAGGAGTTATATTCATCAGTCCGCAAGGGGACTTGCTACCCCATTCATTCACGTTAGTCCCAGCATGCACCAACAACGAAGCAGAGTACCAGGTTCTTATCATCGGGTTATAGTTGGCCCTAGAAATGCAGATCAAGGAAATACATATCTATGGTGACTCTAGGCTTGTCATCGGTCAACTAACGACAGAGTACGAAGTCCGCAAACCCGAGTTATCTCCCTATTGCCACCAAGCGCAGTCCATGTTCGATCAGTTTCGAATAGCAGTATCTTGCACATACCGAGGCAGGAGAATGTACAAGCAGATGCGCTCGCCAGTTTAGCCGCCGCCCTAGCTAGCCCCGGAGGCAGCCTGCTTCAGATAACAATTGAAGAAAGAAGAATCCTACCGACAACTGCGTTCGCAGTGGAGAATTGAGTGCCAATCCCATTTGTTGCTTTGAGATCACAGAGGAAGATGATTGGAGAAAATCATTCATCGATTATCTGAAGTACGAATTTCTGCTGGAAGATCCCAAAATGTGCACACAAATCAGAAGACGCGCCAATTCATTCGTACTCCAGAATGATGTGCTTTACAAATGATCATACGAGGGAGTACTGTTGCGATGTCTAAACCAAGAAGAAGCACGTAACACGTTGAAAGAAGCTCACGGGGGAGAATGCGGTGCTCACCAGGGAGGGAAGAATTTACATCATCGTGTGCGACACATGGGTTACTACTGGCCTGCTATGGCAAAAGACGCAATAGAATATGTAAAGAAGTGTCACCAGTGTCAAGTCCATGCCGATATCATACATTCACCACCAGAAGAATTGCATCAGTCGGTAATGTCCCGGCCTTTTGCGGCCTGGGGCATGGACGTGATCGGGCCGATTAGTCCACCATCCTCCCAGGGGCATCAGTACATCCTTGCAGCGACCGACTATTTCTCCAAATGGGCTGAGGCAGTCGCCCTGAGAAACGTGAAAGCCAGACATGTCGAAGTTTTTATTCGTCACACTATATTATACCGACATGGTATCCCCGAGAGAATCACCACAGACAACGGGACACCCTTCAAGAATGCTACTATTGATAAACTGTGTGCAAAATTCAAAATCAAGCATTGCTATTCATCGCCCTATTATCCTCCTGCGAATGGACTGACCGAAGCATTCAACAAGACTATTGTAAAGATTCTGAAAAAGACAGTGGCAGAAAATAAGAAGGACTGGGACAGACGGTTGCCTGAAGTACTGTGGGCATACCGAACTACACACCGCACAGCCACCCGGGCTACGCCCTACTCACTGGTGTACGGTATGGAAGCTGTGATCCCGATGGAAATACAAGTTGAGTCACTACGGGTCGCTCTCCGACACTCCCTGACAACCGAGCATAATGCCAAGAGCCGGATGATCGAACTCGATGATTTAGATGAAAAGAGGCTCGCTGCCCAACAAAGGCTCGAAATGTATCAAAAGCAAATTTTCGCCGCATATAATAAGTGTGTCAGGGGTAAATCATTCAAGAAGGCGATCTCGTGCTAATGATGAAGCGTCCGGCACCGACCCAAGGGCTGAAAAGTAAATTCGACCCAAAATGGGATCCCGTCTGCATTATCGATGAAGTATATTCCAACGGAGCCTATCGAGTAATAGATTGCAAAGGGCAGGGCATCAGTTCGCTGGTGAATAGTTGGTTCTTGAAAAGATATTACACTTAACAGAGGCTTGTTGTTGCAAGTTGTAAACACCTCGATAGAGGGAAAAGTGTAATAAAGTAGATACCAAAAGAAAGAGTACCATACAATCACTAAACTAGAATGTTAATCGTCTATTTTATGCTTACACAGGTATCGGAGAAGCCAATAAGACTCAGGGCACGTCAAGCATGGCACCCTATTCTTTCCAAGGACATCAAGAATTGGGATAAGCCCCGAACCAAGACCTGGTTAAGTCTTTGCTCCCATAAGCATGGGTTTAAGTCCTAACAGGGGGACGTTCCTTTCCGAAAGGCCCAATCTAGTTGCATTCAAATTCAAATGAAACAACAAGCAGGCTAAAGGCACAATATAAATTCGAGACTGCAATAGTATACATATCGTTACAACATTCACTACAACATATTCCAACGTGTTTCAAATTACAAGTGAAGATTATTACAGTTCAATTATCTATAGTCTTCAAGCATTGTTCTAACAAGTTGACCGCAGATTCTTCGATCGCCTTCTGTCTCGCCTCAGCCGCGGCTAAGACTTGGGCAGGGTCAGGAGTGTCTTGGAGAGACCGCTTCAGCTCCATAACTTGTGCCCTCACGGCATTACACTTCGCCTCGCGCTGGTCGATAGAAGATTGCAGGCGTGCCTTCTGACCACTGAACTTCGAAAGTTTGAGATGGATGACAGAATGTTCAGCTCGTAATTGGGCCATCTCATTTTCAATCTCTGCGAGACGTCCGGTGGCCTCTTGGTATTCAACGTCTACAGCCTGCCAATCCCTTCGTACCGCGGCCACATCCGCCTCTTGTAACTCAAGTTCCGGAAGGAGGGACCGCAAGTGACCACGTTTTTCTTCGACAAAAGGGTCAACCTTGAGGTGCCTCGCCTCGTTCACTTGAGCCATTCCATCTTTGAATTGGGACACGTGGCTGACTATCGAAGAAATGTCAATCCCGAGCCATGTGGCGTTAAGCTCCAACGCCTGCAGTGCCTCGTCCAAGATAGACCATTCATCTCCATTCTTCAACGAATCGATGATATCGGACAGTATGCTCTTGAGAAGATTCGCTTTGGTCCTTGATAGGCCTCGGAGAGATGAAAGGAATGCCTCAGGCAAGACTACAGGAACCGGGATGCTGGCAGGAGCAATGGTTGGTAAAAGAAACGGTAAACATTAGCACACTGAAGAAAGAAAAGAAGCAAGCAAAGCAATAAAGGAAAGTAGTATACCAGCAAGGATTTCATCACTCGGTGCACTAGTTGAGGCAACAGGTATTGATGAGCTAGGGGCGCATCCAGCTACAACTTCCACTGCCGGCTCAGGCAATTCAGGAGAAGGAAGAACAACGACCTCAAGGGCAGTGACGGCTTGAACTGGTTCAGTGATGAGGGGTACTTTGGCAATAGGCTCCGGTGCGCTAGCGGCATCTGCAGGCATGGTTCCTAGGGAGGGGAGTGCTGCCTCTTCCGTGACAACATCAGGTCTCGCCTCAGGAGCGGGGCTAGGGTTCGCCACAGCCTCGATATTGTCAGGGTCGGCAAGAGGGGGATCTTCAGCTCGTGGCTCACCATCAATGTCCATGAGGATGGGTCCCATGTCTGCCTCGGGAATAGATCTCTCGTATACTGGCTCATTACCTTCACCTTCTTCCATAGGACGATATCCGCTGAGGCCCGCCTGCGAGCTCATCTCCCCTTCTTCCCTTGGTCCGCTCACATCATCTGTAGGGACGCTGCCGGCAGCCTAGGGGAGTCGGCTTCGTGCCTTCTCAGCCCTGTACAGCTTCAGCAGGTCCTTTATTTTCTTCCCCCCGTCAGTAACAGGGACGCGATGAGCGGTCTTTACTCGAGGACCAGAACGTTCAGGAGACAGTTCAGAATCACTATCCTCGGGAACAGAACGTCTGGACAGGCTCGTCCGACTCGCTGGACTCTGACCACGACCTCCCTGACCACCGGTCGGCGGGGTACCTACTGCCGCAACATTGCCCTCTCCACCACCCTCGCCATCACCCTCTCCACCCTCTCTGATGATCTCCTCACCAACATCACCTCCCCCATCATTGCCATCACCGACATCATCATCATTATCGTCCCCTCCGTCGTCTCCACCGGCATCCTCCTCTCCACCGGCATCCCCCGCCACGTCGGCCTCATCATCATCATCATCACCGATATCATAACGCTCTCTCTGTCCCTCTGCCATGGGACCAACGAGTGGGGAATCTGGATTCCCTTGCAGTGTGACCCTCTGCCCGTAAGCGACTCACCCTTCCAGCGTGTGCTCGGGTTTCTCATGATCTATTATAACATTCAGAGAGGTCATAAACTTCTGCGCGCCCAGAGTAGCCAATTGACGAAGCGGCTCTGCCATGTAGCCTAAACCGTCAGCAGGAGCAGGATCAACGATCGGGGGAGAAACGAAGATAGGGTCGGCCACGTGTCGATTGTTTCGGATCAAGGAATATTGGTGAGCCCACCACCTCATCCATCCATATGTGGCGCCAGGGATATACTCTGTGCCCGGAACAATAAAAGAACAATCCAATCTAGTGAGCAGGAGCTGTCGCCATATCCATTTCCAATGGATCGGTCCTGTGCCGTAAGCCCGCTGCTCTCTCATCACTGGTTTGAGCGTCTCTGGTACCCCTTGGTCGTAACCAAATTGCCTGGCAAACCGGTTCGGGTAGTATGGCTCTCTCCAAAACTCAGCACCCTCTCTTAAAGGCAGTGAGCCCGAACGGATAGATATCAGAAAGCAACGCCCATAGGAGCCAAGGCTCTCATCATCATCAAGTAATTCAGGATCTTCACTATTGGTCCCGGAGAAGAGGAAGAAGTCGACGTCATCGTGACGAGCTATCTTCGCCTCGATAGTTGCCAAGTTTCCGCTGATCATTTTCTGCTTCTGAAAGGCATGCAACGGAACCGACCCCCTCCGGATGAAGTCTTTGAGCTCTATGCCATAGACCCATGGGAAGTAAACCCCGAGCCATCCCAAGAAGAAGTGCCACCCGCAATAAGAAGAATTTAGCCCAAAGGAAGCCGAGCCCTTGTTGCTGATGACACCGCCAAAGGCCCGATATATGGACATAATACCACCGGGGCCAATGCGTAACGATGGCTGTTAGCCAAACTCCCTGCCACAGCGAAGCAGGAGACTATCACGCTATCTGCCTGCTTGGAGCTCAGGAGGGCCACACAGCATAACCAGTAGGCTAAGAACCCAGCGAGTTCGCAGGTGGGGGATAGCTTGTTCGGTTGCGGGAACTTCCTCTTCATCTTGGCCTCCAAAACCAATTTGTCCCTGTGGCCTTCATCATATGATCCATAATTCAAGCTGAGACAGGAAGAAGACCATCAGTAGAAGAAAAGGATGGAACAGGACGCAAAGAGTGCAAGTCAAGTAAAGAAGCTCACTTCAGGCCGTGACTGAAGTAAATCAGCCAATCCTCAAAAGGCACTTTGTCCCTGGAGCCCAGGAATTGCGGCAGCTCCGCAAACAATTCATAGCAGGCTTCCAAGTAGAAACCTTCATTGACGCCCTTTTTCTTCTTGGATAGCTCCTCGTCGCTGGGCGTCCATTCATCATAAATTCTGTCGCGGATGGGAAGACCGACTATCCAGTACAAATTCCAGAGCGATATGCTCATTTCTCAATACGGCAGGTGGAAGGAGTTTGTAATAGAGCTCCAGTGATTCAGGAACCCCTTGTAGACACACGGTTCTCGATAAAAGTAACTCGACGTCGCCTGAATAGCCCGCAGGAGACCCACCTGCTTCAAAGTCTCTTCATGCTGCTCGACTATTCGGCTGGCCCAAGTTTCGTAACCAGGGTGAGGGCTCAGGTGTCCTCGGGTCCTGAACCCCCCGGTTGGCCAAATTTTCACGTCGGACAGAGGGCGAAACCTTTGGCGTAAGGTCTCGTAGTAATGTGTTGGAAACGGCAGGTGAGGATCGTGGTTGGGCTCCAAGAATATCATGTCCTTCTCCCCGAGGACAGACTGCAGTGTACCGTTCTTGGATACGGCGCAGTTGACGAATGTCTCTGGAACAGACGTCCAGGAGTCGACGCTGTAAAAGAGTTTGCGCGACACACATCGGATGGTTTGATACTCGGTAAAGAGCGATATCTCTGGAAGCTCTTGGAAAATCGGATGAATTGCTTTGTGTAGGGGTTATGGATCACAAGAGATGATACCGCCAGCTTCGTGGAGGACCAGACAACCCTCATTCTATCAGACTTCGACTTGGCTTGATTCTCCATGTAGACCTGCTTGGCGCTTTTTCCAGTCGTCTTCGGGCGACCTCGCTTAGCAAACTAAGTCGGCACAGCTGGGCTCGCCTCACCCTCTTCAGACCCAACAACCTCGTCGGTCCGGAAACCTTGTAAAGGAGCGTACCACACATCTCATTCTTCTTGAGTACCCTCGTCAGGATGGGTCGGCAGGGCCTTGTCGCAGAGTATCTTCGGTTGAACATTCTTATGAAGAGTCAAGATGCGTTCATAGAAGTTGAATGTCTCCGGTGGAATGAACCACTGCGGATTCTCGGCCGACGGCCTGGGAATCTGCTTGGCGGCGGCGCGCTTGCGCTTCAATGGAGTCTGAGGTGGACCCGAAGGACCAGCTTGTGAAGGATTGCTGGCCATTATAATCTGCAACGGCATGAAAAGGGCTTAAGTACAGGGCAAAGGGAAATGTCCTCATAAAATCAATCAAACATTTACAAAATCCAAAGGGATATGAAGCAACAAGGGAACAAAATACAAGTGCCAATCCAGGCCACTGTGGAACGCATTCGAAACCAATGGAAAAAGAAATAAAATGACAACATCCACAACCACAACATCATCATCACAAACACACAAGCGAGGAAAGACAGAAGTAAAGCAGAAAAATATGATTAGCATTCATCAAACCATAAGGGCTATTCCAAATGTCTAAATTGTTAATGTCAATTGTTTAGATGATTAAAAATCAACAGTCAATGTAAAACGACTCAAAATTGCGGGGACCCCTCCCCAAAGCCAGAAAGCGAGGATCTCAGTCCTGCGTCAGCGGGAGAACCCGAGTCCTCAACTCATCGACCTTCGCCTGGACCTGGCCTTCCTTGAAGATTAAGTCCACTAGGATGGAAATACATTATTGCACGAGATCAAAATTCAGGTGCTCGGCATTGGCGTAGTTTCTTATGATGGAGACGTCGATCGCCAAGTCGTCATGTTCTCGTATAGCCTCCCTGACCATCCTCCAGATGCCAGCGCGGCGATCTGGATACTCGGCCTCCGCCAATGGGACAAGCCAAGCTAGAAATCGCCTGCTCTCCCTCTTCTCCTCCTTCAGGAAGCTAAGTTGCTTCGACAGGGATAAGAAAGAAGCAGCCAGAAAAGGCTCCGCCGCCTCGAGGACCGCCAATTCTTCCAGGAGGGAAGAATCGCCGATGAAGCTAGAAATGGCCTCCTTATGCTCGTCAGAGATGGAGGCCATCGCCGAGACATTCTGGATAGCTCGAAGAATGGGGCGGGAGTCCGCGCCCAGATGGGCCAAGGCTTCGGCCACCTCGTCGCATTGACCGGCGAGAGATGACCAAGTCTCAGGGTGGTCTAGAGCATTCAGAAGCCGCCTCATACAATCCCGGGCCGCGCGTAGAGAAGCGCGAGTTATGGCCATTGTCTGCTAAAAAACAAGACGGATGAACCAATGAGGCAGTCCGACAAAAGAAAAGAAGGAAAAAGCACATGAAGCCGCTCATGTAAAGACAAGAAGGGCTAAGAAAAGGCATGCGAAGGTACGTCCGAAACATCACTTAAATTCGCCATTAGAATTGCCCATTAGACTGATGCAACCAGGAAGTCTCCCAAGTGCGTGAGACCCTACGCCTCCCTAGGACAACTGGCACGCATGCGTGAATGCGAAGCAGAGGTATAGGGGCTCACACCCTTTAGAGGCACGGCAGATCGCCGGTACGAAGTTCGCAAAAACCCTAGATTCCACCAAGGCCTAGGGGCTGGGTGCGTGAGGCTTCACACGCCCCGGTAACGCTCAAGGGCGATCAGGTTGAATGTGAGAGTGTGTGAGGCTCCACGCACCCGAAACAATAGCCCCAAATATCATGAGCAATGATCAAATGAACCCGAATGTGAGCGCGTTAAGCCATGATAAGCGTACTTGATTAGGACACTAAAATTGGGCAACTTCTCAAAACTCAGAAGTTAGTACTCATTGGCCTTAACACGTTCAACAATCGAACCAACTTAACAAGTTTGAAAATATATGTGCGAGATCTGGTATGTGTAACAAATTCATTTTTCACCAAGTCCTAAAACCGCACGCGCAAGGCCCAGCGCGTCGCAAAAATCGTGCAACTTCACAAGTCCAAAAAACATGACGCGCTGGCCCTAGTGCGTCCAGAAAATGACAAATTCTACCAAGTTCGAATTTTCATAGGCGCCACACCTTAGCGAGTCCATCAAATGGGTTTTCCCAGGCACGCGAGTACGCGCAGGGGCTGGCGCATCGAAAAAATGCCAAAGTGCAATGCGCTGGACTTAGCGCATCATGAAATGAGTTTTAACGAAGCACGGGAGGACGCGCTGGCCTTAGCGCGTCAATAAAAAGGGATTTTGAGTTAACCAACGCGCTGAGGTTAGCGCGACCATTTAACGTACGCGCGATGCTATGGCGCGTTCAGATATTCAAAAAATCCCAAGTCTAATTAATGGCCGCGCTGTGGGTAGCGCATCGATAAAAGGCCAGAGTCTGAATTACTCGACGCGCTACGTAATTGTTTGACGCGCTGGCGACTATTATTCGATGCGCTGATGATTTCTTCGATGCGTTGGCCGAGAGCTCTGGTCGTCGAAAGTGAAAGTGAAATGACGAAATGACTTAGACTTCCCTATTTATAGTGGGACCCAAAAAATCCGATGAGTCGCCATGGACCGACTCGCGTCCATCCCAACGCATCGGAGGGGCATCTGTTGGGGTCCCAAAAAGTAAAAGGTCTTCGAAACAGTGATTACGAGTGTCCAAATCATCACTTGGTTGAATTTAGGGCCAGTGCATCGGAAATCGCGTCAAAAATCACAACACGCATCAGACTTAACCAAAAAGTGGGAAATCGAGCCAGTGGTGGACTCCACCGATCATCATGATCAAAACCCTCCAAATTTGGGAGGGATACCTCAATTATGAAGAAATAGGAGCAGTGCATCGACATTCATCGCAAAGCGGGCCCTGCAAGCCCTCCGTTTCGCAAAACCCAATTTTCCAAAACACGAGTACGTCGGCGCATCGAGAAAACCCATAGCCAGCGCATCGTGAAATTCAGTCATTTTCAGAAAATGAATTTTAGGACGCACTGCCTCCAGCGCGCCCGAAAATTCGTCCAACACGTCAAGAAATTTGGACAGTTTCGCGAAGTGAATTCCAGGACGCACTGACCTCCAGCGCGTCCGGAAATTCGTCCGGCGCATCGAAGAAGGCAGGCAGTTTTACAGGATGAATTTCAGGACGCACTGCCCTCAGCACATAAAAAAAAAGCAAGAATTTCAGGACGCGCTGACCCTCGGCGTGTCCAGTAAATCAGGCACTTTTACCAATTTTATGACGCACTGACGGCCAGTGCGCCCTAAAAATCAGGATCCTAACTAAGACATTTTTGGACGCGCCAAGTGATTTTCTCGACGCGCGGGCATGATTTCTCGACGCGCTACACGTGTCGACTTCCTATTGGCCGACTTAGGCTATAAATACCCCTCCCACCACCTCATTTGCACGATTCAGAGAGAGAGAGAGCGCCAAACCTCTTCGCCGAAAAACCTTTTTCCTATCGCCGGAACCCTTTTCCGATCGTCGGAACCCCTCGCCGGAAATCGCACCTCCGACCATAACCGGTCCGGAGAGGAAATAACTTAAGTCATCATTTTTAGACGCACTGGCCCCAGCGCATCAGAAAAATCACCCAGCGCATCACAAAAATCGCCCAGCGGATAAAAAAATTACACATTCCAAAATAAAGTTATTTTCGGACGCACTGATCCCAGCGCATCACAAAAATGCTCCAGCGCATCAGAAAATGCCATCGGCGGATCAAATAAATCAACATCTTAAAACTCATCATTTTTGGACGCACTGGCCCCAACGCGTCAGAAAAATCGCCCAGCGTATCACAAAAATCGCCCAGCGGAACAGAAAATTACACATTCCAAAAAAAAGTTATTTTTGAACGCACTGGCCCCAGCGCGTCACAAAAATCGCCCAGATCATCAGAAAAATAAACATTCCAAAACGATGTCATTTTTGGACGCACTGGCCCCAGCGCGTCAGAAAAATAGCCCAGCGCATCATGAAAATAGACTATTTTTAACAATCATTTTGGACGCGCTGGCCCCAGCGCATCAGTAAAATCAGGCCAGCGGATCGCAAAAATCAGCACCTTGAACGTTCGTTCCAGCACCCTTAAATCTTCATTTTATAATGTTTGTGAGCCCCGTTTGTGCCTATTTTGGGTATTTCGAGGGTTTCGAACGCAACGGAGCAGTCAAATAACTCATCCGAGCCACCCAATGAGCAGAATGCAAGCCTTCGGAGTCCGATCTGACCCGACGAGATGAACGAAGTAACTTCTCAAGAAGAGGCCGCCAGTGCCCAGAATCATACCTATGTATCATCATCACGTGTATTATCACACTATGACCCGGATTCAGGACCGACTAAGCAAATGGGACTATGGCTAACATGATAAACCATGCCAGGAGAGTTCTAAACTACCACACACAATTTGTTAAAGACTGACACTTCAAGAACAGTCGATGCCTTACCCATCAAAACGGCATCCGCTGGTTGAGCTGCGCAGGTACACACAACTGTAGAATGGACTTCCCGAGGTCACCTGTCCGTACATTGACAGGCGCGGGCCCAGAGTCATCCATCTCAGCCATAAACCCTGACAGTCTCAGCCCGGATCTCCGGTCAAAACATGGGACATAGACATCTGACTCGTACAAAGATCGGTCAGTCCATAACAGAACACAACAAATACAGGTCCCTGTGACCATACAAATACAGGTCTCTACGACCACACAAACGCCAGGTCTTCATGACCATGAACTCTGAGACCATAGTCCCCGCTGACTAGTCTTTTGCCTTTTAATCAAGGATCATCGATCATTCGATGTAATTAATGGCTCGTGCCAGATCACAGCCTGGAATGTATAAAATCTCAGGATCTCTGGAATAAAATTCGCCTTGCGATATCTCTTCTCTTGTGTACTTCTGTGAATGTTTGCAATTGTCTACGAATGTTTCTATTACTCAAAATCCCCAGAGCAACAAAAACACAATATCTCAGAAGATGTTCCACGCGGTTCATTTTCTAGTTCTAACAAACGTCTTATCAAGTGGATATCGACCCATTCTCAATTCGGTGAAGGAGTTAGATGGTGTTCGATAGGGTTGTAGTGCAAGTTGGGTAGATGTGCAGTCACAGGGTTGAGTAAGAGATTCATTATCAGTTTTTATTACAAATAAATGGTTTCTTAAAGTTTATTTTGGCAATTACTATCTTATAATATGTTCTAGGAGTTGAGTTCTTTCATCCACTTTCTTCACGTAAAAGACATTCATATATGATCTCCCTAGTGGATACATCAACTAGATATTTGAAATTTATTCTTTTAAACTTCTTTCAAAGTTCAATATCTAGTCCTTCCATGGTTAGTTTGATGAACTGAGCCTCTAGCATCAAAACTCTGCATCTGTTTCTTGCTCTCTTAAATTGAGCAATATAATAGTCATTTGATTCACCAAGTAATCGTCTTAGACAAGATAACTCGGCTAAAAATAGTTCAAGTTCAATTGGAAAGAACTGAGAATGAAACATTTCTTCCATGTCTTGCTAGTTGTGTATTGAATTTGGCGGTAAACCTATATACCATGAAAAAATAGTATTGGTTAATGAATTTAGGAACCCTTAATTTTAGTTTTTCTTATTCATTAGTCGAAAACTCACCACATTGCATGTAAAGCAACCAATATGTTCGATAATAGATTTGCTTGTTTCTTCACAAACAGAGTAAAATCTGGTATTTTGTAGCCTCTAGGTACCTCAACGAGTCGATCGATTCAATTCGGATAAGGCTTATGATATGTTGGCTGATAAGTTCGTAGGCCATGCCATTGATCGACAGCTTCCTTCATCAAGTTAACCCATTCTTCCTGACCTATTTGTGCTACGGTCCTAGGGTCTTTGGTTAACCATCTGATGAGGTTGCACAAAAGGGCCATGCCCCTCCAAGTGTTTCATTATTTGACATGAACTACCCCCAAGGGGTATGCCATTATTCCCTTTATATTCATTTTGACCATTTAGTCGGCCACTATGATTGTTTCTTCTAACACTGGCCTGAGGCAGTATGTTTTGGGTGACATAAACTTGGTTCAACTGAATGTTGCATGGAGGTGGAATCGATGGTTCGTGAGGAACACTTTTTTAAAGTGGTATACCTCAATGTTATAATGACGTACTTCAAGAAACTTCTCATTGAGAAATCCCAAAATTTGATTGATAGTTTCAACCTAAGCCCTAGACAACTCGGTCAAATATTGTAAACTCGCATGAATTGCCTAATGCCCAGTTACATGTTATAGGAAGTTAACATGAGATGATGACCCTACCTATGGGACAGCTGAAGGTACTGGTTTCAGGACTTTAGGATTGACCTGCATCAGAAATGCTTCCCGAGCCTGATGAAGTTTTTGTTTGTCGATGTTATTACTATTTCTTGTGGATCGGCGACTCATTTTGTTAAATCACTCAATTAACAATTGCACACTCGTCCCATTGGATATGTCAAAATGGTGTTGGTCTAGAATTTGTCCATGTGGTATATGTGTGAGATTTACAAGTGTGCCAGAACCAATTTATGGTCCAATTCAAACCGAACGCCATTGACCCCTTGACGTCGAGATAGAGCGGTGCGTGATTGAATGGTCGAGAAACCAACCATCTATTCAACCAACTGTCGAGTGCACTAATGAGAAGATTTGTGGAGGTTAGGGCACTTCCTCCATTGAGTTCTTTTTTTTTTTTTCCCCTAAAAAATGAAGGACTTTCGAAGGTGCAACAATTAGATGATTGAGTGAAAATAAGTTGAAGATGGATGTAGAAAAGTGAGACTTACCACTAAAGCAGGATCAATGACCTGGCTGAGAGTAGCGAGGTGCTTCATTAAGCAACATGCTAATGAGCTAGGAAAAGATAATGTAGAGACTTATAAGCTACTGTCGACCCAACATATGACCGTGGGTGGATGATTCTTAAGACTACGATCTTACTTTAGATCCTACACATAGGCACAAATGGAAGGAAATTATAACTACTGGCTATCACTAAGTCGGTCTAGCTTAAGGCAAGGATGTATGTTCCATGACCGTTGAGTGGTGGAGAAAGTCAAAAGTCCCGGAGGATTAGATAAATAGCATTGCACTGGATTGATTGTCGAGTTATTGTGTTTTGGATTGATACTGAATCCTTTTCTTCGTATTCTCCTCTGTATTTATAGACTGGTTGATGAAGTTGTGAGAATAACCGCTGTATGTGTGTCAACTTAACCTACTGCCAACTATAAGCTAGAAGTTACCTCCATTTGATTGTGTTTGACTTTCTATCAAATGCGTTCTTATCTCGTCAAGTCTCTCGTAAGTGCTTTTATATTGACATAACCTTAACAGTTACAAGCCTTTATCTCCAAATCACATGAGCAGCACGATTCCTTGATGATTTGCTTAGTAATGAGTTGTCTTCTGTATATTTCCAAAGATATCATACGTGCCACAAGCCCTTATCTCCAAAGATATCACAAGTGTCACGTGGCCATGTCTACACCACTAATCTGGACCTTCCATATCTTGTCCAAACGGTAGTGTGTTAATGCTGATGGATAACAAGACAGTAATGTGATGAAGAAGTTGGGGGGGGGGGGGGGGGGGGGGGCTAGAAAGCGACATAGAGATGTTTGAAGAGGATGAGAACCTGTGTCTCACACACGGCTCTCTCTATGCAGGCCTATATATAATGGCTCATCTTTAGAAACGAAAGGGCCCAGGGCTGATGACTAAAATTGCTTCCTTGAGCCTAAAAATGAAGCATATCCAATTCTCAGGTGGACCATATATACCTTAGGAAATAGTGGTGATGATCATTAGTGGGCCACAAAAGTTTCGGATCAAGCCGATATATATATATATATATATATATATATACACACACAAGTTCATGTGACATTATCAACAAGATGTTAAAAAAGAAAAAAAAGAAAAGAAAAGAAAACAATATGGTAACATTACAGCAGGCCTTAGGAGGTTTTTCAGTGGTAGGACGTTTAATCACCATTGTTTCCTATAGTATTGTCCACCTGAAACTTGGTCTTCTTTATTTATGGGTTCATGCCATAAAATGATTTGTCAAAACGGATGGATGGCATGGATATATAATTCATCAAGTTGGCCCCATGGCAAGGGCCACACCATCTTGGGTGAGGCCCGCCAGGTTGCACGTAATCTGCTCCCGATAAGATCTGGACCACACACCTGCAAGGTGGGATCACTTGATTTACCTCTTTGCTTTGACAAGTTGTGCATTATATACGCTAGTGATGAGGGGACCCCACTTACAAATAGGGCTCTCAATGGATCGGATTTGGAGCGGATCAGGGTTGATCCGAATCCGACCTGATTTGTGATCTGGATGATCTGACTCCGACCCCAAATCCGATGGATCTTTAAACATTTGATCCAAAAACCGACCTGATTGAGATTTGGCCGATCCGAATACATGTGGCTACTATTCAATAGGTTGGATGGTAAATACTGTGGTCCACTTGAGATAAAATATATGTGGTTTTTTTTTTTTATATATGTATTTATATATAAAAAATATATATAATATTATTTATTTTATTTTAAATTCGGATCCGATCTTAATCGGAGCAGATCCAAGGTGATCCGGATCCGACTCGAAAATTTAACGGATCTGATTGACAAGATCCAAATCCGACCCGATGATCCGGATTGTTGATCTGAATCTAGTAAAATCAGATCGGATCCGGACCAAGATCTGGTCCGTCGACAGCCCTACTTACAAAGTAAACTCGTTCGGACCCACTTATCATTTCTCAACAGGAATGTCAGATCTCGTGGGGATAAAAGAAAAGGAAAGAGGAAAATGCATATCATTTGCCCAATTCCAGGAAGCGATAGATGCTATCTTCTTTGTCAGACAAAGGAAGATTCCTTATTTCTAATCTTCTAAAACCTTGGAATCGGATTTGCGCAAAATCCCATTTTCGTTTGCAAATATATGAGAAACACAATTCTCTTTCTTTAAAAGGGATATTTTGTATTTTGTATTTTACTAATTCATGTTTCCATTCATATAATATTCCACAATATTGAAGTCGAGATATATCCTAACCATTCCTATTGTGGGGCTCTACCAGACATGCCACTGTCCGAAAATCAAGCTGGCTACTTATCCAGTTGGCCACGGGGATACATAGCGAAGGGCGCGGATCAGCTAGTCCCACTGGGACTAGCATAAGGGGTGGTTTCAAATCTCCGTGGGCCCCACCATGATGTATGTGTTTTATCCACGCTGTCCATCCATGTTTAGGTCTTATTTGAAGGCACTACCCCAAAAACTTGACAGATACAAATCTCAGGTGGACCACACCACAAGAAAACAGTGGGAATTGAACGTCCACCATTAAAATCTTCCTAAGGTCCACTGTAATATTTATTTGCCATCCAACCTCTTGATAATGTCACATAGACCTAGATGAAGGGAAAAAAACAAATATCAACTTGATACCAAACTTCTGTGGCCCCCAAAAAGGTTTCAACGGTGGATGTTCAATCCCCACTGTTTTCATGTGGTGTACTCCACCTGAGATTTGGATCTATCTCATTTTTGGACTCGTGCCTTATAATAAGATGGAAAAATGGATGGACGGCGTGGATAAAACACATACATCATGGTGGGGCCCACGGAGATTTGAAACCACCCCTTATGCTAGTCCCAGTGGGACTAGCTGATCCGCGCCCCATAGCAAAATGAACGGTTGGAACAAATGTTTAAAAGATCTATTATCAGGGTACACACATGGCCCACCTGATGAGCAGACATGCGCAGGTGTGCATGTATATGGAAAGTCACAGTCTACATTGGCTGTCAACGGGCCGGGCCTAGGGGAGGTCTCCGCCCGGATTTTGAACTGTTTCGGTCCGGCCGTCGAGCCAGCCCTATTTAAAATTCTGATTTTCAGGCCCGAGCCCGGCCCATTGACAACCCTGACTCTACCGTTGTTTAATACATTTTCTATACAATTGTGCATGCACACGTACAGCTCAGGTGTGCTTCGTCTGTCACGCTTTTGAGCCCCACGTGCTGAGACAACCGTCCATTTTCTAGTCGATTTTGTATACAGGCTGTTGTGAGATACTTGTTCTGCACGCATAATCCCAACAGTCATACGTACAGCTGAATGCAGACTGAATAAAATAAAACTCTCCATGGCTAACGTTGGATTGCACAAGTCAATGGCCTATGGCCATACTTTGTGCATGAACATTGACCATGGCTCCCTCAAAATAGCATTGAGAGGAGACACATGGTTCCATTCATTGTACTATTTCTGCATTTGAACTTGGGTCGCAGCATACAATGAAGATCCCGCGTTGTTGCAGAATGAGTAAGTGATAAACGATGAGCAGCTAGTCCAAAACTGTAGTGGCAAAAATCAGGCCAGTCCAAAACTGTAGTGGGCCACACCACTAGGAGCGATGGGGATGTGAGCACCCAACATTGAGATCTGGAAAGGGACATGGCTAACTTATTAGTCTTCTTGTCTGGCCCACCATCACCTGGGCCTACAGATCTTTTAGTCCTATCAAATGAACGAGTAATGACCGGTCACAAAATAGCAGGCCCATTCAATTGATGGGCAGGCCTATTGCAACCCTTATGCAATTAGGAATGTGAAAGGGCTTGGCCAGAAATACCGACTTTCGGGCTCAGTCATCAAACTTCAAGGCTGATCACTCGTTGACCCAATCTGCCCAGTGTGGGTCCTGGGTCCTACAGGCACTAAAGCGTGGGATTCTATAGGCTCCACTCGGGTACTGGCTAAGGGAAGCGGATCGCGTACTGAGTAACTCAGTACGCTAAGCGTGCTGAGTAAACTCTGCGGGCTCTACTGTGATTTATGTATTTCATCCACTCCATTCATCCATTTTAAAATAGATAATTTTATGGCTTCAGAAAAAAATGAAGCATATAAAAAGCTTAAGTGGACCACAACACAGGAAACAATGTGAATTTAACCTGTACCGTTGAAAATTCTTGAGGGCCACGGAAGTTTTGGATCAAGCTGATATTTGTTTTCTACCTTCATCAATGTTTTTGTGATCTTGTAAACAGATTGGATGACAAATAAACATAACTGCAGGCCCTATAAAGGTTTCAATGTGGAAATCATTATACCCACTGTTTCTTGTGGTATGGTCCACCTGAGTTTTGGATATGCTTCTTCAACCCTTAAATGATTTGGAAAAGCAGATGGACGGTGTAGATAAACTACATACTTTTACAATGGGCCCAACTAAGTTTACTTAGTACGATGAGAGTGTACCGAGTAACTCAAGACTCAATCTAATTTCCAGGCTAAGACTTTGGAGGGCATGCGGATTGATGGGAAGCTAGTGTTGAAACAAAGCTTTCAATCTGGACATTTAGGAGGTTTCGGATGACCAACCGCACTGGTCAGGCGACCAAAAGTCCCCCCCATATATTTGATTGGTCTCTGGACAATTTCAGAAAGGTTCAGGCAATCGAACTTGGAGGCTTGGGCGCCCGATACTCTTCAGGATTTTAGGCAAAACTCTCTTGATACTTTTGGTAATGATCGGGTGATCAATCCCTTGTCATTGGGCTCCTGAAGGTATTTTCGGGCTCCTAATGGTGTTAGTTACAATATCGTGGTTTACGCAGTTTGTGTAAATTGTTTCTATTTTCGGTTGTAGCCTATATAAATGTGTGTAATCGAGTTATAGAGTATCTAATATGTTTCTAAACGTGATTAGGATTTGAAGAGAGAGTTTTGATGAGAAATGACTTAGTTTTCTCTTATCTTTTCTTTGTTGGGTTGTTCATCTCTTGTACTTCTGAAATCATAATGATCACTTTATACCGTGGTTTTTTTCCGTGTAAATTCGTATTGTCTCATTGCTAATGCGATTGTGTTTCTTGTTTGATTCCCCTTATGCTTCTACGAAGTTTTCCAATAAGTGGTATCAGAGCATATGTTGGGATAACATATTCGAATCTAAGACGAGCATCATGACATCTACCATGAAGTACAACGTGGAGAAATATTTTGGTAAAAATAACTTTGAGCTGTGGATAGTGAAGATAGAATGCTTTCTAGTTCAACAAAGGCTCGAAGAAGTGCTTAGAAATAGACCAGAATTTATGAAAGAAGATGATTGGAACAAGCTCGACAAGAAGGCCAAAATCTCTATCCAATTGTGCTTGACGGATGACATCCTCTACAATGTTGTGAGGGAAAAGATGGCGGATGATACCTGGGCGAAGCTAAAGAATATTTACGCGAAGAAGTCTACAGAGAACCCACTACGTGAAAAAGGGTTAAAAACGACAACCCATGGCCGTCGTTTTTTTTTTTTTTTTTTTTTTATTTCGACGAACCTTGGCGATATTTTTGCATGCCGAATTTTTGGTCGCCGAAAATCATTTTTGACAGCCCAAGCTTGACGAATAATATTCGACGAAAGTTGTAGACCGTCGAATAATCTATCTAATTTCAAGTTGGCCCTCTCCATTTTCAATGACCAAGGCCGTCGAGTTTTTAGAAAACTCCTAGTCATCATTTTAATAATTAGACGCTATGAGTCATCGTTTTAATGCCAATTATTCGACGGCTTACAGTCATCGGTTATTATGAATGGCGGTCCTAGCCACCCTATGTGGGATAAATTTCGTTGGCCTTAGCCATTGGTTTTTATTAAAAAAAAAACTACAAAAAAGATGGCTAGAGCCACCGAATTTACGAATTCTTTTTTTAAAAATATATATATCCATTTATTGGTGCCTTAGGGCATCTGGTTGAGCTCGAAACCTAATAGAAACATATCTTCCAATCCAAATTCACATCCATTCCAATCAAATCCACATGCATTACAATTTAAATTCATATACATTCATTCCAATTCAAATCCATCAAAACTATACAATACATCTAAATCCATCCTAATAAGCATTTAAACCATTATACAAGTAATAAAGTATCATAATAAAACAATAATTTATCAATATACATACCAACAACCAATCACCCATAAAACAAAGTATTCGTAATAGGCATTCAAAATAGGACGATAATTAGTATAATAGAATAGTGTTCATATATGCATCTATATCTATCTATGCACATACACGCAACTACCTCAAACTGATGGATAAAACATACTTATAGAAACTATGCATATGAGGAAGGAAGCAACGGAAACATCAAAGAGGTAAAAGAGTCATCACCTGAGCTATGTGAGAATGGAAGAACTGACACTTCTGAAGAAGTGCATGGCTAGAGAAAAGAGAACAATAATGGTCAATAAAACATGTTTAACGAATATGGCAGTGACACAAAATAAAAAAATAAAAAAAATTCTAGAGGAAGGACTAGGCTAATTGCATGACTATAGAGGCATGCATTCTTTAGTAACATACGAAGTATAGCGGTCTTGGAATGCATGAAGAAATAAATTTAGAAGTAGATAAGCAAGTTACATTGTATGTTGTGTCATTGTATGACAATCAAATGTGTGTTGGGGGAGACCATTTGCCATAATCAAAGTGAAGTGGATATACAAGTTACATTCGCTGGCTTGATGACAGACATTTCAAGAGAATTCAAGATAAAACAAGCAAATGAATAAAATAAGGAATGTTGTTTACCGATTTCTCAGCAACCATCTAGCCCAGCTCGTCCCCACCAATTTTAACCTGAAGACATTTTAGATGAATCTGGACCTAAAAGCAGTTAATTTAGCAAGAATAAAAAAGCATCTCAAAATGTGAAAGACTCTCAACTCACGCATCAAATACCTTGGGGATTTAGGGACTCATTGAGTCCATTATATCCCAAATTCCAAGACCTGGGATGCACATGAAAGACTCTCAACTCTAAGTATGTGCAAGCATCCATCGGTAAAATCCAAGTGCACTTACCTTGGAGGGTAACAACACCAAAGTCGACTATATCCCAAATCCAAAACCTCCAACTTGCTCAAGTTTCCAAATTCTGTCAAAAAATTAGAAAAAAACATAAAATAATAAAAGCATTAAAGTGGGAGTTTGGACATTTAACTAAGGCATGACCATTCAATCAAGCTTAAAATATTGTTTAAACTGATGTTATCAATCTTGGTTTAATTTCTTTACAATTAATCAACTCATAGTTTCATCAAAGCCTTATAAGCTTGTGGTCAGCTTGTTATTTCAAGTCCAACTTGAAATTTCAGAACCCAAAAATCCTTAATATGAATGCAACATGCCCACAAACGTACTAAGAGGAATCCGTTTAAGCGGTAAACCAATGAGAGATGATGGGACATTATTGGCTCTAACAAGAAAATGAAAATCCATTTCTACAATTAGCTTATCAAGTGATGAGATGCAATGCTCAGCCTGAGAATATGTACAGTTTGCACCCTCTGTAACTTAATTGATAAGCAATAAAAAATTACACCTATCAAGGGGAGGAAACAGGCCGAGCTACATAGAAGGTAATATACATCATATGAATGCCTTGACTAAGCAAAGAAGATAAAGCAAGGCAGCCATACTGTGGACGATACTAATCCCACATAATTGGCTGAGAATCTAAACCTATGACAGAGGTGCTCATTGCAGAAAAAAAGAGATGAGAGCCTGCTAATTAATTTAGCATCTTTCTCCAGCCTGGTTGAGGTAGAAGATACTCTGGTTGAGGTTAAAAGAGAGATGACATCTACTAGATAGGTAGAAATAAAAAATATCCAACGGTCCTTTCTCGAGAAAGAAGTATCAACAAATCAGAAGGTAGGATTGCTCAAGCCAATTTAATTTTGGAAGAAAAAAATTAATTTTGGTACTCTTGACTTGGCAATATTTGTTCTTATACTTTTAATTAGCTGGCAATCTTTGGTTCCCTAGTTTAGCTTATTTACTTTGAGTTAGTGAATGCCATCTGCACATATTATCAACTATCATGCATTATAATCTGCCTAGGTACAACATAACTTCCTTAATTATTGGGTACAACCCACCAACCAAAAACCGTGCTAAATGGTAAAATCAAACAAACACATCTTTGGTTAAATGTGAATAGCTGAAGAGAATTTTCAACAGTTCATATTCAACTCTTAAAAATCATTGTTCATGATTCATGAAAAAAAGGTATGCTGCTTTCATGATTGAGCATTAATGAGCTTTTAGTTGGAAACTAATGGGCTTTGATTGTTGTTACAAAACCCAGCCTATCGTATCTCATATCAACAGCAATAAAAATAAATAAACGTGAGCCGATACAAATACAAAACAAAAAAATTAACAGGTAAAATATATTCTATGTGGCATCACAGATATGTTAAATACATTAACAATACAAATACAAAATAAAGAAATTACAATTGTGTAGTGAGATGACTTGTCGTCCCTTTTGCCTCTTTTTTTTTTTTTTTGTAAATCCTTTTTGTTTGGTGCCAATAAATTCCTATATCGCCACTAAGAAAAATAGATGAAAATACAGTCCCAATTATAGTTACAGTCAATTCTAGTACAAAATACAATAATGACTACAATAGCACTAAATGAGTAAAAAAGAGAATAGATAAATCAAATGGCAGCAGTGAATATGAGAAAAAAGCACATACATTTTTTGTCTTGAAGCTCTCACAAGGGCCTTTCTCAATCTAGTAACAAAGGAAACCAGTAGTAGTTGATGCACCAAGACAAGTCAGTCCATCGATCTGCATTAGGTCCAGGCTCAAATCATTATTAATCAGTCCACATAGAACACATGCTACCATCCACAATTTACAGTATTGATTCTCCGACGAGCATGCCAAACTGTCCAAACTAATTTATGTGGTGGCCCCTGCATTTGTTCAATCATTGGACCAGCCAAAACATCAAGTGGGCCACTATGAAGAGAATGGATTGTTTAGGAATGCTTATTACACCATGTCAAAGTGGAGGATTTTCAGCGGGGAAAATTCGTCGGCCAGGGCCTAAAAAAAAAAAAAAAAAAAAAAAGCGGTGAAATGCGTAAAATGGCACTAAAAATCGTAGCTTGTTTTGGGCAAAAAAAAAAATAAAAACCCAAAATCACTCCCCGCCGCGTGAGTCGCCCCCCCCCCCCCCCCCCTCCTCCTCCTCCCTGCCGCACCCTCAGCTGCCGGCGGGCCGCCCGAGCGCACACCCCGGTAGGCCACAACCCAAAATAGGGCACTCTTCTCGTTTATCTCTTCGTCAATGCCAGCAACACCCCAAACGCCGAGCCCCCTTCTCTCTCTATTCGACGATGGAGATCCTCTCTGCTCCAATCGGTTCATGCTCGAAAGAGCACCAAAAGATCTGTCGGAGTGGTTTTCATATGCAGATTCAGGTCTCTCTCTCTCTCTCTCTCTCTCTCTCTCTCTCTCTCTCTCAAATCTGCATTTTTTTCTATCTGAAAACATGGATTTCGTTGTTCCGGATAACGATGGAATGATTACTGGGAACAATGCCACGAAATTCTTTGCCATGCCCAAAACTCAAACAGGTTCCCCTCTCTCATCCTCCCCCTTCTATGTTCTTTTCAGTGGTCCTCTGCATCACTTAAACCTGCATTCCTTCTATGGATTTAGGGGTTTCTGATTTTTTATTTTTATTTTATGATTTATACTTCTTTTTGCTGAAATCGAATGCTGAGATTAGAATTTCTGAAATTTATCTATAAATTTCTTGTATGCTGATGTAGAGGAGGATTGCTCTTGGAAAATGTTGTATCCAGCATGGGAACACGGACCCTTCAACCATCCAGAGGAGACAACAACATGTGGAGAAAGGCATGCCAACTGTGTGACGAAATTCCCAAATGGAGAATGGTAAATCAGGTAGAGCTAGGCAATAGGCAGCTCATCCGAGGAGCAATAAAAAGGGATGCCCCTTAATTTACATAATTTATTTCCTTTAATACATCATTACTGTTAAATGAGATGAAATCATTTATTTCAAATTGGGTTTGTTTTCATTTGTGTTTTCTTACATTTCATTTGCCTTACATCATTACAAACATCATTGCTGTTTGTTTTCTTTTCTGTATCCAGTGCTTAATTCTGATGTCTATGCTAGTCATCAGACAATCCCTGCATAATTTGGTTAATAGTTGCATGTTTACATATGGCCAGGTAGGTCTCACTAGAGCATTTGGTGGTTGTAAAAGTATTGTAGGAGAGCTGATGAGTTTTTGGATGTCTTCATGCAGACAGGGAGTGGGAAGACATATACTATGATGGGTGACAATCTACAAGTAATTTGATATCTTTGAATTGTTTCAATTCTGTTCCACGTTTTAGAATTGTTACCACAACCCCTGGGAATTTAGAGACTGAGAAATGCTAAGGAAATGTCTCATGAAGGCAGATTGACAGGAAGATTAGCAGCACACCTGCATAGCATAAGTGTGCAAGATCAAATTCATTAATCTGGCTGGGCCACTAATCAGGCAGGCACACACATTTGTTGAATATTAACCGATAGTTATTTTTGCTCTAGCTGTCCATTTTCTCAAAAATGTCTACCCATGCCTTATGAGTAATCCTGCCTGATTTTGGGTACATGCCCTGACTGATGTATAGAACAAATCTTTCACATGTGTGCCAAGTCAGGCGTGCAGCAAGAGCATCACAGGGACAATTGATTACCTGATGATCTTGATTTTCGTTTTTGTTGGGTTCTTGCAGGCTTGGTTTTCTTGTAGACTTCCTCTCACATGCTGCCATTGTCGGGTTCATGGGAGGTGCAGCCAAAGGACTACTTGGAATTAGTCACTTCACAAACAAAACTGATGTTATCTTCACTCAGTCTACCATTGTCCCAAAGGTCTGGGTGTACTTGAAAATGTATCTACTTTGGTCTTTTCCCCTTCATTGAATTGATTTATATCTTATTACAATTTAATTCAGTCAAACATCCAAATGCATCCTTATTTCTCTTACTTGAGTAATAAGATCTTAGTAATCATGTGGTTCTCAGTTGTATCTATTCACATGAACATACTATTCACTGAATGATGGCAATTCCTCCCCCCCCCCCCCCCCCCCCCCCCCCCCCCCCCCCCTCTTTCAGCAGTGATGATTCTCATGAAAATACTGTTCATTTGGTTAGATAAACGGTTACAGTGTTAAATGATCCCATTTAGCACTGAAACTTTACTCCTTTAGTGCTTCATGTACGATTAATTGCTGACTTATTTGGGCAACTTCTTGTTCTTTTCTGGATACCATAGGTAGTTTGGGATTTGGTGATCTTCTCGCTTGCACAAGAAACAAAAAATATTCCACTGCAGAATATTCTTTTCATGGAAGTGGCCTAATCCTTCTGTGGGTTCTGAACACGGGTGTTTGCATGAACTTCCGTACTCTTTTCACAATCTTTTGCTATTGTTTGTAGATAATGGCTACTGCATGCATCAGACATGAACCATGGGAAATGGGGGTGTGCAAGAGAAACAAGGTCATTTACCTTGACGTGCATAAACTCCTTGAAAGGCCACAAAGTGATCTAGATTGTTGAAGGTACTGAAGTACTGAGAAATGAGGGCCATCAAATGGCATAAGGCTTCTGATTTCAGAGGAAGGGAGAAATGAGGGCCATCATCTATTTGCTAAAATATGAAGGTTGTGTTATTTACTAACTTAATGTGTTTTCTGTTTCTGTTTTTTCAGTCCTTGCAGCAATTTCTGGCGTCCAAATTAAGGTCCCGCAACTACATGATAAGTAATATTGGCAGTTCCAATTTCTTCACAAAAGAGAAATTTCAAATTATGAAAATCCCTCAATTTTGGATGAATGATCAGCCACTTAATTTATATTAGAGATAGATTCCTTTGTGGTGATGCAACTCGTTTGAACACTTTCATGAAGGGTTCTTGATTCTCCATGCCTTTTGTTTCCATAATTCTCTTTTAAAGTGTTTTTTCTATAATTGTAAATTCTGAAAACCCTCAATTTTGGATGAGTGATTTTACCAGTGTATTTGTTTTTTTAAATTTTATACAAGGATCCTAGTCACGGCCATCTCTAATTTGTTGTCTTGTTTGTTAGGACGTGTTTGTAATCTTGTTATGCCTGTAGTATGAAAGTAGCAGGATTAGATGGGAGCCATTCTCTCTCTTGGAGTGAAACAGAGGTGATACAGAGTATCACAAAACAGCACAGCAAGCATAAATATTTAACTTAATCAAAAAAAGATATACCTAATTAGCTATCCCTTGAGATGACCCTAAAGAACAAATTGTGTATGAACCATTTTAATATCTCAAAGGTGTGGCAGTGGACATAACCTGGACCCTTAGTAATATTGAAATGGACAATGTCAGGTAGGGAAATCACTGACATGCTGGTCAGCATCCGAGCTGATGGAACGCTAGCCAACATTAGTGGCCCAATCTTGCCCACAGAAGTAACTAACAAGAAAGAATGGTTGTTTCTGTAGCCCTCATTGATTGTGGGATTTGGGGATTTTATGTTAAACTACGAGTCTCACAACCTGATGAATGGACAATCCTGATCCTAAGTGAAGTATGGGTAGATGGTTAGTAGATACTAAAACTACTACATGGAAAAAAATTACCCCTATAACTAGTCAAGTTCACAATTACCCTTCTAAGCATTCATAAAAAGACTTGGAAAGAAGAAATTACTTATATTCTCCAACAAAGATGGTTAGCTTTCCACCAAGAGTAAACATGAGAAGAAGGATATCCATGCTGCATGGTGTTAAATTTGTTCAAGGTACTGCTCGCAGTTTAGAGAACGTGTTCTGCCTATCGCGGTCTCCAACCTCTCTTAGTCTTGTTCTTCCCCACCTATTACTCAGCTTGAATGAACAAAAATGAGTTAATTCTCACTTGAGTAACACAGGATAATTGAAGAGACTCTTTAAATCGAGGGTTCTAGTTCACTGAAAATGTAAAAGAATGAAAACAGAGGAAATGCTTCCTACAAAATCAAGTTGTGAGAAACAAAATCCAATCTTAGATTTGAGAAAAGTTTGTTAATGGGTTCTGCTGTTTACTTATTTTCTATATTACATGATGAACATCAATTGATAGGAATGCCAAATGAAGAATTAAGTTTTGTTTGTTGAAAGTGCAATAACATTGAGGTGGGCTTTATCATAAATGAGAAAAAATGATGACAACAAAGGCAATAAATTTTACCAGATTGGGTTTGTAAAAACAAAAACCACCATTCTTATTATCGGTTGTATCTATAGAGAGCTATGATTTCTTTACTGATATATGGTTTTGGACATTTGGTTGGATGTTAGCACATAAATGCTTGATAAAAAGTGTTTACATCTGAAATTTGTGGTTGACACTTTATTGCCAATTCAATGATGAAATTAATGCAAGTCCAAATCCATGATACGCACTTATTGATATGAATTCTTTCATCTTCTTTTTTTTTTTTTTTTTTTTTTTTTTGTCATTATCACTATTTAGAGTCTGATAGTTGTACATTTCGGCACTATTTGACTATGAACAGTTTGGGCCTATAACTATATATAGCCACATTGTACTCCCAAAACAATGGAAACTATATAGCCAAATAACTATTGTTTTGTGTACAATGGCCTTTTAAACATCTATTATTTCGTTTTTCACCCCAACATCTTGCTTACCTCATTTGTTTTTTACTTGAAATCTTAATAATGGCAGCCTAGGTTAACTGTTTGACTATGAACAACTTTTCCTGCTGCGGGGCTGTTGGGTTTCTATTGCCATGCTACATCATGGCCTGGGCAGCATCATGCAACGTAGAAGGCAAAGACAGGTCAGTGGAACCCTTACCTCTCATTACACCTCTTTGACATGCCCGCTTGATCTTTTGTCCATCACTGTCTTTATATGGGAAAACATCTGTTCCACTACCATCCACACTACAATTGGTTGTAGGTATGTATATTGACAAATTGTTATTTTATTATGGTACTTTATTACTTGTAGAATGGTTTAAATGCTTATGAGGATGGATTTAGATATATCCCTATGTGAGAGAGATATTTGGATGTGATGTATAGTTTTGTTATGGATGTAGTCCTTTTGATGGATTTCGATTGAAATGAATATGTATGAATTTAAATTGTAATGAATGTGAATTTAGATTGGAATGTATGTGTCTATCAAGTTTCGGGCTTAGCCAGATGGCCTAAGGCACCAATAAATGGATATTTTTTTATGAAATGTTTTTGTAAATTCGGCGGCTCTGATCGTCATTTTTTTAAAAAATACGACGGCCAAGGTCGATGAAATTTATTCCACATGGTGGTTAGGAGTGCCATTTATAATAAATGATGGCTTATAGCCGTCGAATAATTAAAATTAAAACGGCGGATTGGAGCCGTCGAAATACTAAAACGACGGCTAGGAGCTGTCGTTTATTCTCGACGGCCTCAGCCAGCGAAAATGAGGGCCAACTTGAAATTCGACAGATTATTCGACGGTCTACAACTTTCGTCAAGCTTGGGCCATCGAAAATGGTTTTCGGCGACCAAAAATTCGGCGTGCCAAAACGGCACCAAGGGCAATCGATCATCATTTTTGGACCTTTTTCATAGTGTTGCTTGTTCCATTTAGGATACATACATAGTTTAAAGAGTGGAAAAAACCACTGGAAAAGAAATTTTACTAGTTTAGTCACTTATATGCAATTAGGAAACAAATTTCACATCTGCAGAAAATTAAACAGATATAAATATGCCCATTGCTGGGTAAAGGTTTACACTGGGAAGACATTATCAAGTAGCAACAGGGTCTTATTTGCTTTCAACACTAGTTCTGTAGTGGTGCCTATGATCTCATTAGCACGCTTCAATCCCACATAGAAGATTCTTCCAAGAGAATTCTGAATTCAAAATTTTGGCACTTCTAATCATAAGAAAGTGAGAGAGGTTTTCGAGAATGGGACCTGTTTTACGGATGCCGCGATCTCGAGGCCAATTCCATCGTTAGGGAAGAGAGTAGCTCAAATCGATTCACTGACAAAAGTTGCATATGAGGGAAATCAAGTAGTACATGAGGTGAGAACAAATGATGAGATCTGATCGATCGGATGGTTCCGGAGAAGTCGCCCGATTAGGAAAGCCATGAGAGAGAGAGTGGTTGCTTCACAGCTCGATTGAGAGAGAGAGAGATGGGTGTGCGGTGAGGCTCAGTGAGAGAGAGAGAGAGAGAGAGAGAGAGAGAGAGAGATGGGTGTGCGGTGAGGCTCAGTGAGAGAGAGAGAGAGAGAGAGAGAGAGAGAGAGATGGGTGTGCGGTGAGGTTCAGTGAGAGAGAGAGAGAGAGAGAGAGAGAGAGAGAGAGATGGGTGGTGCGGTGAGGTTCAGTGAGAGAGAGAGAGAGAGAGAGAGAGAGAGAGAGAGAGATGTCGGTGAGGGCGGGGGCCGACATGGGTTGCGTCGGAGAGAGAGAGTGAGGGTAGGGGTAGGGGTAGGGGTAGGGGTAAGGGTGGGGGTGGGGGCTGGCATGGGTGCGTCAGAGAGAGAGAGAGAGAGAGAGAGAGAGAGAGAGAGAGAGAGAGCTGGGGGTGGGGGTGCATCAGGTAGGGAGGGAGGGAGGGAATTGACAGACAGCAGGTGATTTGGGTTTTTTTTTAACCTAACTTTTAAAAATTAAACGGCCCAGGGCCGTTTAATTTTTAGCGCATTTTAAACGTCGGCCTAGGCTGCCGAATTTTGACTGCCAAATTTTGGCCTTTTTCACGTGGTTACCGGTTTTATCTGATGCTCCAACATTTCAATCTGAAGATGACGTAGGGGGTCGGTGTTGAGGATCACATCAACACTTTTAACAGGTTCGTTTGCAAGTTATTAGACATGGGAGAACTTGAAGGATGAATACTAGGCATCCATCCTATTGAATTCACTTCTTGGCTAGTACGAGTCTTTTAAGGACTCCTTGTGCACAGAAAATGAGATCATCAACGTTGAGACCGTCATCTCTGCTTTTCAGTCGAAGACCATGAGAAAGAAGAGCAATGACGTAGGGTCATCTTTCGATGCACTGATTACGAGAGAGGGGGATTCTTATCGGGATTCTGGATCCCTACGTTCGAGATCTAAGTTTGAAGGCAAGGGGAAGGGCAAGCTGACGTGTTGGGCATGTGGCCAGACGGGGCACATGAAACATGATTGTAAAAATCCGAATAGAAGAAAAGAGAAGACAAGAATCTTTAAGGGAGGCCAATACCATAGAATCATTTAAGGACAGTAGTGATTGTTTACGTCGAATTTTGTAACAGGGTCCTTCGAACTTTCACCTTCTCTCCAAGCGATTTCCTCCTTTAGACCTGAAAGGAGACAGAAAGCAACTAAGGGTGGCCGGCTTCCAGCCGTTAGCCCTCCGATGCTTAAATTAGATAGGATGAGGTTGAATGAGGGAAGGAATAATCAAATGGGGTTAAAGATCGAGTATTGTGTACCTTTATCATCAAGAAAGTCATCTATTTATACAAATCTAGATGACCTGTCCCGCTACGCAAACTGTTAAGATTAGTGCTGATTTCATGGGATAAGAAGCTTATCTCGTTAATCCTTGGATAAGGAAGTAGTCAACACATCCCAGACGTCTAGCTAATTACGTCTCTGGACATTCGGAACTAAAAATAGATATAAACTGAAAATCGGCCTATACGAGCTACTGGTACTATAAGACGAAGACCGTCCATACCAGAGACCAGAAACCACGATCATTCAAATATCGGAAGCAGCTCATATCAAGAGTGCTCGCATTTAGCGTATGGAATGCGACCCCTTCGTTGAGCACGAGCCGAGATGCTCGCATTCTGGGGATGCGACCCTTCCGTCAAGCACGAGCCGAGCTGCTCGCATTCTGAGGATGCGACCCCTCTCATCGAGCACGAGTCGAGCTGCTCGCATTCTGGGGATATGACTGCGATTCCTCACATCTCCTTTTAAAGCCAAACTTATCTACAACAGATGCCCCCCAAACCCTTGGCGTTTGAGGAGCTATGCCAAGGGTTTTGTTTGTATGTGTAGCTGGCTGCTGGGAGAGAGTGCGCATGATTCCGCATTTATGATAACCAGCTTTACGCAGCTTTTTCTGCTGCAAGAAATGAGTCGGCGACCATGCTAGTGCCCGTTCGTCTGTCGTGCCGGATGAGAGGCTGCCGCGTGTCAACCAAATCAAACGGAATGATTGCGTATAAATATCAAATCCTGCAGAAATTCCTCCATTTTCGAATTCTATCTGCTGCGGAGTTTTCTTCTTTTTTCTTCTTTTTTTTCGGTGCAAACCTCTTTTCTAGAGGTAGTCTTCTTCCTATTTTGCTTCTCCTATCTTGCTTTTTCTTTGTAATGGCGGAGGTTTCTGATGAAGAGATTGTTCCTCTGGGGGATGAAACCCTGATTCTTCTGAATCTAATAACACCAGAGTACCGGCTGAGAGATATTCTGCCGCTGGTTACTCCTCTATACTGACGGAGGAAAGGCTTTCTAGCCTTAAGGAAAAATATCGGGTCCCAGACTCCGTTTCCTTCAGATTACCCGGGAGTGGGGAGACAGCCAATGCACCACCACCAGGCTGCGTAGCTTTCTATGAATATTTTTTCAAAGTGGGCGTGCGTCTTCCCCTCCATCCATTCATACGAAATTTTCTTCGTATCTACAAGATTGCCCCGGGCCAACTAATCGTTAATGGCTGGCGGGTGCTTCTAAGTACTTTTGTCCTCTGGAAGTAGGCGGGTAACGATGAGTTAACCGCTGAGGATTTCTAAGGTTATTCCAACTGAAGAAGGCACCAGCTAGCGAGGGTTGGTACTACCTCTGCTTCTGGCACAGGAATAACTTCATTTTGGGAAACCCTTCTTCCAACTGCCCGGGGTGGAGGAAAAAGTGGTTTTATGTCTCCGGCAACTGGGAGTCCGAAATGGGCTTCGACCCCAAAGGCCATAACGTTATTCGATATTTTGGCGAAGGTGGGTTAAGTATTTGTTGTCTGTCTGAAAGAAACAAAACCCCTGCTCTATAACGATTAATGTGCCTTCTCCTTTTCTTGTACGGTTTTCGACTGGCGTGAAGCCGAACTTGCGAGGAGGACTCAACGAAAAGTTAGTCAGAGTCTACAAGCTCTCAGCGGCTGCGCACCACATCAACGCTGCTCTAGAGCCTCATTGTCTCTGTGCGGCGGGTCTCATCTTTCAAGAAGAGATGACGAATGTTGGAGATAAAAGGGGCGCACTGGGGGTACTTCCCCGTCTGAAGGGTACAGCCTCGAAGAGGCAAAAGAAGACTACACCTGGTCCTTCAAATACCCCTGCTCCAGCAGAGGGGTCTGCTCGCGGCCCATAATCGCGCGTGGCTGCACTAGGAGGGGTCGCTACGACCTCTCGTATGACCGCGAACCCTCCAGTCAATGCGACCCCTCCAACAGCTGCGACCCCTCCGGCTGACAATCGCGGTCAGCCCATCATCGAAGTTGCTGATAATTCGCCGAAAGGCGATGGAAGAGGGGGAGGCCTCCCTCCAAAGGGGGCTACATGCGAGCCTACTGCTGCTCGTGAATTGCTGACACCTGCCTCAGGTACAGCTAGTGCTCGCGAGGCGGGCTCTAAGGAGATGAATGTAGCCCAACCTTTTGGGTCGGGAGCTTTTGTCATCCCACCACACTTGCATCCAATATGCGAGTTTATGTTTGACAAGATATCTCCCAACTCCTTCGGAGGCCTCCCCGAACCGAGCTCAGAAGCTCTCTCTACCGATATCGGGGTGAGATTGCTTTAGGTAACGAATCTTCTACCATCTTTCATTCTTTCTTCATTACTAATATGGCGAGCCACTCTAATTTCTTCCTCTTTTTTTTTTTTTTTTTTTTTAGAGTCTGGATCTCACGCTTCGTGTCAGACGTGACATTGAAGCAGTCCGCTGCAGCGTGGAGGATGCGGAAAAGAAGAAGAAGACGATGGAAGCTGAGGTCCAAGGGAGGGACCGTTTGGTGAAGGCTTTGGAAGCCCAAATCGCCAAGCTGGACGAGGAAAAGCGGATTCTCCTTGTCAAGATTCAAGCCATAACTGATCACTTTTAGTCATTGAATCTCCAACTCGCGAAGCTTCAAGAACTCCATACCAAGAGTGAGAGAGAGAAGAAGATATTCCGTCAAGACAAGATCCAGCTCGAAGACCAGCTCAAGGATGCTCGGGCTAAGCTCGAGGAGGCCCAATAGAGACTCCACCAGTTGAAGGATGATTCCATTCACTGGGAAGAGGAGCGGGTGGCTCTCGTCCAGATGGTATCTGACGAAGGCCCTCGTGCTGTCCAAGAATTTCGAACCTCTCAACGTTATGACGAGGAGCGATATGAAGCGTATATCGCTGGTCGCGATTTTACGGTTAGAGTTATGCAGCAGATCACTCCGACTTTTAATGTTGAGGAGTTCGAAAGGATGGCCTTCGAGGTTGCGGCTAGAGAGCGAGCTGCTGCTGAGAATGAAGTCACTGGAGCTACGGATGCTACACCTGCTCCCGAGGCTGGTCTTGAAGCTGAGAGCCGAGAGCCCGCTCAAGACGGGGATGACCAACCTTGACTTCGTGCTATCCTTCTTCTGCATTATATATATATATATATATATATATATATATATATATATATATATATATATATATATTTGTTTTTGAAAGGAAATTGCCCATGTAACTGGTTTTTTAATCAATAGTAATGAAAACTTCTCTTTTCTTTAATATTGTGTATGTTTCGTAGCTTTTTCGTCTTGTGTCGATCATATACTGACTGCTTGCATAACTAACTCATGAAGAAATGAATTAGACTCAATCCGGTGGTCGTATGACCATGTCCGCGTTGAGATAGACTGGTCTATCGATTGAGATTTGATTCCACCAAGAGTAGAAGATTGGCCAAGAGAGCACGTATGTTCTCTTCAGGGTTATTTTTTATCCATAAAATGGAGAAGCGACCAACAAGGATGGTTTTAACCCCATCAAAGGTAGGCAATTGGCCAAGAGAATGTATGTATTCTCTTCGGCGCTATTCGAGTCCAAGTAAATGGAGTAGCGACCAAAAGATTTATTCAATCCTTAATTCATTCGAATGTCATTAAGAGTTACACCGACTCAAGGGAAATATTGCAGCAAGTGTTCCACGTGCCAAGGGCGACATACGAGTCTTCCCTGCATATCTTTAAGATAGTAAGTGCCAGGTTGCACAATTTTGATGACTCGATACGGGCCTTCCCAATTCGGATCAAGTGATCGAGCAGGGACCCCGAGGTTTTGTTTGAGAACTAAATCGCCTAGCTGGAAAGCTCTAGGCCGAACTTTAGCGTTACGGTAGCGAGCAATGCGCTGCTGATACGCTGCTGCTCGCATCTGAGAGGCAATTTTCCGTTCTTCTAAGAAATCGAGGTGAAGTCGAAGATCTTCCTGATTACAAGTGGGATCGTACTGCTCGATCCGGTACGAGGGGACTTGAATTTCAACTGGTACTACCGCATTGGTACCGAACGCCAAGGAGAAGGGAGTTTCGCCTGTAAACGTACGAGTCGTAGTCCTATACGCCCATAAGACTTTTGGCAGGAGTTCTGGCTACATGCCTTTACATTCATCAAGCTTGGTCTTTAAGTGGTGCTTAATGATTTTATTCACTGCCTCAACTTGCCCATTTGCCTGAGGATGATACGGAGAGGTGCGGATGTTGCGTATCTTCCACTTTTCACAAAATTCATCGAAAGCTGTGTTGTCGAATTGCGTTCCGTTGTCGGTAATTATAGTGTGGGGGAGTCCATAACGGCATATGATATTTCTCCATATGAACTTAATAGTTTGTTTCTCAGTGATTTTGGCTAGCGGTTCTGCTTCGGCCCACTTGGTGAAATAATCGACCCCCACTATCGCGAACCTATTTTGTCCTTTTCCAGTAGGCAAGGGCCCGATGATATCGACTCCCCATTGCGCGAAAGGCCAAGGGTTATCAACTGGAGTCATTTGCCCGGACGGTACTGAGGTATAGGAGAGTATCGCTGGCACTTGTCACATTTTTTAGAGAATTCAATGGTGTCTGCCTTCATAGTGGGCCAATAGTATCCTTGCCTCATCGCTTTATACGTTAGGGATCGCCCCCTTGGGTGGTTACCACATGCCCCCTGGTGTATTTCATCTAGAACACGATGTGCTTCTTCTGGGTGAAGACACCTTAAATAAGGCAAAGAAAAACTCTTACGTAATAGGATCCCATTCTGTATAGTGTACCTGGCAGATCGAAATCGAATTTGTCGTGCGGTTTTCTTATCATCTGGAAGAACTCCATCTCGAAGATAAAGAGTGATGGGATCCATCCAACATGGAGACGGATGAATCGCACTCACCTGCTCGAGAGTTGCTTGGTCGATGCTCAAGTTCTGAAGATACTCGATAGGAATTGAATATGATAACTCAGATTCTGGTGCAGAGGCGAGTTTTGCCAACGAATCAGCGAGTTTATTCTTCTCGCGAGGGATGTGGATGATTTCGTAATTCTTCAGTTTTGCAAGCAGGATGAGCACTCGAGATTTATATAAGGCCATCCTTTCTTCTTTTGCTTCGAATTCGCCAAGTACTTGATTGACTATGAGCTGAGAATCACTATGAATGAGTAGGTTTTGAATTGAAAGGACGTTCGCTAGTTCCAGGCCAACGATCAAGGCCTCATATTCTGCTTCATTATTTGAGATGCGAGAATCGAAACGTAAAGCGTATTGAAAATGCGGACCCGTCTAAGGCGACTAGAATAAGGCCCGCTCCACTACC